>JAWNLW010000382.1:1057500-1142500 GCA_035042075.1 Drosophila macrospina | reverse complement strand
ATTCCTCTTCGCCCCCCCTCTTTATCTGATGCCCGGCAACTTTGCTCGTTTGCAAATAAAGTGCAGCATACTTAACGACGCTCAGAGAACAAAAGCCAGTGCCAGGCCAAAGCGAGCATTTATTAATTGACTGGGTCAATTATGTATAGTATGCATGGAGGAGAGCATGATATCCAGTTAAGGCTCTGAAAGTAATATACCGCTGCTCGTTTTCCTGATACCTTATAAATACAATACATTGCAAGGTATGCCAACCTCTCAGCTCGATACTCGTGCGATGAAGCACACAACGCTTCTGTTGTGGTATTAAGTTATTATCCCTTTATAAATATATTCCACATATTTTCTTTTGGGGTCCCTGAATCGGTGAAGGGTGGTTGTGATGGGGGGGGAAATCGACATAAATGAAATAAAATCGAACATTTGAAAAACAAACGAATCGAGAATGCACTCACAGCGAAATTCGAGTACTTTCTCTGGCCGTTCTCCACACGCTGCGTAGGGAGAAGGTGAGAACAGCATGGCCAAAGGGTACGAGCAATGAAAGGGCAAGCGGAGCAGGGGCAGCGAGAGCGATAGGGGCAGGAACTGAGGCGGGTTGCAAGTGCAGCTGCTGGAGAATGAGGGCAACAAAAGTGAACTGCTCAACGCAAAGCCATCGACCAGAAACGGGCAGAGTGAAATCATATTGTATTTGTTGTACTTTCTCGATTTTTTGTTTTGTTTTTTCTTTTCCTTTTTTTTTACTTTTGTTGTAAATCAATTAAGGCTAAACGGGTAACTGGTAGCTTGAGCTGAGTGTGGGCGCTCGACATGGGCAACGGCAAGGGCGTGGTCTTCTCATGGCCTTTCGGCAAAAGGCAAAAGCATTTTCGGCCACTTTTTCTAATTGACTTTTCTTGCAATGCCGTTTAACAAATTGCCAAATGGTTTGCCTGCTATTGACTGAGCGCAGCACTCGTATTTCAATATGGCCTAACTATTTTTATGGCTCTATTGAAATTGACCAGCCAACATTGACCCCCTTGATCATATTTTATGCACTGAGCCGCCCACCACAAAAACCGCAGCACTGCAATTTGTTAGTAAGGCTACAGACATGCTTTCGACTCGGCCTGCTGCGTTCTACCCTTAGTCTGAGGCGAGTGCAGCCAACTGGCAGCAGCAACAACAATAACAATAACAACAACAACAACAGAATCAAGATCAACTTCTGTTATTTACGTGGCCAGTGCTCTATAAATATTGTTGCGCCATCAGCTTGAGCAACTCAATTGGACAAGAGCGCAAAGTAGACTCTCCAATGACCATCAACCGTCAGCAGCATCAACTCAAAGCCGCCCCTCGGATGTGGGCCAGAACTGCGCCCACATCTGGCCACCGCTGACGTTCGACATTTGGCGGCCCTTTGAGGCAACAGCAATTAAAGGACACAGTGCCACTGCGATGTTGGTCGCATCAACTTATCAGTCCAATAACTGGGCCAACTGAGCCACTTATGCCACCCATGCGGTTGAAATGTATTTTCCTGTAAAATTAATACTCCCCAGGTCTCCCAAAATGCAGAGAGATCAAGGCATATTGAATCCGAGTTCAATATCACTTCATCGCATTTTATAATTACGCTATAAATACATAAGTACATCCCTACTATACTTATGTACATCCCGACTATAGGCAGTGAATTCGATTTTTTGATATGAACAGCTGATTCTCAGTGACTAGTTATGGACTAGGAGTTAAAGTAACCAAACCAAACAGGTAACTTCACATCTCTGAACACCCCGCAGATTCAGTTTGTTTTAAGTTTCCGCACCCACAATTCCCACAATTCAAAAAAAATATGTCTATCACTTGCCTTAAAAGTGCAAGAGACATTAAAATCGCTGGATAGACTTGAATTATCCCAAGGGACGTCAATCTGTTTTCAAGCATTTGTCACTGCCCCTTCTGTTCTCGAGGTATAGATCGCTAATTTTGATATTAAATTCTCTGTTTTACCATTTCTACATTTGCAATCATCAATTCTTAATTGCATAGAGAACGTGGAAAGCAAGCGCCCGTAAGTATGCAATAGTTTTCACTTCAGTGAGGCAACTCCTACTACTGTTAGGTAGGTACCTGCGTTGTGAGGATACTTCATTTGCATCGTATAGATTTAGCGCTAACCTGTCAATGAATAAAGAAATCAGTATATATTAAAATTTAGTAAGGGGTATATTAAAGTCGGGAGCTCGACTACTGCGTGTGTACTTGAATTTCATTGGATCTGAATCATATCAAGTGTGATGCTAGCTTGAAGTGTTCTTAAGTTGTTGGGGTATCTATAGGCAGACATGGCTATACTCTATAGCCTATGTATTTAGGTAATAATCAATATATATGTCTATATATTTATGTACACATATGAAATAGTACATATGTATTTATTGATAAACGATGTTCCTAGCTATGCATGCAATTGATTACATCTATTTGTTTATGTATGCAAAAACGCTGTGCGGAAAATTTCCTTGCTTATCGAGCTATCCTTCGCGCTATCTCGCTCGCTCACCTTGGTCGTGGACCTTGGTCATTTGTCCTACGGATCTACACAGCTACACGTAACTACAGTGGGCCGACCTTTATGGATGTGACTGAATCAATACAATACAATGCTACTATTATATTGGAAGAGTATACTTTCAAAAGTGAATTCCATATATTTTATGTAAGCACAATTTGACAAATTTGAAAATATTCATGTATTCATGTGCCCTGTTATCATATTCTTGCCGATTCATTGAATATTTGCTACGAGTGCCGTTGAACTTTTCGTTTGTCATTGCGCAGTAGAACCTCGACACATGCACTCATCTAAATTTCAAAACAATTTTTGTATACTCGCATGACGAGAATTTTAATCGGGCTCAAGTAAATCAGGGCTTTTAGGGTTATTATTCAGTTTCAGTTTCAGTTGCCCTCTATTCCTGCTATTATACCCGCTCTATTTGCTGCATAAAACTTGCAGTCCACTGCGGTTACAAAGGGTTCTGAATTATTGATTGGGATTTAATAAATTTAATTGCGCGCCCCGTCGCTTGGCCGCTTTGTGGCCACCAGGCCAATGAAACAGAACAAAGCGGTGTGACGCCAGGATTGAGTTGCTATTGCCATTGCTATTGTTATTGCTATTGGCATTGGGCTTGGGCTGCGGGGTTTGGTGATTGGCCTGGAAAATGCTAGGTTGGAGATACAACTTTTTTTGTTTGGGTTATTTTTGTTAATTTTTATTGTTATTGTTCTTTTTATTTTGTTGATGGTGGCAATTGTTGTTTATTTTTGGAATGTCAACAATTTTGCTTGTCCGTCCGCTCATTAAACACATTTACTCGCATGTCCCACCTGTTCGGGTTAACCGCGATGGCCGAACAAATAAATCAACAATCCCACATCCACATAACGACATTCGGAGACAGACTGACAGACTGACAGACAGCAATACAGACAAGCAGATATATAACAAATGTGTTAAAATTTTAATTTCCGCAAAAGGATCAGCTCGGATAAATTTCCCAGCGCACGGCAATAAACTATGAAGCGCAATTTATAAACCGCACAATACCAACAACAATTGCATTTTTAATAATTTGCAAAAGAATAACGCCCTCAAAAATAACTGAAATAATTATTGGTAAACTCCTTATATGGCGATTGATATTCAATTCTTTACCCTGTACAAATTGAAGCGCAATACACATAAACAAATGAGAGCCAAACATTCAACGAAGGAATTCCCAAGTCTATGTAATTTCATGGAAACTCTTTTTATTGTACTTTTTAAAGTATGGTCCAAAACAGACGAATTTAAATTTATTTTTACACTGTTAAATTTCACATTTTATTTTGTTTATTCTATAATAAAAGCTATTATCAACTTTGATTAATAACCATAAAGTGCGTACCAAAATATTTGTAATTTCAGTTTAAAGTCATTTAATAACTCGCTTAACCTGATGTGATTCATTGAAATGTGGAAAACAATTAAGTTTAAAAATAATTGTACAATGAGCTCTAAGCCTGAATACTGATTAGTTAAATTCTTTGAAATTTGAACAGCAACAAGGAAAATGAATACAAATATATAATTGACGATATATATTCGTCCATGATAGATTTTTGGATATATAAATTTGAATTAAATATTAATATTGACAAACTTCACATCATATCGAGGAGATAATTACTTATTTCATGGAACGAGTATTCCATTATTATCTGATATTTCCGCTCTGTGATTATAAATATTAAATACTTTAATTAATTCAGCTCTTGTGCATCCGCTTGGTCAGAAGCGGGTGGCTAATTAGTGATGAAGGTGAGGGGAGTGGGGGTGTGGGTGTTCAATATCGACTCAAAAACCATGCTAAAGGTCTTGTATTTCAAATAACTTGCTCGACAATCGACACAAGTCATGTGCAAATTGCTGTGCCATCTAATAAGGCGTTTAATGCAATTAGGGATGAGGCAAGCGAAGGGGCACCAGAGGCAGCAAATGCGATGCGATGCTGTGCTGTGCGGTACGGTGCGGTGCGGTGCGGTGCGGAACGGGGCCGTGCGAGGGGTGCGAGGTGGTGCTTGCTGGTGGTACGAGGCGGCAGCATACGGTACGATGGGTGCCCATAAAACAATGCCAAGGTGGAAAGATAAAAGCGCCAGATACAAAAAGGCAAACAATGAAATGGCCGCTGGCGGTGCGCCATTCCAAAGAATGAAAACGCAAAATGAGCTGCGCCAAATGAAGACGCCACAGGAGCGTGTAGGGGGATGAGAGGGAGTGAGCCCAACATAAAATGTTTAAATGTTGTATTCTTTTTTTTCTTATTTTTTCCTATTTTTTCCGTCTTACCCCCCTTCAGTTGCTTGTGTGGCATTTTGCGCATACTTTGGCGCTTTGTTAGAGTTTATCAGAAGCTTTTGATCTCGACTGTCTCGACGGTTTCACTGTTCGATGCTCGCCACCAAAGAGATTAGATATCCTGAACCAAGTCCTTGGCGGGTACAGGGAAAGAGAGGGAGATTGAGGGAGTCAGAGAGGAGGGGGTGTTCTTGGTGGTGTCGTTCGAGATGCGAGATGGGGAATGCGAGTCCAAGTCGATGTCCGAGAGCTAACATATGAGTTTGAGTTGGTGACTGTCTGTTTGCCAGCGCTTGTTATTTTAGCAAAAATTTGTTTATTGTTGCTGCTGTTTCCATGCCTCTCTGCTTCTGTCTCTGTCTCTGTCTCTGTTTCTGTCTCTGTCTTTATCTGTGCACGCCGTTTGTATATACACGATACAAGCATAGGAGTATTATGTCTGCTGTTTATCTTTATCTTTGGCCCGCCTTTTGTCCCTCAATTTGTTTGCCAAAATATTTGCTGTCCTGGCCTTTTAATGGCATTGTCAAATCGTCATGTCTGAGAGTTCTCAGCATAAATTGAGTTGCCCCGTCGAGTCAAATTTCTGCCATCATCCATAATGTATACAGATGTTATAGCAGCAGAAATATAGGCACAAATCCAAACCTACATATGCCATGAATATGCAGAATTTTCATTTACCCAATGGCCAAATATCATATAATATGAGCAACTGCATATGTGACTGTCATAGGTAGAGTAGAGAGTAGGTCACACTAAAAGTGAATAGAAGTCCACTCTGCTTAGATATACTCTTCCACTGCAGTGGTTAAAATTCGAATCACGCGATCTTAGTCAAAATATTCTTAAATTTATACCTATTAACCAAACTCTCATTTTTTTCGCTTGGTTCTCTTACAAACATATCACATTTGCAGCAGTGTCTTATCTATATAAAGGGCACTTATATAGCTTAATAGCCAACTAAAACCAACTTAATTTTGAAGACCAAGCTAAGACCAAGTCAACTGCCTCTGCTAGTCCTAAGGCATGGAGTGGAGTTACTACATGGATAAAGCTAATGATAAGGATATGGATGCTGATGGTGATGCTGAAAATCTTCAGATGCCTAAATTGACTCAGTAGTGCAATTATTACTAATAGAGCCTAATAAGCACGTCTTAAGTGCTTCTTTGCACAGAGCAGGACTCGAAAGAGGCCGAGCAACAATGTGATGAAACTCTGATTAAATTTTCGGGGGAGACTAATAAAAACGCGCCATCATCGCAATTGCAGGGCATGAATTGCAGTTTCAGAAATCATTTTCAGGCACACACAAACACACACACACATACACCCGTACACACACACCCGCACACACACACACACACACACACACACACACCTACACACATTTGACCATTAAGGTCTGCGATTGAGGCAATGGCAACCGTCAACTCTGATGATGTTGTTGCTAGAGGGTCCTGGAATATGAAAGACAAAGAGCGTCGAGGAGTCACAGGGGTAGCTTAGTGTGTGGTACACTAAACAGCCAACGGCGTTGCCCATACAAAGCGCAGCCGCAACAACAATGAGAACAACAACTGAACTGAAATATAAGAGAAGCAGCACAGAACTGAAGTGCCTTTAAGGGACATTCAAATATGCATGAGAGCAAGAAGTGGAAATACACCGAAAGAAAGAAAACTCGAGAGCCGGGCAAAAGCAGTGTGCCAGAGGGGCGGTGAGTCAGCGAGGTAGGGAGGCTGGGATGCAGGGAGGCAGGGAGGCAGAGAGGCAGAGAGGCAGAGAGGCACAGAGTCAGTAAGGCAAGTTGGGAGTGAGAAGCAGTCATCAGCAGTGAATTGAAGTAAAATACGTATAAAATAAAAGAAAAGCCATAACACACATACCTACCATGCATATGACTATGGCAATAGCCGTGGCGATGGCGATGTGGCACTTCGAGGCGCCTCGGACAATCGGAGGAGTTGGTACTTTATCGAGGGGTTTGGGGCTGCACTCGGAAATCTTAAGCCAAAATGAAACTGAAAGCAGCATAAAAATGAGCTTCAGCTGATCCGTGTGTTACTTTTCATACACACGCACACAAACACACACATACACACACACACACACACACACACACACACACACACACACACACACACACACACACACACACACACACACACACCCCATGCACAAATGTGTATAAAGAATGCGGTAGCACGCCGCACGGCATATGGCGCATGGGATATAATCAGGGCCAAGTTCCAGTGGTGGACAGCATCGGGGGGAGACTTTTACAGGGTTTGAGGTTATGTTGGTTACTTGGTTAGCCACAGGCAAACGCAAAGGCAAAAATGTTTCAATACAAGAAAAGTTAAATTGTAATAAAGCACCCGAGGGGCAGCAACAACAACAACTACAACAACAACAACTACAACAACAAGCTATGTAGCAGCAGGCGCGAAAAATAAGAAAACTTTTTGTGCAAAGGGCTAAACAATTGCTATGTACCACTTTCCCTCTTCCTTTTCTGCCGCCTTCCTCTCTTTCCCTCCCTGCTGTTTTCATTCCCACTTAGGCGGGTAGCATTCTTCGTCCTCTCTTTGTGACAGGGCGGGATGCGCTACATTGGCCGCACTTACCAGCAAAGCGCTCGCAAAGGACCACACCAAGGGAGCGGGGAACTGAATCCAAAGCTAGGAACAGTCGCTGACTCTGGGTCTGAAACTAATGCAGGTCTGGCTAGGACGATGGAGGACTGCGTCAGGCACTGACTGCCAGGATATCTGCAGGACAGACAATCCGCAAGGCAGTGAAACACACAGAAATTAAATAAGTAATTGTTTTCAGTCCTTTGAGCCAGAGACTGGCTACGTGGATATTGGGAAAGATGAAACCGGGTTAAGGTTACGGCAACTCTTCGTAAGATTCACCCCGGGATTTGCCAAGCAATTGACAAAAGCTTCAAAATGTCCCCAGGACATGCGATGCCCACACTCTAGTCAATCTATACCTACATGCGAGTTTGTGAGTGTATTTAAAGCTGCAAGTGAAATACAAACAAATATACAAGGAGTAAACATCACATATCCACTGGAAGAACCCAGCTTCTACTCTTTGATTACTTCCTCACAAGCCCTTCCATGATAACATAAAGTTTACGTCGCTTAAATAGTATTTGAGTAGTAGATATGATATGATTATATATAAAAGTATATAATTATATATATATATATATATATATATATATATATATATATATAAAATCATGACATTATTATATATTTTTTTATACTCAGAAGTACTTCATTTCAATCCCAGTTGTCATACATCTATATGATTAGATTCAAGAAGTTTTATGAACGAAGGTGCATAATAATCACAACAGATGGGGAAATAAGGAAAATCTACTTATCTACTTAGATTGTGTGCAAAATATATATAGGCTACTTCAGTCAGTGCAGTTCCGTCCCTTACACTCAAGTATAAAAGAGACTGCTCTATTTGAGAGTGCTCTAAGATACTCCATTTATCTGTTGTGTTGTGTTAAGATAATCCATGCATAAACTTATATATCTTTTGTTGTGTGTCCTGTGAAATATCTCATGAGTCGTTCAGCAAATCAGTTTCTTAAAAGCAATTCAAATGAAGGAAGCCGCATTACCTTCATTACATTGTTCCCGACTTAGACTAGGGTATTTCCTAGTCAGGCACTGCAGAGTTCAGCTTCATTGCCGGTCAACGTGGTTTTGGGGCATTTTGTTGCTTTTCGTTTTTAGGCAAGCAATAGTTTTGCTTTAATATGTCCTTCAAGTTAGGTGGTAATAGCAGCTGAGCTTATACTCATTTCATTTAGATTTTTTTGCCTGGTAAAATGCGATTGTGCTAGCTTTTAAATGGGTTTCGGGGCCGTGCAACTAAGCTGAGCGCTATAAGCTTATTAAATTCCATAAGGATTTCAGATAATATGGCAGCTACTTACGGCAAGGATTAAATGAACATGCCGAGTCTACAAAGTTGTTGCCACCCCACGACGTAAGAACCTAGCAGCTGCTCGCACTCGCACATACACACGCGCACACACACGCACTCACCCACATTCAGTCAGTCACTCAGTCACTCATTCACACATACAAGTACATGGCACACATATACGAACATACACATTCCGATTTACTACTCGGGCGCAGCAGGAGGTCACGCAGAACAAGGCGTAAAGTCTTTAATGTTGACCAAGTCGTTGACACATATACAGCGGCAGTTGCTTCAATAGCGCCAGCAGGGAGCAGAGAGCATGAAGTAGGAGGTAGGAAGAAGGAAACTAGAAAGTAGAAAGTAGAAAGTACGAAGTGGGAACTAGGAAGCCGACACAACCCTATAACTCTTCGCTTAGCCCTAAAATATAACGCTGATCAAATTTCTTTAGATTGCATCATCAAACGTAGTTGAATTCAAATTTCTGAGCTCTTAACAATTTTCAAGACTTTTGAAAACATTAAATTGGTAAACTTAAAATCATTCACAACCTTAGAATAGTTGAATTAAATACTATAGCACTGATATTGAGTGTTTTGTGAGCAAGATTTCTCCAGAAGCTTAGATGCGTTTTCAAATTTCAATTAAATAAACTCTTTTTGATTAAATATTGGATAATTTAGAGTAAACATAAAAAACCAAAACTACGCTGAAACTTAAAAAGATGAAAACTCTTTTGTGCAGACTTAACTATATATTTTGTTATTCAATAGATATATCTTAAACTATATCAATAACTTAACTAAGCAATAAAAACTCTGGACAGTCAAAAATAGAATAGGTCAAATAGGCTGTGGAAATAACTATGTATGTACGAGAATTGAGTTTTATAGAGTATCATGTAGTTGGGTTAGTCAAAGACATAGTTAATAGGGCCGCATTTTAATGTCAAAATTTGCATTTTACTTAACACAGTTTGAGAGCTTTTAGCGTTATACAACGCCCAGTCGTTTGTCTAAGTTGCCCTCTAGAGAGCCGACCGCTCCATCCCTGGCGTTCAAACGCAACCGAGTGTCCATGCTTGTGTCCATCCTCTACCCATTCCCTCTCTCTTCAATATGGCCACCAAGGCGCGTTGGAATCCGCAAAATTTATGACACATTTGACGGGCAATAATTTTTGGCCGCGCTAAGAAGCCACCGACGGCAACGTGCCACATAGCCTGTCTAATTACTCACACGCACATGCACACCCACTCATAAGCACCCAGAAACACAGCTGTATATATAGTCTACATAGATAGAAAGGACGTCCTTTTCTATTTGGGTACGCGTGCCGGAAAAATCGGCAAGCGGCAGTCGCCTATTGCGTGAAATTTGACGGCCCAAACAAAAACTTTTCAGCATTTAATTAAAAGAAAATGTGCGACACGCCCCAGCTCGGGTAGAGGCATCCGGGCGGGGCGGGGCGGGGCTGAGTGGGGTAGGCTTCCGAGCACATTTACGTTGAGCAACATGCACCTTCCCCCGTCGACGTTGACTGTCAATAATGGGATAACAGGCCTGACGATTCTCCACCTACATGTGTACATCTTTATCAGCGTCTCCATTTGTCGCATCCATATCAACTCACACACAATACCACCCCCCCCCCCACCACCCTTCCACTTCCACTCACCGCTCACCCACGATGATGCCCTGATTTGTCAGCTCTGTCGCAAACGTGTCACGCGCTTGTCACTTGTTTGTCACAACAAAAACACCAATAACAACAAAAACAACAACGGGGGAGCAAGAGAAACCTGACTGCACGTACCCCATTGAGTATGAGAAGTATTTGCATATACTGCATCTTTGCAGTCGTTAGTTCCCAATGGAGCATAAGCAAAAACGCCTGTTGATTGCGGCAAACACTTCACGACTGCCACATTGAATTGCTTTGCATCTTTAGACCCATGTCTAAATTAGAGTTATTAGAGGTGCCTGAAGCTACTTGCACTCGTATTTGGACTCTTGAGCATTTAATGGACTCTAATTGGGAATATACCTTAAGCAGTTCGCAATTGAATTCGATTCAGTAATAAAGAAGCACAATTTATAAAAGTTCAAATGTTTGTTGACCTTTGAACAGGGACTCAAACCGTTACCATTGTTGCATTAACCAATTGAAATTGGTAACCGGAACTGAAACCGTAACGCTTCGACACAGTTCTGGTCGTCGGAGTTCCCTTATCAAAATTAAATTTAAGCAAAATCACTTAATTACTAAGTAAGTTAAAGTAAAGTTTAAATTAATATAATGTGCAATCCCTGGAAAAGCAAGAAAATTAAACTTTAAATTCAATCATGTTGCGAAGCCGTTACTAAACTGCCTTATTGCTTAATTTTGTCGGTTATATTTAAGCTGTACATATTTATGTCAGCACATTCTCCGTTATGGCGATGAGAATTCTGAAAAGGTTTTACTCTATTACTCTTGTGTTATGAATTGTATATTTAATGCAAATTGCAAATTTAATCTACATGTATTAGAAAAAATACATAAGTATTAGATACTTTAATAATCAGATAAAACCATTAAGTAACTGATTCTGCTATTAGTCGAATAACAACTTAGCATAGTAGCAGCCACTTAATCGGATTAGGCAGTGTGTCAACCACAATAACAATATGCAAACTTGTAAGATTGAATATTTCATAATTGCAATTTGCACTCAAGCATGAATTAGGCTAATTGACTGCTGATTTTACAAAATCAAATTTATACGTCGCACTCGTTGGTAAATTCCCATAATTGTAATTTCGCAAGTAAGCAAACGACCCCAAAACAAATTCAATCTAGCCCTATAATAAAAGAACTCTGATTGCTTGTTTACATTACACGGAGAGTTGTATGTAAAATATATATAATTTACATAACTATAGAGGACATATCATGGCAACTTATTGATTTGAAGAACTTTATGTATATAACCGCTTGTGTGCGTGTGCGATGGTGCGAGTTTGTGTGGTGTGTGGTGTATGTGTGTGTGTGTGTGTGTGCGTGTGTGAACACATCTGAGTGCGATATATTGCAATTTGCGTTTCAGGAGCGGACGGACGGATCCATCGCGTAAGCCTGAGTTTTTGCCAGACAGTCTGATTGTCTGTCTGTCTGATGACAGTCTGTTTCAGTTTTCAGCATTTTCTGTTATATTTATGGCATTTTGCATATTACACACATACGCACACTGACCCACCCGCACACACACCCACACACATATACACGCAGTAAAGGAATACATCAAAATGACACAGATCCAACAGTCAACCCATGTTTACAATTGTGCATAAATAAACGTATATAAACATAAATGTGAGCAGGTATGTGTAAGTTTATAGGTAAACTCGTATTCACCAGCCAAGCTCGCACTATTTATGTCCTGTAAACTGAAACGAGTCACGTTTATAAAGTATAATCCGTAAAGTGTAAGGCTCAATGTCTTATGAGTTGGCTTTTTCACAAGGCTTCCACAAAGGCTTCTACAGTTTGCTATTTTACCACATTCTCCAAATTAACTTATACTAGTTATAAATTATTTAACTTGTAGATGGAAGCCTAATAACCTCTTTCCACTGCGAACAAATACCATACCTTTTCTCCCTTTTCATCTTTTTAACATTCTGAAAAAATGTTCAATTTATGCCCGCAAAAAATACCAAAAGATGAAAAAGACAGTGCACATGCGATCATTTCCTTATTCGTTTTTCAGTATTGTTTTTAGCTTATGCGATTTCTTATCGATTAATTCGATCTATCGTTGTTTCAAGCCTTTGCTTGAGGACTTGTTCTTAAATTTGCTTAATGTTTCGGTTTTGTCTGTCGGTTTTAGGTTAATTGTATTAAGGATTTCGTAACGTTGGTCGCTGGTGTTTCCCAGGTCAGTAGACTGTGGCAATACGCTGGTCATAAGCCTCATAACTCAATTCATGTCAAACCGCCTAGCGCTTTTTGCATATTCATTCTGTTGGACAGCCCCGTCCTTATTCCTCTTGGCATAATATTAGGCTATCAAGAAGAAATGGGAACAAGAATGGAAATGGGAACAAGAATGGAAATGGAAATGGGGATAGAAGCTGTTCAACTTGGCCACTCATTCGCGTTCATAAACATGTTATTCATTTCGTATAGTCGCAGCTGGACGGCACGTGCCAGGGCCTCAGCCTCAGCCTCAGCCTGAACCTGAACCTGAACGCATGCCTTATCCTTCGACTGAAACCTGTCCTACTGTCTCTGAATTTGACTGGGCCTGTGCTCCCAACTTTGCAGTTTAAATAATTTACATGGAACTCCGTCCCGGCAGAGATGTGCACTGCGCAGTGGACAAGGCACCGAGATGAGCGGGAGATGCTCTATAGGCAGTGAATAAGAATGTAAATTCACATATAAATTGTGATGAAAGTGTGAAATGTGAAACAACAAATGTGAATACATTTGCCAGACACATTTGGCAACCTGTCAGCGTCACGTTCTGACGCAGGTAGGCCACGAGCTTGACGTGGGGCAGATCGGGACATCTTATTCATAATTCGAAGTTAATTGCCTTTGGTGCGCTAAGCTGGCTCAACAGCCCAAATCCGTAATCAATATTATGGCCACTGCGCAAATTGTGATGCTACATTTGCAAGTAATTTTCTTGCTCTCTCTGTCTCTCTCTCTCTCTCTCTCTCTCTCTCTCTCTCTCTCTCTCTCTCTTTATCTCTCTCTGTCTGTCTTTCGCTCTGTCTCTTTGTTTCTCTTTATCTTCTCTCCTTTCTTTATCAGGCTGCTGTATTGTTGACTCGCTTGGTGGGCGCTTGCCCGTCAAAGCTCTGTTATCTCTGTCATTAGTTTCGAATACCAATGGGAATTACGAGGTATGCGTTTGAGGATTAGCCCATAAACTGAGGCAAACAATGTACACACACATATATTCACAAATATATGTATACACACACACACACACATACACACACACACATACACATACACATACACACACACACACACACACACATACACACACACACACACTTCAACACAAACATGCAGAGACACGAACAATGTATCATGTTATAAACTGTTTGCCTGTTTACTTTGTGGGTGAGCGCTAAGCTGTGGGGCAACTTCGAGGACTGTGAGGGCGTTGGGAGCTGCGGGAGCTGAGGGCGTATGTAAGCCAGGGAAATCAATAAAGTCGAATTATTCATTCAAGTTGCTGGAGCACTGTCTGTAATTAATTTAAAATGAGCTGGCATTTAGCCCAAGTTTGTGTGATATGCAAACGTTCAACTAAAGCAACCTCTCTTCCTTCCTCCCTTTCTGATCAACAGGAAGCGACTGGCCAAAGGGCGATTTTACGCCCCGCTGCCAATGATGTCGACCTTAAAGTCCCAAATATTGTTGTGCTGGGCATTTTGGCATTTGATTAATGCGACCCAACTCGAAAGTAAAGTCAACTTAACGCAATTCAAACCCAAACTCAAACTCAGACCGAAACTCAAAGTGAAGCCGAAAGTAAAACTCAAGTTAGCCAGATCCAAAGCATCCGCAATCCAAAGCCGTCCTAAATAGTTGTCTAAGTCAGCAAATGGAAAGGCGTTGAACCAAGGCGATGGAAGTATATATGTATATATACACAATACTCTGAGCTTTGACCAACTGATGCAGAATTACTGAAGCTATTTTCCAGGCTCATGTCCTTTGTGTAGCCCAACCCAGCCTACCAAGTGTAAGCTAATAAACGTTATTTAATATATTAAATCCAAAGGGCGAAACACAACGCAGTTGAGAAAGCACAATCTGAACGCAGATTATGTTAAATGCTTCGCCTAATAGCAAAGAATCTTCATTCAGTTTGCGACAATTGTTAAAGTAGTCTTCTTTATGCAATTGTGATCAGATGATGAAGTGCGAAGTGAGAGGAAAGAGTGTGAGACATATCCCAAGTCAGTTCCCAGCCGACTCTTTAGTAATCTCTCTCTCAACGTTTGCGATATTATAATCCAGATATAATAAAATATATTCGATTTTTCAAACAACTGCTCTTATCTTATTTGTGTGGAATTGTTGGCAAACTGAAATACAAACCATTCCTGAAAGTTGGATAGTTTTATCACTTTTAAGCTCTCGTTTTATACTTTGCTTGGATTCTGTGTGATGTGATGAAATCAAAGTTGTTTTTTTTTTTGTAGAATGTGCCTTTATAGATGGCGAATGCTAGAATTAAGGAGTGGAAAAAAGACCATTCATGTGTTCTGGTATATGTGACTATCAATTCCAAAAGTTGACACTTTGCTGGCTTTTGTTCAAGGCATTATCGCAATCAATGACCCGGAAATGTGTGTGTAAGGAAACAGACACACAAATACACACAAACATACACATGTCACGTGGGGTATACATTTGACAAAAGCGCGTTCAAAGAAAGAAATTCATTTGGCAAAGAGTCACCAATACAAGCCAGCAGCTAATACCATATATGTATGTGGCAAGGACACTCTGCTGACGGTGACGGTGACGGTGACGGTGACAGTGATGGTGGCGGTAACGGTGACAGTGATGGTGACGGTCGTCGACGGTCGATGGTCGTGAAGCTTGGCGAGCTAATTAGCTGTGAGCCATTCTACTGTCCACATTATTGGTCGGATTATTGTTAATAGTATTTGTTGTTATTGCTCTGGTGGCATGTGAGGTGGGGGGTGAGGGCTGGGATTGTTGTGGCTTTGGTGTTAGTTTGAGATGTCAGCTAATTGGCAATTGATTAATTTGAGAATGCATCTATCTATGAACTTAACTAGCTCAAAGGCAGCTCAAAGAGACAAAAACACATCTCAGGAAGCTGCATTGATTTATGCACCTAAATCTGGTTGCAGCTTCCTGCTTCCTGCTTCCAACTTCCTACTTCCTGCCTTTCTTGCTTCCTGCTGCCTGACGCCTGCTAATTGAAAGCGATCCATTAAGAATTACTTAAAGATTCACCAAGACGCTTTAGTTAAAGTTCCCCCTCATACTTCCCTTGCCACTATCACTCAGCTATTCTCTGCGAGTCCTCGGACCTGGCTGCAGTTAGCTCGTGGAAAGCACTCAACGTACTCACACAACCACCCAACAGTGCCCAGTGCGTAACTGGAGACGAGAAGTGGGAGTTGTGAGTAAGGACGGGGTGCAGACATCAGCGGCATCGAATGGTGTTGGGTGTTATTCAACTCTCCATGCAGCCATCATTGGACTCAATTAAATGTCGCTGCGTCGTCCTGGCTCCAGGTCATGCAAAAACACAACGACAACAACTTAGACCGTCTTTGACAATTAGTGCCTTGCCATGATGCACTGCACCCCCCCCCTCTCTCTCTCTCTCTCTCTCTCTATCTCCTGCGATAGCGCCGGCGCCTAACTTCTATTTGCGTCCCTGTTCTAGCGAGGTATGAGGCAACACAAGTGATAAGTTAATTGTGGCCCGTAGCCAACTTAAAGGACAAACTCAAGAAGCTTCGACAAGAACAATGCCAAGTTAACGCTGATAGTTGCAACAACGTATCCCATTACAATCCGACTCAATGCTAAAGGGTTTAAATGCACATTAATGAATCGATGAGTAATTCCATGAAATAATATACTCAAATATTTCTGCATAAGTGCTTAACATGCCGAAATGGACTTCATATTCTTTGTTCCTAATTATAAGGAGAGTTTCCGAGAATTTATCTGTGTCTTCTCCGTTGCTCGGTATGCGGAATCTGTGCTTTTTGCCCGACAATAACTTGAGAAATTCAACACTGAAACGGGAATGCAATTTAGGGACATTGAGTTTAGGCAATGTAGAGGGCCTCAAGGACATTGCAGGACCTTCACATCTTGGCTACTGTTTCTGCAAAGGACTGCAGTTAATAACACGTTTTTAATTACATTGCTTAGCTTTAAGGCTGTTTGGTATTCAGTGTCTGCAGTTGACCTCTCCTGCACCTCTCCTGACCTCTCCTGTACCACGGACACCAATCTCAATACCCAATTCACTGTGGTCCTTTTGTGTATAAGTATATCAGCATCAGGTTAACTGAATAGAATGCAGTAGGAATTGAATAGTATTGAATGATTCATGAAATTGAAATTATTGAAAAACAACGTCTAGTTGAACCCTTCTCGCACTGTAGTTGAATGATAGACAGACAATTATGCTTGAATGCAAGGCAAATATGTGAAAAATTGAGTAATTGGCAACATGGCGTATACGTAGTAATCGAAGTCCAATTGAGGTCGCATATCGAATAAACGTAATCGTTGCAACCTGCGTGTTGTAGTCGAATCATATGCAACGGATATGCAAATGCGGCTATATGGCCAAACCTGCATTTGGCTTGTTAATTGAGTCGCGGAAAATGTTGCAGTTGCCGTTGCCGTTGCAACTGCCCCTTTGCATTGGCTTGGGTGCGCTGCAGTGTAAAGCTTTGACTGTTTGGCTGAGCAACAGCTTGTTAGGGGCACGCCCCGTGGCGCGTCTGTCACCAATTAGCTAATAGCCAATTAAGTAATTAAGTGAGTAACGTGCAAAAACGTGACAACTGCAAATTGCCGTAAAAAATGCTTCATGTTTGCGTGAAGTGTTTTTTTTTTCTTTTCTATTTTTTTTTTTTTTTTTTTGGCAAATTTATGAGCTGAGTTAACCTGGCAATGGCCATCGATTAGCAGCTGTTGGTAATTAAAGTCCCGTCTGCCATCTAATTAGTTTTGACCCAAATTGCCAGCATTAAGGAAATGAATTGCAATTTTACAATGCAAAACGAGCAAACCAAGAAAAAGCAGCGAACGGCAAACGGCAAACGGCAAATGGCAACCGGCAAATGCAGCCCCTGAATATCTGCAGCCCTGAAACTGAAATACGATTTTAATAAATGTTTTGCCCCGTTTTGTGGCTGCCACAGCAACAACACCAAAAGCAACAACAAGAACACCATCAAAGCCAACGACGCCAGCAGCGACGACGACAACGACAACGCGAACGTCTCTAAAATTAGAAATTACAATTTGCAGCTGGTGGCTGTCAGGAAGGTCATGACACACATTACCAATGGCACGCCACCTGGCGGCGAGGGAGCAAATCTGTATGACTTGAATAATTGTCGACTCAGCAAAAACCCGCTCTCGAAGCCGTGGTACTGTAAAACTTTTCCAGAAATTTTGTATTCAAAAAACAGCTCGCAGGTTTACAAGAGTTAACTGAAGTTAACTGAAAGTTGGGAATACTTTTTGGCTTGAATGCCGAATCTCATTCACAGTTTAAAGTTAGTAGTCTGAGTGTAATTGCTTTAAAAATTGCTTAGATGCCTGCTGTCGCTTTAAGAAAGTTCAACTTTATCACTTTATGCAGTTAGGCAGCTGAGTTGGTCACACTGTGCAAAGCCGGTTGTAATTAAATGCAGCTTCAATTTATGATGGGGCAAAGCCTCAAATGGCATGTGGTATAAAGAAATTACTGAAATCCATCATCCCACGCAATGGCATCAGTTCTGCGGAGTCGAAGTTCCCTTTAAAGGCGCAGAGACAGCTTTAACCTGGAGCTGGGAGTCTGAACTGCAGCTGGACTCGGCGCATGAAGCATTGAGCATGGCTATATGCGATATATGGGCATTCAAGGGTATGATGAAGCGTGCTTCTCTGCTTGAGAGCGATAATTACCAAGACTTAGGGCCCACCGCCATTAGCTTCCGGGTCTATATGTGTTCCGCCTTCTTCTTTGGCTCGCCGTCTCCATTTCCGTTTACGTCTCGTGTTCAACTTAATTTGGTTTCATGTTTTCATTTTGAGCAGCCTCTGCCGACAAAATTTGCGGGCCAGCGGCAATAAAAATCAACGACGACAACAGCAACACCAGCAGCAACAGCAACGCTAACAACGAAGACGACAGTTTTGCATCATTCAAATTGCTGGAGTCGAACACTGAGCATGATGCTCACGTTCGGCCACAGCTACTTATCATCATCATCATCAACAACATCATCATCATCATCGGCATCATCATCATTTCATGGTCATAGTCGTCATGGGCAGTGACAGCGCTGACAGTCACCGTACAGTGTGAGCAACACGTTGTGTGAAACTGGGATTGGAATTGGGTTAGGGACTGGGATTGGGCCTGGAGCTGCAACTGGGATGGGGGGATGCTCTCGGCTGTCTAGTGCTCTATTTTTTGTGCTGATGCTGCTGTAACCCTACGCCATGTTGTGGCCATAGTTGTCGTTGTCGTTCTTGTTGTTGTTGTTGTTGTTGTTGTTGTTGATTTTATAGCACTCGGCCAACTTCAATTTCATTTTCATTTTGTGCTATTTTGATTTTGCTCTACGACCTGATCATCTCAATGGCGACAGCAAACCTTTTTTGTGCTTCTTTTCATTTTCATACATTTTCGTGCACAAATTTAATTCAATTTCATCTGAAATACTTGAGTTGGGATCTGCTGGAAAGAACACCGAGGGGGGCTGCTTTTTGTTGTCGTCTATTTTAGCAATATAGAGAGCATAAAACACAGGACACAGGACATCGAGCGTCAATAGTCTTTTATTAGAAATAGCGCGACCAGTAGTCACCTTTAAGTTTACTATGTATTTCTATCTCTCTCCCTCTCTATCCCCCTCTCTCTCTCTCTCTATATATATATATATATATATATATATATATCTACCCAGCAGATGCAACATCAACTAGTTGTTGCTGTCTTTACGACACTTAAACATATGCAGCACATGCAAATAATCGCATTGAATCGAGGAAAGGACGCGCAGATGATGATGTGGAAACAATCTCAAATCGACAATAGCCGAAGAGAAATATCTTCATTCTCGCATACCCATATCAGGATGCAGTATACCCCATGTAGTCTATATGAATGCCTTAGTCGAGTTGTGGCCTACACGCATATTACACATACGCCTCGAGTGCCGCAGATTTACCCCAAGCGCTTTTGCAATAAATTAAATTGTATGTTCTTTTCAATTACTCTAGCCCACTGCAATACTCACAGGCCGAACAACTATCGATGCATACTAATGAGAAATTCATTTGGGAATAGCAATAAAACTTGCGCAGAATAACTCGAATAGTACTCATCAGCTATGCTTGCTTTATCTAGATTGACCATTTAAGTTGCCTTTTATTGCTGTTATCGTTGTTATTGTTGTGATTGCTGTTGTTACTTGCTTGGCCATTAAAATGTTTAATCAGAATTGGGCGTAGATCAAGAAGCCACATAAGGAAAAAAGTTGCAAACAATCAATGAAATGCTCATGTTCCACTCGAGCCAAAGCTGTCAAGCAAGCCATTAATTATCCAGGCAGCAATTCAAGTCAGGTAACTGGAGACCGCAAGAAGACAATCCCGAACAGTCAGCTAAAATAAGATTGCATAGCAAAATATGTAAACGGGTTTTCTGCAGCTGTGCCCATTGACCGGGCTTGTTGCCAGTACTCTGCTTTATGAAAGCATTTGAATTAATTATACTAAAAGTTGTGAAAATAGAGAATGTTCTGCACCTGATGCCTAACAAAGCATGAGAGACAGACTGACTGATATGAACAACTAGCCTGATGGCTTCATTTTTCTTAAGGAGAAGAATGTTACATCAACTTTACTCGTATCCCAACTCGATTGCTTTAAGTATACCAGATGAACTTTTTGCCGAGAGTGCCGTCCAATCAATTACTCTAATCCCGAATTAGCGACCAAAATATTTCTTCTGCGCCGGGTGACCTGTAAAATTCTCCTAATTGCTTGAATAATATTCATTTAATTGCAACGCAGACGTGTTCAAATTGAAATGTATTGCAAATCAGCAAGTCTCTTTCGACTTACCTACACAGGTAAAAACTAGCGCACGCGACAGTATAATACCCTGTCCCTGTCCAAATATATAAAAAATCATTTAATCGTATTTATGTGTATGAATGTGTTAATAAATCGCATCTTGATTAATTGGTTATTATGGCTATTTTGGGTACACAGATATGGATGGACATACAACTATTTAGCATGCCACATACGTATAATTTACTTACACATACATGTGTACATATACATATATTATATATAGATGTGCACATTTTTGCATTTCTGTCGTTCGCTCTTTCTGTCTCGCTCGCGCTCAGCAAAGCGACTCAACGCAACATCTAAATTTTGAAAAATTCTTGACCTGCGTACAGGAATCTACATTTCAAATTTGGTATCTCCAGCTTGGATGTACAGAACGATGAACATGACTCAATCGACGCAATTGATACTGATCAAGAATATCCGTACTTCTTCTGCTTGTTGTGTACTTTTGCACACATTTACTGTAGCCTTGGTGCAGGTAGATCAAGTAAGAACGCCATAGATGAGTTCACGAATTATAGATACCCGTTACCCAATTAAATATACATTGATTCAATGAATTTTAAACTCCAAAACATTTAAAACATGTAGTTAACCGATATTTAGTCGGTTTTGTGGGATGATTGAATATATATTTGGAAATAGTGACAACAAGAAAAATCGTTTTATCGATAATTTTACATTTACTGATTGTTTTTATTGATTCCTTTATTGCCTATTAGGAGCGAACTTTAACTGAGTGGGGTTCAGAGAAGTTTGTGAGGCGACTCTGTAGAGTTTTTGATTCTGATCCTTCTCTGTGCTATGTCCATTGCGACGCATACAATATGCCCGTGTACTCTGCGCGGTACGGGTATAATAACTAACGACTGACTGAGACTGTGTGCGTGAAGCAACAATTGGAAAGGCAAGACAAGAATACTTGAATGCTTTTCAAGAGTTCTCGAATACCGCACACTACTCGTGGAGAGGTGTTTTCTACTTGTAGACTATATTTTGTATAACATTTAAGGTGAATATGTCTAATATTAAATAAATGAAATAACTTTTTTACTTACTCTTGTCGCTAATCAAAATCTTCCTCCCCTTGCTTTCCTCACTAAAAGAATTAATAAAATGCGATCCATTGTACCTTCGATAGTCTGAATGACGCGTTCCCAATTGTCAGCATTTTAAAATGCGTTTGCTGTTGAATCTTACAAATTGAGAATAATTCATAGTTGTAAATATTTATTTCTAAATATAAACCTTGCTTCCTATGTTTGTTATATATATTTTTAATGTCGTTGTATTCAGAATACAACACTGAACTATACTATTGAATGTAAAAAGAATATACTCTTAATATTTGACTAATCTACTACACAATTATTGAGCGAATTTATACAGATGTACATACCGTATCTTAAGATACACATTTGTGCAGGGTATGATAAACGTTTTATGCTATTCCCCCCTACGCAGTGACATACACATACCTTCACACGACCACGACCCACGGATACATAGTAGCGGAAACATAATAGTAAACAAACAGCGGCTCACTTGAAAATGAAACCTCACTCGACAGTTTTTCATGTTTTCTTTTTTCCCAAAGATACTCAAGTTGCTCAATGGCAAAGCAGAAGCTGTCGACGGTGCACAGGGAAACACATGTAAACTCATAAATACGGTCTGAACTAGTTGGGACGCAATGGGGCAATGGGGAGTGGGGGTTGTTGCAAACTGCTAGGATAGGGTTATCCAGCTACGACGCTGGCCACGCAGGTTCACTTTTGAGTTTTCGTACAAAAATACGATAAAATACGTTGGCTGCCAGAAGGTGTACCCCCTCCCCCTCCCCTCTCCATCCACCACAAACATACCTGCGCTCAGCCTCCCCCTGCATCTGTTCTTACCCCTCCCAGAACTCTGATGAACAGATTGCTGCAGTTCACGTGCATCCTACGAATGTGTCACGAGAGCCTCTTATTCTCCCTTTGACAGATGCCACCAGCTGCAGCACTCAGCATTTCAAATCAGCTAATGTCTGCTACTTGCCGATTAGGTATTTAGGTATTTTCCGTTCCGACTGCAGTTAGTCTAAATCAGTCAACTTATCGAGACACAACTCTGAATGATAATTCAAAATATGCCTTCAAATCAGCCGTTTGTCACTAAGAAATATTGATGCATTTAAATAATGGGTACGTTGTACTTCACATATGTAATATCTATGATTAGTCCCATCGCTTTATTAGTAACATATGCCTATCAGTGTAACGATTGTCCCACAGACATTTCCAGGAGATGCTGCTTCTCGTAAAGTGCACTGCTTGCGCCGATTGAGGCGATCTATGTGTTGAGTACTTCTCTCTGGGTCAAATCAAACCATAAACACGATGGATTACCTAATATAAGGCAGCTTATCAGAGTTCAATATTTATAGATTTTTATAGAAAAATCAAAGTAAACCAAAATGCCATAAATTCAAAGATTTGCCGAACTAAAGGTTGACTCAAAGGATCGTTCTTATAGCTGTTGGCTTAGTGTTATGACATGTTCAGAGGGGAGCAAGCAATTATAATTATTTTACAACTGAAATAGCCCGGACAATTGTCGCTAGCCACCTCAATGCATATAATTCTGTGCCTCACTGTCTCACGCTAATATACTAGTGTGTGTGAGTGTGTGCGGGTATGTGCACGTGTGTGTGGGTGTGAATCTCCGTATGTATATTTCAGAACATTGCGAATTGTGTCATGCACAAAGTCAAATAGACTTCATATCAAAGTGCAGTGGACAAATTATTTTCCCGGCAAAAAAAAAACAAAAAAAAAGAAATTTCTTATAAGAGGTTAATTTTTTGTTAAATAAATCAAACATGGAAATTTGATTGGCTTTCGCAGACATCGCTGTTCGTAGAAAAACATATGCAGAATCATAAATAAACGAGTATAATACCCATTCCCCTCCTTCCTCTTGTCCCGTCGACGGCAGCGTGCGAGTATTTTGTGCAATTTCTGAAGCATAAACAATACGGGGAAACGCAATATGGAAAAATGCCAAGTGAAACAACAACAACAACGACAAAAACGGCACCAACAGCAACAAAGAGAGGAAGGGAAGAAAGTGCATCAGTGGCCCAAGGAGCCGCAGCAGTAGTTTGTGCTCGCCGCCCGCCTCGATAAACGTCTTCTTCTTGGTCATAGTCTCGGTACCGGCTTATGGTTGCACACACAGCAATTTACTATGCAAAATCAAAAAAAGTTTACCGCCATCACACACATGCAGACTGTTTAATATTTTCATTGAAATTGGCAAGGCTACTTCAACTTGAGCTTCAGCCTCAGATTCAGCATTCACTTTGGATCGGATGTGCTCGAGTTGAAGCTCGCAAATAACTCATTGCATCAACTTGAAGGTAACGCTTCAGTTGTTTTGTGTGTGCGGCGGCGTTGTGTGTGTGTGTGTGTGTGTGTGTGTGTGTGTGTGTGTGTGTGTGTGTGTGTGTGTGTGTGTGTGTGTGTATGTGTGCGTGGCTAGTCAGGACTGCAGCACCTGTATTTGGAGAGCCATTGTTGTCGCCATTTATAAGACCGGATATTTGTAAAATAATGTCAACAAAAATCCAATTTCCTTTTACCTTCCCATTCGAATATTGCGCATATTTACAGATATGAGACTCCGCTTGCCAGATAGGAGATCCCAGAGGGGCGTTGAGGATGCGGTGACTCTTGAGCTCTGCTTGCCCTTCTTCGAGTGTGCACCGTTCAAATAGAGTGCAGTTCACATTTTACCCATTGCCAATGGCCTTTCCTCCATCCCCTTTGGCATCTGGCTCCCGTTTCGGTGTTGTGTTCCGACATCTTAAGTTTTCATCATAATTTTTTGTTCTGGCTGCTGCTGCTGCTGCTGCTACTGCTGCAGTCGATGCGTTGGCAGGTTTACTAGTTTACCAGTTTACCAGTTTACTAGTTTACCTTTTTGAGTGGCATATCCGTTTTCCGTTTTCCAACTTCCGCTACACTTCATCAAGCCTCTGGAACGGTAGTCAAGGCCAAAGGCGAAGTCCAAGTCCAAGTCCAAGTCCAAGTCCAAGTCGAAGCAGGAGCCGGAGCTGACTCTGGAACTGGAGCTGGAGCTGAAGCTAGAGCAACTGCAGCTGTACTCGATTACTTTGTATTGTTATAATAAATTTCAGCTTCATTTCCTTGGGTCTTGCTTTCCTTTCTTATGCTCAAGTGCGTCTAAATATGCGAGTCCCTTTGTTGTCCTTAGCGTTCTCAACCTCAATGTTCTTCATCGTTCTCATTGTCGTTGCCGTTGCCGATGTCGGCGTTCCGTGCTCGTTGCCATGCACTTAATTTCCTCTGTTCACGTCGTTGATTTTGCCTTTCCATCGAAGTGTTTACCCTGCACTCCAGTGCTTGCCCAGCTTAGCTTGAGCACCTCCTGACCTTCATAGCCTATAGCCTGTCGCCAACATATCCCTCCTTTCTCCTTCCTCCTTCCTCCTTCATCCTGCCTCCTTCCTGCTGCAGCTGAGCTGCTGCTGTGTCAACTATAATTTATTTCAATTCACTTTTAATAGATATTTATGCTTTGTTTTTCATTGTTTGGCTTGGCACTTTAATGATTACATTTCCGACATCTCAATAAAATAGGTTTCTACGCTTGATTTATTGACATTCACAAAAGAAGCAACAACAACAATATTGATTATAGTATATTCGGATTCGAAACTTAACATGAAGGATATCTTTTGTATGGAAAATAAGGTGAACAAATGAACTTAACTTAAGGAAAAGCATTTCAATTCGAACTAAGACCAAAGAAATATACATAGCTCAAGTCTCTTTGTAGACTCCACTGTCCACTATGTGCCAATATGTGGGAGTGGCGAGCGAAGTTGTATAGCGGAACACCTCTTGTGTCTGAGCCACTGAGTGTAAGTGCATTGCTGACATTACATTACTTGAGAATCAAAATGCGTGAATAACTTCGATTGCGCTCTCTGTGAGACTAAGAAATTGCTCGTTCTCAATGATTGTACTATAAAAACAACGACGAACTTCAAGTGCTTTGTATACAAACAGGGACTAAGTGCAGACAATTTGCGAAAATTAAAACTGGCAAGGAAAACGAGTGAAAAGTGAAAGCGCTTTCAACGAAAGCGATTTCGAGCTGCTTGTTCGTCTCCATTTGACAAGAAAATCACATTAAATAACAACGACCTTGTTACTGTTGTTGTTGTTGTTGCTCAAAACGTCGTCAACAAATGGGAGAAATGCATAAATCATTTTGTGAGCGGTGAGGGCCAAAGGAAGGGAGCTTAGCGAGAAGGCTGAGAGGGGCTTGAGTGCAGGATCAGGTACTGGGTAAACAGGTGCTGCCAAAGAAGTCAAGCACACGCGCGCAGACACACACACACACAAACACACACACACACATACACACACACATACACACACACACACTAAGGCCTGTAATCGCAGCAAGTCTCAATCTACTAGAAATACAATTGATGTTGTTGTTGTTGCTGTTGTTGTTGCTGTTGTTGTGCACTTGCATAAGTTTATCAATAAATAATAAATTTAAACTTTATTCAATTTGCAACAGACATACGCTCAAGAGACGCAGCAAGACGCCATGTTGCAATGCCAATGAAAATGAAAATGAAAATGAAAATGAGAATGAGAATGGCAATGGCAATGGCAATGCTGATGCATCACTGTTGCTTGCAATGCATAAAACATGCAAATGCAGAACCAGGCAAGCACTAAACATCTACCCAAATGCAATGAAGACCCGCTGAATAGAAAATACAGTCGAACGCAACTGCTCGAAACTGTTTGGCTCAAAAGCAAACAGAAAACACTTAGTGAACTTTGCTTATGTCATTGAAGAACAGGTGATAAGCAGTGAATATACGAAATTAAATGAACCGTTGATGTATTAGCTAGAAGATCTTTTATGTTAATTAGCCAAAAGTGTCTTCGAATATAACCATTGACCCAAATGCCTTGTCCGAGTGAGCAGACAGTATTATAATAATTTTGTCAACAAATGTGTGACAAATGCGTTCGTGAGTTGAAGAAGTCAGCTCCGACACTGTGAATTGAGTAAATTCCTTATTTAGTGGACAAGAAAGATCGAATAGCTTAATACAATTTACTGATCTACTTTTCAAGACCCCCTCAGAGCTGAAATATTCCGCACCGCTTCTTCCATCAGAGTTGCTCTGCATGAGTTGCTGCATAAGTATTGATACAATGTTTTTTTTATGGACAAGTTTAATTTATTTGTAGTTTTGATAGTCCGAATGGGGTTTGTCGCTTATGGCCTTAATGCTAATTACGTCCTTCTTTGCAAGGATATGTGCGGCATGGCGGTTCAGTGTTCGCCTTTGCACATCCATTGTTTGGATCAGATGCGCTCTCAGTTCCTTGACCACCGCTTACGTTGGCGTTGTCCGGGGTTTCAATTTTCCCTATCTGGCTATCCGCAGTACATTCTGGGGAGCAAAGACGAGGCGGTGCCTCCGGAATAGCACATGCCATGCTCGGATGGGGTCCAATATAAAAGGGATTGAAGGGTCTATCATCATCCATCTTGCTGAGGAAAAAAATGAAGCTGCTAAGGCTAAGCTTTAACAAACAAAAATTTACAATATTTTGATTTTTTACAAACTGAACCGAAAGAACATAGAAACACAACTGAACTTTCAGAGCATTGGAATCCATAATCAATCCAAAGTCGCCGCACGGGCTACTTGGATCATTACCAATCTGTTTTGACAAATTTTGCAAAGTATTTGTATATAAATTATATTTTAATCTCATGTTAAACATGGAGTTCTAACATTGTTTAAAATTAAAAAAAAGAAACACTATTTTGTTTGTATTATACTTATATTTTCTGAAATTCTGAAGGGATTCTTGCAATATATTTAAATGCTTCCTCTAAATGATTCCAGCTGCAACGCGCCCCATGGCTTGCTTACAGTTGAATTAATTGTACTCGTAAAAGCACTCAAACTCACATACACACACACACACACACACACACACACTATATATATATATATATATATATATATATATATATATATATATGTATCAGTGTAAATGGGCTGTTTATTGTAAGCAATTTTGTATAACAAAATATTATTTGAAATTAACAAACACGCTTCTGATATTTTGTCTTGTTCTCTCTCCCAATCTTTCTCTCTCTCCGCGCAGATGTTGAGAATTTGAAGTTGAAGTTCAGGTTGAAATTGAAGTTGACGTTAAATCGACTGTCGACTGCCAGGCGCAAAACGCTTAAAATAAATAGCATAAGCATAAGCAAAAGCAAGCGAACAAAACTAACGCCTTATCTTAGAGCCAGAGCCTAACCAAACGATCGTGCTAGAGCCAACATGTAAATGACAACAATGATCAGAATGCAACTAAAACTACTAACTCGAACTGAAAGGCGCCTAACACACAACTAGACAAGGCGACCAGGCGACCAGGTGACCAGGCGACCAGGCGACCAGGCGACCAGGCGACCAGGCGACCAGGCATCCTATCCGCTCAAGCGGCAGCAGCGACACCCACTCCGCCCAATTGAAGCGTGAAGTGCAAAGTGTGCAATGGCCGGGCCACAGGTGCAGCATACGCAGCGACCCAATAGCGCCTATTATACGGGACTCAATGGCAGCGGTGGCTCCAGTGGTGGCGGTGGTGGTGGTGGTGGCGGAAGTGGCACTGGTGTCACCTCTGGAGCTGGTGGCATGGCCAGCAGCGCTTCACATACGGGCCTGGGACTGCATGCCCTGCGCCAGGTATCCAATGAGACGGAGCTGATCTATCGCGGCAGCCACAGCAATGGCACCGTCAATGAGCTAACCGGAGTCGGACAAGGACGTCAGCTCTCGGCGACGTCCAGCAATCGAATCATTCAACAGCAGCCGGCGCACAGCTCAAGAGACAACATTGTCAGCAGCATAGCGGGTACGGGCAGTTGTGCCACGGATGCGCTCATTGGCACCATTGCCACCAGCGCTGGAGCCGGCAGCAGCAGTGCATTAGCAGCGCTGAGCAGTAGCGGTGCTGGCGGTGTTATTTGCGGTGGTGCCAGCGTCGCTCTGAAAAAGTCAAACACACAGCGAAGCATTGAGATCATTGTGGACGCATCGCAATGCGGCAAGGATGTCGTGGACATTGACGATGTGGAACAGGGCGATGGCGGCGGTCAGGAATCATCGTCATCGGTCCACAAATCATCGCGTCATCGGCACCGGCCATTGCATCGGCGTCTCATCAGCTATCTACGTAGTCTGTTCCAGGGCAGCGCCGCACAGAATGGTAAGCAATGTTCCCTGGTTGAGGAAGCCCCTTAAGAATGCCCCCCATAACACCAGGTCAATAGATCTCTCGAATATTAAGTGTAAATCTTTATATTTCTTTCTCTCTTTCTTTTTATGTTTGTTGTGTAGCTTTGACTGCACTTCTCTTGGCCTGGGGCTGTATCTCTAAGCGTAAGCGGTTTTCCCCATTTTCCTCCACTAACCGCAATGCCACGCCCCCTCCTGCGTTCCCGCCCACGCGTTGACTAACCATATTAAACTTAACAATGTAACTAACTTGGCTGTCCGATTTCTGCTTTTATCTTATTGCTTTCATGATCCACTGATCTATTCGATGAAACAGTATGTCTTGCTTACTTCTGTCGCATAGACCTAAAGGGGGGAGTGTTTAGGTACGAGATACCCTGTACTGATACGCTTACACGTATCTGCACTTAGAACTATACCTTTACATATCTGCACATCATAATAATACTTTTAGATCCAGGAAACACATACTAGATGGCGCTAGAGTTTCCCATTCAATCTTAATGATCGCTACAAAGGCTACAAAGTATATTTCAATTGTCATAAAGAACGATAGACAACCACTCAGATGTTGATGCTAAATAAGAATGGCGATATTTCAAAGCCTTCCACTGTTTCTCTCTTTCATATGATTCGTTGTTGCTCACATATATATATATATATATATATATATATATATATATATATATATATATATATATAAGATAGCGTATTATGCATTAGAAACCGATTAAAGAGGGTATAGTCAAGTGTTATTATAAGCTCTTTACGTTCACAACCTTTAAGTTAAGCCCAGTTGACAAACAGTGAAAAATAAGTTCTGTTAATATCCATCAATCTGTCTATCAAGATCCACCTCTGGAATGTGAAATACTAGCTACTTGTGATCAGCCGGTATTTGTAAACAAAAGATGTTCTGAATGTCTTGACTTAATGTAGTCCGATTAGCAGCAAGACTATTTCGCTGTTCCATCCAAATGGAGTAGAGGTTCCCCGACGAATAGAAGCATAGCACTTTGACTGGTATTCCTTCTCTTTGTCCTACAATTTGTATTTTCTCGTTGGTGAGTGCTCCTCGTTTACTTGAGATTGATGACTGCAGGACAACTGCTGTCTCTGCCTGCTGCAACTCGTTTGTTCTGACTATTTCCTGGCAAACATATTCGAGCGGCTTGCAAAATGATGAGCTCAAGATAAAAGTTACATGTGAGCATAACTCACATCGAATGCAGGTTCGCTTGAGGTAGTCCAAGCCCAAAGAGCGAATCGATGCATAGCACAGTGAGAGCAGGATATGTGCCTGCTGCTGCAGGTTGAATTGGTTAAGGGCATGCGTGGGCTGTACGTGTCAACCTCGAGGTCGCGCATGGAGCCACGTGAAGCACCTTGACAATGCCAGTTTGAAGGTAGAAACCGCAAGTAAATCGAAACACTCGAGTGGGATTCAGCGGCTCTGATAGTCAAAACTTTGCACAATCTCATCCGATTGACAGCCACTCTAAGAATATGCGCAAAATGGAAACAAATTTCAATTGATTTAAGTACTATGATCGACTCTTGGCTTTGGCCAACCAAATGTGTGGCGGATTTGGAGCTCCTTTCGGTTTGGCCACCGATGAGCACAGCAAAAGTTTTATTGAAAAAGTTTGATGAATAATAAGTTGGCTTTTCAGCCAACCAGTTAGTTGTCTAACAGCCAAACCAGCATTTGCCAATTGGTACTTAAAATGTAAAAGGTCAATGCACTTGTATTTATTGAAAATTCTTCTTATTCCTTCTCACTTCTCACTCTTCTTCATAGGTCAGTTTGCGACACTCTCCTACGAAAGCGTCCTGCCCAGTTTACCTGAGCCTGAGGTCTAAGCCACCATAATAATCCATCGCTTAACTTGTGGAGACAAGATATCATTTACTTGCGCTTTGATTGCATCTTAAGAGATCGATAAAAAAAGATAAAAACATAATAAGCAAATAAAGATACAACAAAAGACTGAACTGATGGGAATATTATAAAATAAAGAACAAGCAATATAATGATATACGAGTATTTATAGTAATAAGCTGAAATAAAATATATTGTAGTCTGCAGCTCGCTTTCGCTTTGGCTCTGGCTTTGGCTTTGGCATTGGCTTTGGCAATTTTCTTTCTGGCCCTTTTGCTTCTGGTCCTGCTCTTTCTGTATACACGTACATAGTTTGCCGCTGGCTGCATTTTATTGTTTCCTTCTCCCGGGGCCAGCTCAATCAGAGTGTGGCTGTCTTCTCCATCAGCATCCTCATCTCCATCTCAATTTCCGTCTCAGACTTTGTCTCTGGTCCATTCGCCTTTTGGGTTTTTTTTTTTTTTTTTTTTTTTGGTTCTGCTGTCTTCTCTGTGCGTCCTTTTTGCCTGTCCCCTTTTCACCTCCCCGCCCCTTCCCCGCTTTGCCTCCGGTTCTTTTTTGCCAGTCTGCCGCTGCCTTCTGTTAGTGTGTCTTGACTTTTTGTTTGCCCTTGTCTGTTTATTCTGTGCTTTACTGCACTTCATAATTTCTTCATTATGACTACATCTACACCCACACCCACATCCACACTCTCAGCCACGTCCAAACTCCCGATCCACACCCACTTTAATTGAATTCTGCGTCTGCATTTTGTGGTCGCTTCAATTTGTGCACTTGATGGCCACCAGTGAAGGTCCTTTGGCTTTGGTCCCTGAACTGGCCCCGGCTTTAATTATCATTTCATTATTCGCTGTTTGTTATTTGATACTACACATTATTTTTAATGGCAACTGCCACATTTTAAGTGCTTGTGCAGCACACGAAGTGCAAGGTGCGAGGTGCGAGGTGCGAGGTGCGAGGTGAGAAGTGCGAGGCTGAGTTGCACGTTTGCATAGGCATCTTGGCTGTGATTCAACCTCTGCGACTGCGACACCTGCATCTGGCACCTTTGAGATCTCAGCGAGGTCTGCAGTCTGCAGTGTGTAGTCCGTAGTCTGACTATCTTGACAGTCGCTTCAGCTGTCTTAGTTGCTTTCTTGGCGCACTTTCACTGCCTTTCACGGGCATTCAGCCGAAAGCGCAAGGATGCCAGGACACTTTGTCCTTTGTCTGTCATGTTTGTTTTTTCCGTTTCTCTTATTATATTCCTCTTCTCTTTCCTTCACTTACATACGTATTTAAGTGTCAGGGCTGCCACATTTTAATTTATTTAAGCGCATTCTGCGCGGATTGCAAATGAGTTAAGTGCATTTCGTTTTTATACAATTTTTTCCAGTTTTTTCATCACTTTTTTTTTTATTTTTTGTGGTTGTTTGTGTATGAAAAAGGTTTTGCATTCAGTTTTGGTGTCGCCCCAGCTGAGCGTATATATATATATATATATATATATATATATATATATGTAGAGAATTTTATAATTTAAGTTTGTTTATTTTAATTTAAGTTCTTTAGTTTAATAATGACATAGTAATAAGTGAGTTAGTGATGAAAACAATCGACGACTTCAACCGTGTGTTTCCGTTTTTACTTCTGTGTGACGACTTCAACTTCTGTGTGACGACTGCCTTCTTGTTAATTCGTGTGTGTTTGTATGTATCCGTATATCTTTCGTTGCTGCTTTGTTGCAGCGACACTTTTGTTGCTTGCAGTGATGCTCGGTTGGCTGCCGCTAAACTGATCATCTCCGCCCAGCTTACATTCGGCCCTCCTGCTCTTCATCAACTGTCCCAGATGATAACAAGTCTTCGTTGTCCAGCACATATCTCCATAGCTTCATATTGTCGCAACTGCTTTTCGAACGTCATATCGCCCATTTCGCTTGACCTTTATTACCTCGTAAGGGCCAAGATACTCACTAGCCAGTTTACGGCCAGCAACAAACTGCGTCCGCTTAATGGCTACGAGATCACCAACTTTGTAAGTGTGCTCTGCTCGACGTCTCTTGTCAAAGTTGCGTTTGTAGATCTGCTGTGTATGCTCAATATTTTGCTTCACCTCCTCACGTAGCTTTTGACGATCATCGTTGAATTGATTGACCAATTCTTCTTCTAATAGCTGTAATAAGCTATTTTCGGCTTGGTTATGCATTTTGGTGCCAAAAATTACTTCAAATGGCGAGATCTTCAGCGCTGAGTGTACATGTGAGTTGACTGCTTTCTGAACCTTATAAACGTGCTTGTACCATTTGGTTGGTTCACTCGTTGACAGCTTCGATATAATTGACAAGATTGTTTGGTTTACCCGTTCAACTTGCCCGTTGCCTTTTGCTACTCCTGTAGTCGTCTTCACGTGGTCAACCTCTGTCAGTAATGATGCGCCTGGGTAGTCCAAATACGTCGGACCACTCTGTCAGCCTCTTTACAACTTCTTCATGACCCGTTGATTTGGTTGGGAACAGCCACACAAACTTGCTAAACCCATCTACTATACTGCTGCTAGGATGTATTTATATTGTTTGGCCGATGCGTCCATCGGGCCCAAGTGATCCAGATGCAACGTGTGTAAAGGTGTATCTCCTTTGTCAATCGAGTTCAGAAAACCTTCTTGTTTTCCCAACTTCTTGCTGTGGATAATACACTTGATACAATTAGTAATAATCTTCGATACTTTACTTTCGAGATGTGGAATCCAAAATTGCTGCTGGATAGCATGCATCGTCTTTTGCGTCGAAAAGTGTCCAACGTCATGCGCCCCTTGTATTACGTCTCGCTCCATTGGTCTTGGGACAGCTAGTAATTCGTTGCCATCAACTGCTTTAAATAATACGCCACCTTTCAACTTAAAATCTTGGTATGGACGCTGCTGCACGATCTCCACGATAGCTTTGATAAACTCATCTTGCTGTTGAGCCTTCTTAATGCGAGCTACTAGTTCCGTTGTCACCATCATACATGTGTTCGGGAAACGACTAAGGCAGTCCACATGTCTCATTCTGTCTCCTGCGCGGTGCTCAGTTTTAAAATTGAAGTCCTGCATGAACATGATCCATTGACCAACTTCTCTCGGAACGTCCTGCTTGTTTGTTGTAGCTTTAAATGCAGCGCAATCTGTTAACAACTTAAAATGTACACCCAACAAGTAGTGCCGAAACTTTTTGATGGCTAAGTAGGCAGCTTTGACTTCCAGATAATAGCTATGCCGTTTCGATTCGGCATCAGTCGTCTTTTTGCTCCAATAATAGATTGGATGTAGCCTTCCATCAAACATCTGTAATAATACGGCTCCAAATCCGTCTTTAGATGCATCTGTGTGGAGTTCAGTTGGTGCCTCTCTGCAGTAAATATGAAGTACTGGTTCCTTCGTCAGTACATCTTTCAGCTGTTGCAGCGCCTGAAGCTCTGCCGCTCCAATGTGAAACTCAGCTCCCTTTCTCAGCAGATTCGTTAGTGGCCGTGCTATTTGGGCATATCCACAGATGAATTTCCTGAAGAACCCAGTCAATCCAAGAAACGATTGTACTGCCTTGACGTTCTTCGGCGTGTTGAAATGGCTGACTGCTATCGTCTTCTTTCCTGGCCAGACTTTACCAGACTTTACCTCAATGACATGACCCAGAAAATTGATTCTTGTCTGCAAAAAACTGCACTTCTTCCATTTAATTTTCAAGCCATATTGCGCTGTTGTCTCCAAAACACATCTAGTCTTCTCCATGCATTCTTCAGGAGTTTCTGCGTATATGATTATATCATCCATGTAGAGCTGCATAATTCCAGAGTTGATAAGGCTCTGAAAGACATACTGGGCAAACCGTATAAAAGCTGCTGGCGAATTTTTAAAACCAAATGGTGTTTTATTAAATTCGAAAAGACCTTCACGTGTAACAAACGCTGTCAACGACTTGCTTTTTTCTTGCACTGCCACGTGAAAATAGCCATTCTCCTTAATCGAAGTACTTTTCACCAGCTCGACACCTTTGATTCTGTCTACAACCTTTGCCTTCATTAGTGTTACATCTGATCCGGTGTCCACAAGACAATCCACAGCCATATTGTTTACTTTGATCATCTTTGTACGGCTATTTGCAGACACAACTATACTAACTTTCTCTGCTTTTTTTGGACAATTACGAGAAATATGTCCGTCTTGATTGCAACTGAAACACTTCGTGTCAGCACTACAATCCTTTCGCTTATGCTCTGTCGAGCCGCAGTTGTAGCAATGATCTTTTTTACCAGCCGACGGCATTTGATTAGCATTGATATTTGATTTTTGTTGTTCATTCTTTTTCTCAGCTATTTTCAACTTCTCATAAATATCAAACTCCTATTTTAATGCTCTGAACGACTTGCAACGCAGCATAGGCCGTTCACAATGTAGTTAAATACAGCGATATCTTCGACGTCACCAACTACTGCAATTTTCTTCATTTGCAACATACATAAATTCGTGCATTGATTCGTCTTTCTTCTTCTTTCTTTCCTGCAGTTGTTTATGCACATTCGCATTATTCACACTACAAGCAAACTCGTCGATTACAACTGCTTTCAGCTCCTCATATTCGCATACATATTCCGACTCAAGAAATAGCTTTGCAGCGCCGACCATCTTGCCTCTCGCTTGCACATATTTCTGCTTCTCCGAAAATTCGTATGCGTCCGCATTTTTCGCAAAAATGTCGAACCATCTCTTAACCGGCATAGATTTCCCATCGTAATCAGACACAACTTTTTCGAAATTGTCGACAGCAATTTTGACTTGGCTACTCCGTTTTTCGTCAACTTCTATTTTCAAGCTAAGCAACTGTAGCATTTGCTCAACTTTTTCTGCAACACTGGTCGTCATACTGCTTTCGTTTTCTTCATCCACTGTATTCTCGAGCGCGACAGCTAACTTCGCCGTTTTTTCTTCTTTGTGCTCTTCACGTTGTTCTTTCGTTTGTCTTCCCGGCGTTTTTTTTTTTTTTGTCTTTCTTAAGTGGCGTACGGTTTAACATTCTGTATGTATCCAGTGACACACACACGCATCAAGATTACCACCACAAAGAGAAATTTGCAACTTCGCTTCCCCGGAAATTTAAAACTGCGTGCCAACTTATTTGCTGATTTTAGGATTCGGGCTTTACAACGTACTATAATATATGGTTTTAAACAACTTTTTCAACCATATATCACAAACCTTAGCAACTTTCCGTCTCTCCGTATTTTCAGCACAACTTGCAATTGTTCACACATTAAGCTCACGATCGGTTGAGCCCCCAAATGTAAAGTATTTTATAATTTAAGTTTATTTCTTTTAATTTAAGTTCTTTAGTTTAATAATGGCATAGTAATAAGTGATTTAGTGATGAAAACAATCGACGACTTCAACCGTGTGTTTCCGTTTTTACTTCTGTGTGACGACTTCAACTTCTGTGTGACGACTTCAACTTCTGTGTGACGACTGCCTTCTTGTTAATTCGTGTGTGTTTGTATGTATCCGTATTTCTTTCGTTGCTGCTTTGTTGCAGCGACACTTTTGTAGCTTGCAGTGATGCTCGGTTGGCTGCCGCTAAACTGCTCATCTCCATCCAGCTTACATATATATGTATATATGTGTGTGTGTGTGTAATTGTTTGAGCCATGTGTGTTTATCTGAGTAAGTGCAGTAGCAGCTGAAACAGCTGCAGATTTTTATTACCACCTCTCCCTACATCTCTCTCTCTCTCTCTCTCTCTCTCTCGTCTCTCTCTCTCTCTCTCTCTCTCCATCTCGCCACATCATAGCCACAATTAGTTGGTAATTGTCTGGGCAACTGTAATGGCAACGGTAACCCACGTCCAACAACAATCTCCTCTGTAAAATGTGCAATAAAAAAACAAACAAAAAATTCAGAAAGTCGAGCGCACGCGACGGTATAATACCCTGAACAGATCTCTTTAGTAAAAGTATTTTCATATTTATTACTACTAAACTGATAATATCCCACTTCCCAAAATCATATTATATTACACTTTCAGTGGTAATTCCCCAAAAAGCTGAGCAATCGGGTCAGGTTCATTAAAGCGCAAGCAGTTCAATATTCTTTCTTTTCTCATTATATTTCTTATTTATAGACCGAACTTGATGAAACTTTCAGCATTGCTTCTCCATGGTACTCTCCAAGCACCTGCTAAGTTAAAAGCATCTACGTAGAGAAATGTGGCCATAATTGTTTTTTTTTTCGATTTGTGCGGGAAGGGAGGGGAAGGAGGAGGAGGTTTCGAAAATTTGAAATTAGCTTGATCTACGGACGGTAAATTGCATAAATCGACGCGTTCATGCAGACAGACAGACAGACATGGCTCAATCGACTCGACTATTGATACTGATCGAGGATATATATACTTTATAGGGTCTGCCACGGCTCCATCAGCCTGTTACATACGTTTTGCACAAGGCTAATATATCCCTGTTCAGGGTATTAAAATGCTGCAGCAGGCAACACTAACGATAACAACAACACAACAAAAACAAAAAGAGCAGCAGACCCCGAATAAAGAAGCATTGTTTCGAGTTGAAAGTTGCAAGTGGCAAGTGGCAAGTGGCAAGTGGCAAGAGGCAAGTTGCTAGTTGCAAGCGGCAAGCGGCAAGCAGCAACATTGTGACGACGATATGAAACGCGCCACAAACTTTGTCCTCAACATTTCGTTTAAGCATGTTCCAGCTACAAAACCAAATGCGCCCGCTGTTTGAGCTATGAAATATCCACGTCCGTAAATTACGCGAATTTCAGCGAGATAAGTGTAGCCATTGTCTTAGTCTCTTGCAGTTTCACGTCTCATTGCCACAAGCCTGACAACAACTGTATCTCAAATTGTGTGGTGCGCTCATGAGCTGCAGATGCGGCTGCCACCCTTCCCACTTCTTGTTTCTTTATAAAATCAACTATTGCTAAATATCATCCCGTTTACTCGGTTTTTACTTGTGTCTATTTCGAACTAAACTCGGCAAACAAATTGACTGTTTCAGCTTTCATTGGTATCCTCTAGATTTAATATAATTTAGAGAATTTTTTTTTTTTTTTTTTTGTTTTTTCATTTTAAACTTAAACTATAACAATAACAAAAAATATCACAAACAAAAGTAATTAAATATTTCGCCGTCTCATAAGAGAGAGATCATATAGGTGTATATTTCAAGCTATACTAGGGACTCCGTATGAGTCCTGTGTTCCTACGTCTGAGTCGTGTGATTGGCTGGCAATCTGGGAGAGCACGAGGCATCCTGTTTTCTTGGTTCCTCAGTCTGTCGCTGTATCTGCTGGTGTGCTTCATTATTTCTTCTTCAACCGTCTCAATGTACTGCCTCAAACGGCTTGTTGAAGGCCAGTCTTCTGTCTAGAGTTAAACCTAAGTATCGGACTTCCTTTTCTTGCGCGATGTTGGTATTGTTTAGCCGAATTCGAGGTGGCGTTTTCCTCCTTAGGGTGAAGCACACGTTGACACACTTAGACGGGTTGAGCTTGATGTTCCACTGATTTGCCCATGACTCTACAGCATCGACATATGTTTGCACACTGTCTGCTGCATCATGCTCACAAGAAGAGTTGAAAAGCATCGCTACATCATCAGCATATGATGCAAGCAGTACCTTCTGTGGTGATAAATCTATAGGCAGTGGGAGGTCAGCTGTGTATAGAGAGTATAGCAGGGGTCCCAATACACTTCCTTGAGGAACTCCAGCCCTAACTGGGTGTGTTATAGACAACTTGTCGCGAACTCGAGCCTGGAAGCATCGATCGGCTAAATATGAACGCAACATCAAGAAAAAAGGTGCTGGCGGGATCATCTTAATTTTTGTCAATAAGCCAGCATGCCATACTCTATCAAATGCTTCTTGCACTTCCAAAAAATACCGTTGCAGTATTCTTTATTTTCGTACGCCTGCAGGATGTGGTTTACCACTCTATGCACTTGCTCCACCGTGCCATGGCCCGCTCGAAATCCAAACTGGTGCTCAGGTAATGCAGCTCTAAAGCATTCCAGCTCGGCTACACTCGTCACAAATAGTCTTTCCCATACCTTTGACAAGGAAGGTAGGAGACTAATCGGCCGATACGAGTTCGGCTGGTCCTCTGGTTTGCCAGGTTTATGAATCATTGATATTCTTGCCATCTTCCACGTGATCGGATAGTACTGTAGTTTTAGCATAGCGTTAAATATTAATGTGATGTATAACACTGCACTCATTGGAAGGGCTTTCAGAGTTCGGTCACATATGCGATCGTGACCTGGAGCCTTGTTTGTGGAAAGATTCCTTATCTAATTTAAATCATTGTTCATATACATATGTATGTATGCTTGTAACGAAGAGTAGCAGTGCGACTAAGTGGCAACGCCTAACAACGAGAAACAACATTACAACTAGGTGGCAAGCAGAAGTGAGAGAGCGACATCCGAAAGAGAGTTGTAAGAGAGAAGTCGTGGAAGAAGGTCGGAGAAAGAAGCCGCTATTCGTAGCGAATTTGAGAATTTGAGAATTTGAATTTGAACTAACAAGATTTTCAAGTGAGTTGTGCAAGCAAAGTTGCTATCTATATGTCGGGGAGAAAGTTCATTGAGTGTTGCTGTCAAGTTGCTGTCTTCGTGGATTGCTGTTTGCTTGTCATCAAAACTATTTTTCCTTATTCGATTACATTGTACTTGTATTTAATTTAAATACTTGCAAATAATAAACATCCCGCAGCCATATATACATATTTAAAATAACAATTTCTGATTTATGGAAAGTTTGTAGATGTAAAAGGGAACGCAATTGATTGCAATTAATAAGATTTATACTTAATTTGAGAAAGCTAACTGTCAAATTTTAATAATCTAGACCGATCAAACACAACAGGCTTCCATCTGTGCAAGCTGCAAGATATAAATTAATAAAATGTAATGCAGAACTTATGGTAAGATTAGGCAGATGAGTCCAAATGTAATACTGTAGTATCTATCTACTAGAAAAAATCATACCTTGTACCACCATATTTTCACGGAGCTAAAATCATCAGATCTTACCACATGGGAGAGCCTGCTAATAACAAGTTGTGCATTTTGAGTCAACTCACTAAAACTCCACTGAACTAACTTCTTTACCGGTTTACCTTATGAGCAAGGCTTAGAAGAAATTGTATTACAAAAAATATATGGAGACAGGCTATCAATTTCTTCGAAATCAATAATAATTTTGCATCTTTTTAATTTCGTTTTGTTAGATTAAGTGATCCATATTAAGTGTTCATTCTTTTGTTTAACGAGAGTCTAAGTACATTGAATATTGAATTAGAATTCATGAATTATCAATTGAGGTATAATATTTTGTGATTTTTGTATTCTATTCATTTTATATGTATGAAGTTTAATGCATTTTGAGTTAGCTTATTTGAAAAACAAGCAAAATGCATTTTTATGAACGCAAAAGCAGCGGGTTTATCATTTATCTCAGTATATATTTTAGTATGTGAGTGTGAGTGTCTATGTGAAATGAATGAATGTATTCGCAACCACACTTTGTATTTACATGGATGTACTCGCTGTTGTCTTGTTCCTGATAACTCGTTCATTACTCGTAGAGCACGCGGAGAACAATATCTGTTTGCCTTTTATGAGGCATCGCATTTACTTAGTTTTAACGATTCCATAAACAAATTTTATAGATTCTTTTTTCGTTCTGCCTGTCAGCCAAGTCATCTGAGAGCTGCTGTCTTAGCTGGCAGAGTGTTGTGTATGCATGTGTGGGTATGTGTGTGTGTGTGAGAGAGAGAGAGAGAGAGAGAGAGAGAGAGAGGGAGAGAGAGTGAGAGTGAAAGTTTACGTTAGTTGGACACGCCTCCCGCCGCATTTTAATGATGTCGACGACTCGTTTCCTTTCTCAGCATTTGTGTTCTTTTTATTTTTTGGCGACTGCTTATCAAAAGAGAAGGAAAAGCCATAAAACTGACAATGGCTTAACGCGAGTGTGCCTGTGAGCGATGGTGTGCGATTGTGTGTGGAGGAGTCTATCTGTATACGCTTCGATTGAGCGCGTTTCTTCAAAGGATTGGGTGAGGATTGGATGATGGCAGACACTTATATATAAAAAAAAAAAATAAAAAATATATATATATATATATATATATATATATGTATATACATTTTTTTATTGCTTTATTAATTTGCACTTTGCATGCTCTGCCCGTTGAAGGGGAATGATGGGGGGGGGGTAGACTTGGGGATGCGAATTGCACTTATCGATACTTGAAATTGAACGAAAGTAAATATTTTTGCAGTTGCAGTGGAAAAACAGCAGGCATACCTAATAAACCCGCAGTCTCTCTACCAATACACAGACACACACACACACACACGAACTCAGATACTGATGTTACTGATACGTTTGGTAGCAGCAGCATGCAAAAATATTTGCACTTGGCTGACGGCGGCTTCTGTTGCAGCAATGCTGCAGTGGTGCAGCAGCGGAAACGGAAACATGACACCTGCGCAGGCCGACTCACACCCACACCCACATACACACACACACACACACACACACACACACACACACTATGCACATGCCACAAACACACAGCAGCAACGCGCCAACAAACAAACAGACAAACAAAGCTGAGTCGAGATAAACAGGAACTTATTATGCGAGCGCATGCAGTGCTGCATGTTGTGGGTGGTGCAGGTGGTGCAGTGGTGCAGCTGCAACTGTATGCCCCTAAGTGTGTATGTTGTGTGTGGGGAAAGTTTACTGCTCTATATGTAGTTCTGTGTATGGGTGTGTGTGTGTGAGTGTGTGTGTTTGTGTGTGTGTGTGTGTGCTTTATCTGCAATTACAATGACAACAGAGAAGCGGGTTGAAGCTCCACTCACACCTTGTTTATTGTTATTGTTGCCAATTGCCAGCGACGCCACTTGCCGCCGGCCACTGTCCACTGGCCACTGACCACTAACCACACCCCAACCCTTGGACGCTTCAACGCTTACGACCCCCTCTCGGATTCCCCTTTGGCCACTTCTCCTTCCACACGCAAATAAGCGGCATGTTTGCATTGGCCTTGCTATTCACGTTGTTCACACCTTGACCTCAACGGAAAAGAGGAAACACAAAAACTGTGGCCTGTTTTTCGGGTGCGGACGATGTTTTTGAACCATTCGAGTCTTTGGGTGTAGCTTCCCCATTTCAACAAGCCCAACTCACAACGCAGCTCGAGTTGGAGATCATGCAAACAGCTTTGTTATACTAGCAAATAATTTAGACATTTTACTGAATACTGCATATATTTGTTGGACTGCCCGTTGTTTGCCAACTGATGATAATAAAGCACATACACATACATGTGCCACAAATGCCACTAGGGGATGCCACAAAACTGAATGCAAAGTTAGCCCCAAATTAGAGTCAAACAAACAGCACATGAATATATATTCGAATTAATGCATTTCGTCAACAATTTGAGCCATGTCACATGACAGTTAGTAACTAACAACGGGCAACTGACAACTGGCAACTGGCAACTGGCAACTGGCAACTGGCAACTGGCAACTCACAGCTGACAGCAACTCAACTGGCAAAGTGGATAAGAGATGCACAGTCGACAACTAAGCTTGAGAATGCGCTTAACTGAGAAAGCAAAAAATCGCAACAGAATAAGATGAAAACCATGAAAGACGAAACGGAAAACACAGTGGCAAGGCCAAGTTATTTGTTTGTAAACGTGGTATTTAATATGAAACGCCATCCTGGTTTTTCGGCCATCAAATATTTAAATATATAAAGCCCCTGATCCAGATGCACGGCAATATTCAGATAACCTGAAAACCATTGAAGATATTTTTAGCAGTTGAATTTAGCAAGAGTCCAGTCAAAGAATATCCTATTGGGCCTTTCACTCTTGAATGAATGTGTTCATGTTGGAAATCTACAGATTTAGCTTCAGCTATTTAAAGCATTCTTTCTCGATATAGAAATATAATTGGATAAGCTGATGAATCATACTCGCTTATTGATGCAGTCAAAACGAAGTTCTCAGAGAGGATAGCATTCTGCAACGTATTCGGTTGTCTCTTATTGTTCATTTATATTGTTTCTATTAAATCTTATTAAAAATATATTCTTCGCGTTTTGACATAATTTCTTGTCCTAATCGTGTCAAGCTTTAAGAGTTATAACTTACACTAACGTTATATTAACATTACGAGACGATTTTTAAATGCTTCAACTTCGTGCATAAGAAATTTTATGATGAAAATTTTAAATAAAAAAAAATGTATATAATTTTTTAAATAATGGAAATACAATAATTTACCTGGAAATTATATAATCTATTGGTCCTTGTTTTAAATTTTTTCACATGTTCTGTTATTTGATTTTCCACCATGAAGCTGCAATTTCACATTTGCCACAACAGCTGCTGTAAGCAGTCTTTGTTGTGATCAACTTATTACAGTCTTTTGTTATTCCATAATTAGTTCAAACTTTACAAAATGAAAATAATAAGGAACATTTTGTATCAATGATATGAAGCGTTTGTGAGCAAGATTTCACCAACTGAAGCGTATAAACTTACATATTCCGCTCACATATTTCGTTTACTTCAGCTCTTAATTGCGATAATAGTAGATCGAGCAGGGGATTTACATACTTCGGATATATATACACTTGGAGATGTACATATGGATATATTCTTTTATCATTTTGATAAATAATTATGACATTCTCTTTTAATGAAAACTTCTACCAAAATCTCAAAATGCTTGCCATGATTTGTTTGTTTTTTTTTTTTTTTTTCTAGAGGCAATAAATTTTATTTTTCTATTTTATTCAGTTGGCTAAAAAAGAAAATGCATATTAAACTATGCATTTGCATATGCACAAGAGAATGCGCGCGTATTTATGTGTATTTGTGTGTGTATGTGTGTGGGTGTGTGTATTTGTGTGTGTGTATTCGTATATATTTTCCTCGGTGGAGCACACTACACAGTACTCGGCAGACGCGGGAGTTTCATATACACTTACATAGACACTACGCCATAAACCACGCTTCGTAAACAGTTTATACTTAAGACTGATTGGCTCCTTCCGCTACAAGGTTTATGTTATTTGTTCAACATTTTTTAGAAATGTGCAGCAATCGTACATTTCCAAGAAAGCTGAAAAATGTGTAAACCTTCTTCAATCTCTGTACGACACACTCTGAATATACCCGAATAGTTATGCATATTCGGGTATTCATACTGGTCGGCTTTATATGTATGGGTATAACTCCAGCCTTTTGCCACGCCAAGCCAAGTTGGAGCCATTTCTGTGCCACTTTCGAAATGTGGGCGTGGCCGACAAATAGATGATGCGCTGGCACGGGCACGTCTCCTCTCCTCTTTAACGTTTACCGACCCGCCAGTCCCTCTGCCACAGTTCAGTCGTTGCGCGTGTTTCATGCATTTTTAAGCAGCCATTTGTCAAGCGCGTGAAACGTGTTGCCTGCTCTTGGGCACTCCTCTCTCTTTCTCTCTTTCTCTCTCCCTCTCTCTTTCTCTTTCTCTCTCCCTCTCTCTCTCTCTCTCTCTCCCCCCCCCCCCCCTCTCTCTCTCTCTCTCTCTCTCTCTCTCTCTCTCTCTCTCTCTCTCTCTCTCTCTCTCTCTCTCTCTCTCTCTCTCTTACACGCAAATGTACGCACACACTTTTAAAGCGAGTGCCTGCAGCTGAGGTCTATGTGTGTGCGAGTACTTATGAGTCGAGAAAAACTTTTAATTAACCAAAATTGAGGCTTCGCGGGATCCACAAAGAATTTTTCACAAAAAGCCAAAGGGGCATTTACCTGTTCCAAATTCCCCTTTGCCTCGCTAAAAAGTTGCAGAGTTCTTTTTATCTTTTTGTTTTTGCTTTTGCAACAGCCAATACACACACACACATATATAAATATATATATATATATATATATATATATATATATATATATATACATGTACATGAAAAGCTCTTATATGAAAAGCCTACAACAGTTTACGCCGCGACAGGCAAAGTACTTAAGAAAGTTGCAAGTCAGTTCAATTCTAGAAGCGCCTCAAAAGATCAAAATCACGCCAACTTCTGCACAGCGTATGTGTGTAAGCTTGTCAGGCAAACAAGTTACCAGGTGGGCAGATTGACAGATGGGAGGTGATACGAAGCTCTTAAAATCGGGACTGCCTTCGAGTAATGACAGAAACAACTTAAATCTGACTGAAATCTCGTAAAGATACCCTGAACATGGATATATTAGATTTCTGCAAAACGTATGTAACAGGCAGAAGGAGGCATGGCAGACACTATAAAGTATATATTTAATTGATCAGTATCAACAGCTGAGTCGATTGAGTCATTTCCGTCTGTCCGTCTGTCTGTCTGTTTGAACGCGTCGATCTCTGCTACTATAAAAGTTACAGACACCAAGTTTGGCATGAAGTTTGCGGAATCAATACGCAAATCACATTTTTGATACGTCACCCCATACTCCTAAAATTGAAAAAAAAAACCATTTGCGAGCTTATTAAAGCCATATACTTTAAACAATACTCTTTGAACACACATGCTAAAGTTTCATAAAGCTTGGTTCGTGAATAAGTAAACTATACAGAAAGGAAAAAAGAAAGAAAAGAACAGTTTACATTGAAACGGTTTGCTGTGCCAGTATGTGTGCGAGCGAGACATAGGTATGGATGGAGGCATACACATACATACACATAGCATAAAGCACATGGAAATGTTTGTATGGTGATAGCAGGAAGCTTTTGAGTATGTACACATACTCTATCAAAAAACTGAGTGCTGCGTCATTTCGTTTTTAAATTAACCAACATTAAAAAATATCACAGTTGCCGACAATTATGTTGCCTATTCTATTTATTATGATATTTAAAGCGAAATATTTGTGAATATTTTAAATTTCTTTAAATATTGCTCGGTTTAAAGAGGTTGCCTCTAAAAATGTAGCGTTGTGATATCGATTTGGGAATCACTTTAGTAGTAATAGTTATCAAAATACTTTTATTATAGAGACAGGGTATTATTAGGACGCGTGCGCTCGGATGAGTTGTTTTATGCATTCTGACCAAATTAAATCAGTTAATTTGGGCTTGGGCTCGGTTAGCAAGAGAGCTAAATTGGTCTTAAGTTTTACACCAAAACAAATTTAATTGCTTTTTATAAAAGAACACATTGTATAAAATCGGGATTATCACTTATGGAGGATTCTTCCAAGAATCCCTTGCTAGAGTTAGTTCAAGAGTTACTCTCGACTGCAACGTTGTTACTTAAATATTGTAATAATCGGGTTTTTAAAGACTATCTTATAAATGTCTTATTTGTTAAAAAGAAGTAAAAACCCAAATTTTGCATAGAGTTTGTGTGAAGTTCAATTTTTAAATAACTCTCAATGCATATTCACATTAATTGTAAGAAACTTTACTGCATAATAAAGGAGTGTTTAATGTAATGTAGCTACAAATATACGAAGTTAAAAAGATATTTTGAATTTCGCCAAATATTCCGAATCTTCTAGTCTTAATAAATATTGAAAGTCTTAACGAAGTAAATTAAAATATTTTGCTTGTGTTAAATATTAAAAAAATGCCCTCACATATTTTGCTTGATAGAACATGTTCACTCATCCATTGCTTATTCTTTCTCTTCCCTCTCTTTCTGGCTCTTTGTCTTTACGCTTTGGTCTGCATGTACTTTTGTAGATTCCGAACTAGAAGAATTTGAGACGCCTGCTCGCTACAGACCAGACTCACTAAGCGCCCTGAGTCGAGCTACCCGCTTCACAGAGGATGAAATCAAACGAATTTATCGGGGTTTTAAGGCTGAATGCCCCACGGGCGTCGTCAAGGAGGATACCTTCAAAGTGATCTACTCGCAGTTCTTTCCACAGGGAGGTTCGTGCGGTACAGTATAATTTGTTTCGTTAACATTTGTGACTTGAACTAGTGAAATAACTAACGCTTGCCTATATATATTCGTTTCTCGTTTAGTTCCATTATCGACTACTCTCGTACACAATCCAAATATCGATAGCAAACAATCGATAATGCTTTACATATATGTATATGTTTGTGCCAACACATTGCTTGTAGCTCAGATCGTGCATTAGAACTCATCGCAAATTGCAACACACTCTAACAAAGCAAGACAAAGAAAAACAACACAATTCAAAGCATCAACTGCATCTCAAATTCGATTGTGATATTGTTATTATTAATATTAATCTCGATGTGTCTATAACTCTATATTTACTTTAAGTGTAAGCATTTAGTAATGTGTATTTGTGTGTATGTATGTATATTCCAAAAATTAATTATTGCAATTATTGGATCCATAAAAAATGTAAGCCCTCATTTAATTGGTATCCGTGCTACTGGTTAATTAACTTGAACCAACTAACTTACTATATCAAAATCCATAATTTATTTCATCTATTATCAGTTATGCACACAACATTCCATATTGCATATTGCAGTATACTTAAGATACGACTTTACTTCAATTATGTTTAGTTTATGTGTACGTAACATATCTACGTTCACACTATTGAAGAAGGCCCTCCAGCATTTCATTTGCATGACAGTAGAAGGTGGAAGAGTCGAGCGAACCCGACTGTGAGAGACCGTTTACTTAATTCGATAATAAATCAAATGATGGTAAAATAAGTAACAACGCACTCGAAGTACGCGTCTACTTAAAACCCAGTACTAATATCCATCGCATCCGTTTGACTCAATTGGAACATATGAACAAAAAAATTAAGAACGAAAATCCTTCCGGGGCTTAAAGGCAAGCTGCTTGAGTGGGCGGCTGTTTGAATCTCACAGCAACCAGCTCAATTGATATATTAATGAGCGCCTGTCCCTCTTTCTGTCCGTCTGCCCGTCTGCTTCTATGCAAGTAAAGCTCGTAGTTTTAAAGTATTTTAAAGCATTCAGGAACCGGCCTGAATGAAATATTATAACACTTAACTGTCATAGGAAAGATAGTTCAAAAATCAACCTTTAGTCTGAAAAATGCTGAGTCTGTTGATTCTTGGAATATCTTCAGCTATCTCACATTTTGTACATACATTTTCATATTGTCTTATATAAAATAAAATAAATCATATAGCTATATATGCATATTATACAGACGTGTAACGAATCTGAGTTGGTTATTTTCATCTGAAAGAATTAGCGATGACTAAAACGAAAGATCTTTAACACAGCTTTCACAATTCTAAGATATAGAAACATGTACACATCATGACTGTGAGTATTTATTAAAAAGGCATCTTCTTTGGTCTGGCTTCTCATTGGGTCGAAATGCCAATTCGAAACAGAAATTTAATCACATTTAAATGCCAATCCAAGCAAAACATAATCTTTGTTAGTACCATGTGCACTTGTCGACCTAAAACCGTAGGCTCTTCTAGTTTTTATTGTCATCTGTTATCAATCCACTTAGTATCGTCTGTACAGCCCGCATTCCAATGGAGCGAGCAAATGGCTCAATAGCAGAAGCAGAGGCTATTGAATATTGACTATTGGCTATTGGCTACTGCCAAAGTCATTTCCATTTCGGCATGTACTCGTATATATTATCGTTATTATTGACTTCTTTGTCAGTGGCCAAAACAATGGCCAATGTCAGCTATTGAACAAGGCTTTGTCTGTTACCCAAAATGGGGGAAAGGCATTGATAAATAGATGCACATGAACACAGAGAAGGTCTCAAAGAGTTATGCCATTGCCACTTTCACAAAGGCGGATTTCCCCTTGGCAGCCCCACTGGAATCCAGCGTGGACCCTTGGCTTGTAAAACTGAAATGTTGAGAGAGCAAATTAGCAAAAAAATAAAAAGCAAAATCATGTTTCACAAGTCGCGACTGGGCTGGGTTAAATTGGATTGGGCGCCAGGAAGGAGGCTGGCGGCGGACTGTAGGGATACAGGACTGGGTTAGGTTATGCTGGGCAGGGCAAGGCAGGGCCAAGTAAGGCAGCCGTCGTGAGCGAACGGCGGCCACCTATGCCACCCACTTGACCTCGTTTGAATAACAAGTAAATTTGCTCATTTACTTTTTACCACGCGGCTGCTGCCATAAATAAAAGCCGTGGCACAAAGCCAGCCAAGTTGGGGCGTGGATAATGAGCTGCTGACTGACTAACTAACTAACTGACTGACTGATTGAAAGACTGACTGACCAATCGACCAACTGATGCACCTAAATGAAAGCCAAAGCGAACTGTTAACCCTCAACAGCCCCATAAAACTCGTAATATATACGGCTTAATCTTCGTTCTGACCAGAGGCTCAACCGCGTTTTAAATAAAGAAATGTAAAGAATATCCGAAAGTATTTTATCTCTTTAAAATATCGATGTCTGAATATTTAGGATACTAAATTTGTAACGTAGGGAAAATCTTACCAGTTCAGATAAAAAGTTCAAATTTCCTTATGTACATGTATGTGCATATAACATACACACTCAGTGAGTGATAGTTTTGTGGTTCTCTATCTCTATCTATCAATATAGAAAGAAGTTAGAACATACATATATATATATATATATATATATATATATATATATATATATATATATACATATATATACTTACAACTACTCAATTTTATGTTATAGGACAAAAACTACTTAGACTCGTCTCATTGTCCACAATAAATTGTACTTAAAATCCATGATAATGTGCTTTTATGCTACAGGGTGTGCCCTTTACCTGGCCGTCATGCACTAATCCCTTCGGGCAGAGCGAAACATAAAACAAAAAAGAAAACAGAAATATTGCTACACATGTTTGCCACTAAATTATTATAATGAACTTATTTGGGCTGCCTGGCGCGCAAAATGTAAGCAATTCTTTGAAAAGGAAAGACATGGGAACATGTAACATGCAACATGACAGTGTGGATGGAAATGTAGTTGAGTTGGAAATGGAAGATGGAAGATGGGCGATGGGCGATGGAAGATGGAAAATGGGAAATGAACGTGGACGTGGACGTGGACGTGGATGTGGATGTGGACGTGGAGCTTTAGCGGTAAAGCTGACAAACAAGCATCGACATCGACAGGCGGAAACGCTTGTAAAAAAGCGAAGTAAACACGAGACATGCTGTGCCTCGGTTATCTGATGAAAAATAAATAATGAAATCATTTTTTATTTTGATAAGCCGCTTTGCCACTCCGCCAAGCTCCGACCCCGATGAGGAGACAAGGCGTCGCGAAGAGAAGGGAAGCGAGAGAAGTGAGCGAAGGAGCAACGTAACCTAATACCAGTACAACCACAAAAATCATCATCAAAGTTGGTGATTTATCACTTTTGTCCCAGTCGCGATTCTGACGCGTTAGCATTCCACTTGCCCAGCTTTCACTCCCATCTTCGGTCCGATCCGCTCCATGTCGTGCCTCTTCCCTGTACGACATTAACGGGCCGAACAACGACTCCTCTACCGAAGATTTCTTTGGCTTGCACGTGTTTTTCTTTTCTCTCGTTTTCTCGTGGCGTCTTGCGAATTTTCGGCACAAATTTTATAACAACTTTTACATAGCACATTTGCAGTCATTTTGATTTGGCCAATATAAGAACATAGCTGGCAACAGCAGCAGCAACAGCAACAGCAAGAGCAACAACGTCCTCAACAACAACCCCAAGCAACAACAGATGCCAGATCTATGCCTTTGAGCTTCGACCTTGCCGGTACTTTTGGGCATGTTGTATGTATGTAGGTATTCCAACGCGTCATGCGTCATAAAAACACATTAAGTATCAAGCGGCGACAATAAACTTTTGACGAATACATTTTTGGCACTGCGCGACGTCACAAAACAATACCCGGTACGTTCGCAGTGCGAGACCCCTTCCAAAGCCAAGCCTCCTCTCAACAATCATTTAAGCTTCCGGCAAAGCATCGAATTGCTGCTGCCAGAGTCGTCAACATATAAAGGCCAAACCACATCACATTAAATTGCTGTTTGCCAGCACCCATTTGCCCATTTGCCCATTTGCCCATTCGCCCATTTTATGAACTGCATTTTTCTGTCAGACCCTGAAAGAGGTGTAAATATTGTGGGGCCATAAAGGGAGAAGGGAATCGATCGGGAGAGACTGTGGGAGATGTGCAGCTGGCTGCAGCTGTACGTGGAGAGGAGTGAGGGAGAGGAGGGTGGTGGGAGGTGGGAGGAGGAGGAGGAGCTGGGTATCAAGTCGTAACCATAAACAGTACAAATGAGCGACTGTTTGGCAATAATCTAAATGTAATGTCATGGCCAGATAATAACATTTGCACCAAGTGCCCGCCAGAGGGAGCGTCGAGTGAAGGATTATGGAACACTGCAGTAAAAGCCAAAGTAAACGTGGTTTATTAGAAGCCTTCGCATCAAGGCTAAGCAACGCCCGCAGGTAGGCAACAATGCATGAACGAAGGCAGCCGATAGGGAAATACTCTAAACGCAGATGATATGAAGTTAGCAGAAAGAGATAGATTTGCTTTAGTCTGTTACATCAGTTGGTTGAAACGGAGCATACCCAACGCTTCTGGGTGTGTGATATCTGGCAAACATCCAGCATCATTTGCTGAACACTTTGCAACTTATCAGTACACACACACACGCACACACACCACTCTTATGGTGGCCCCCAACCCAGCACACTCACATAATTAACTGACGACATTTTCAGGGCATTCTGCTAAGAAACTCGAGACTCACTGAAATCTTGAGTTTATGTACGGCGTTGGGGTTGGGGGTTGGCGTTGGGGTTGACTCTCAAGTCGAAAGTCCTCTTTCGGGCCATATTGACTTTTAGCGATAAACAAAAACTTTGTGGCTGACAAAACGAAACTTTAAGTTGCAACAATTTTTTATGTCGGAAAAAGGACATCATTGCGGTAGCATCGTTGTTGCTGGCAAGTCTGCCGCAAGTGTACAGCGTGGCTTTGGCAACAACAGAAGCGACAACAGGGTCGAAGCCCACATAAAAGTTGAGACCCAGCAATGACAGTGCAGAGGTATAGCTCTCATCTTTATGCTGAGATTCCAACAAACACAGCAAAACACGAATCTTCATTTTTTGTTTCCACTATCTCTTTAGCTTCACGTTTAGTTGCTCATTCATATCCCCCTTCGCTTTCAAGTTCGCATTCGCATTCGCATTCGTATTCACATTCACATTCACACTCACAATCACTTCCATCTCATTCCAATGCTCAAGCGCAGTTTATTTTGTTGTCGCATAGTTTATCGAAGACGTTAACAGAGCACTTGCAAATGTAATCGGTTGTATACTCAAATGTGTGCCTAACCTTGTATGTGTGAGTGTGTGTATGTGTGTGTGTTATAGCTACATATAAGTATTTGTATTTGTAGTTGAGTTGTCAGTTCATATGTAAACGCATTTAATCAAAAGTTTTAAGCTTTAAAGTCGAAGCTATAGGCTTTTATGTCTAAGCTTCTTACATCGATACACTCCCATTTAACGCATTTCTTTTTCTCATTTTCATTTTGAACTACTACTACAACTACAACAACAACTTCAACAACAGCAAATCCAACATTATATGCACATTATGTATTCAATACACTGATCAGGACCACAGTGGCATTGTCAGCTTTGAGGTAAGTAAAGTCTAAGTATTTACAATCAACGCCTACGATTTTTGTTTAAAAAATAAAACTCTTTTTTAAATATTTAGTAGCGAAGTTAGGAACGTCTAAATTACACAACGGTTGATAAGGAGTTTTATTTTGTTAATATGTAAATATATGTACGTGTAAATATAACATGACGATGCTTGTTCAATGCAAATGTGTGTACTCTACACATTTAGGTCAATCTTGAAACTTTAGTTTAATGTCCAAGGAGTGGTTTAACAAGCGACGCCTGACTAGGGTCAATGTGAGCGTATGGCGTCAAATGACCATAAAAAAGCTAGAAGCTAATAAAAGAGCAAGACATTAAATGACCAGAGAGATTGACAGAACTCTAGAAATTTAGGGAACGGTCTGCAAAGTGTAATGAACTAAGTCGTTCAGCTTTACATAAGAATAGAAGACAGATGCAGCTCTCTATTAAGGGGAGCTGAGTTCACGTTTAAAGAGTTATTCTTAAAGTCAACATTGGCAATGGACACTGCCAAGCATTTTAATGAGTCTAAGCACTTGGCAAATAATTCAATTTAATATACTTAGTTATGTACTCTCGTATTCTCCATGCCGGGTCATAGGCAGGACATTGAGGTGGAGAAATTGTTGTTAGTTGCTTAGTGCTTGGTGGGTGGGTTCAGTGGTCAACCAAGTGAGACACCACCCCACAATGACAGTAACAGCAGAAACAGCAGCAACAGCAACAGCAACAAAAGCAACGAAAAGCGCTTAAGCACAATGAAATTACTTTAGACATTTTAAGCATAAAATATGGCTGACAGTTGAGTTGAATCTCCGCGACATAGCAGCAGCTTCAGTAAGTTGCTCCTTGTTCTGAGTATGTACAAGTATATGGTTAGACTGGGTGATTGTGTCTCTGAGTGGTTGGGTGGCTCGGTGGCTCGGTGGCGATGTTCAAGAATGCCCGAAACGAAGAAAAACGCAGACACCAACCACCAGCGAGGCCAAGTCGCGTTGGTCGCAGCTCATTTAGTTGTAGTTTACGACCAACAACAGCATTAAGAGCAAGAACAACAAAAATATTGGGAACAGTCGAGCCCCTGACTATAAGATACCCGTTACTCAATATAAATGCACATTAATTGTATCTATGAATTTTGAACTCCAGCGGTATAAAAATGATTGCTGACAATTGGGCACTTAGGTTGCTCTAGCTCTAGAGTATCTGAGATCCAGGTATTCCTACAAGTGACGGATGGACAGATGGACATGGCCAGATGAAGTTGGCCCTGGCTGCCAGCCACGCCGCTTTCTTCCTGTTACTTATATTGCAAAGAATAGCATATAGCCTTGTACCCTGTGAGTATCGGGTATACAACCAGCAACAACATGTCGACAAAACTATGAAAGTCCTTTGGCTAGATGCTTTAGCGGTCTATTAAACGCCTTAGGCAACAGTCAAGTTGTAATAAGCAAAGTTCGGGGGTGTACATAGTACACGTATGTACATTTAAGTATTATATACAACTTTTCTTGCTCTTTTTTACCTCTATCTCTCTTTCGCTCTTCGCTTTTTCGCTATAATTATCTACACCTTAATATGGAGCACAAAGTTTTGCAAACTTTCTGCCTCGAAAAGTGCCTGTCGTTGATGTTTAGCAAACGTTGCATGCGACAAGACTCTGTCTGCGAGGAACAGCCACTGATCTTAGTCCCAATCTTACCCAAACGGTACGAGAAACTAATGAGTTTGTGACACTCTATGTAAGAGGCATAAAGAGGCATTTCTATATGCACATATATAGTGTATATAAACATGTTTGATGAATACTGAACTGAAACGAATCCGTAAGTTTTATAAGGATCGACCTATTAATAAAGAGAAACGAGATTTGACAACAACAAGATACATGAAATAATAAGTACATTTTAAATTATTTATACCACCCTTACTTACTTTACTTTTACTTTGCCATTGATAACCTTGCCATTATAGACATAAAATATCGATTAACCTTTGGCCTAAACGACTCCAATTAAACTTTCGCCTATACAAACTTAAAGAATTGCAAGTCAATTTAAAGCCAATCGAAAGAGAAACTCAATTGCTGAATGGGATAATTGTCAAGCAATTTTCTGAGCTTTTAAAAAGCCTAGCAAGCAATTATTCATAAACTATTCATGAAGGGTAAATGGGTTTGAGGCCAATCGGACAAAAATTGAATATAAGGTGAAAGGGATTATTCCTAAGTCGCCCAAACAGGAGTTGATTTATTTCTTGCGTTGATCATATTTAAATATAATCCACCCCAAAATGCGAAAACAAGGACTAAAACAAATTTGGATAAGCAAATACCTCCATACGAAAGATAGAATGAACATCTCTGATCCTCTTCTTTCATTGTTTAGACCCGTGCGATGGTATAAGGATTCTTAGGAAAGGAGATATATATCCGAAATGTTCAGCTTAATAGACATAATTTCCGATGTGGAATATTTTGAAGAGAAACAAGTGGGATAGCTCTACTCGAGGTGCTCGACAATATAGGACCCGGTACTCATAAACTCATATTATTATAAATTATTATTATATAAATATAATAAAATAAAGATTTCGATATGTAAAGTTAAGTAAAGTGCAATACACATCCACTCGACAAAATATTTAGATATTCATTTTGAAAACATGCTTATCAGTCGAGCGCACGCGACAGAATAATACCCTGTGTCAGTCTCCTAAATAATTATAATTATAATATTATAGTATAATTGTATTTATACATATGTATGTAATTTTAAAAGTGAAACAGGGATATATTAACTTTGTGCGAAGAATAAGTAAGTGCTTAATACTCTTTTGAAAAACATCTGAAAGAAAAAATGGAAAGTATTTAAACAAGTCAGGCAACTACAGTCGTGCAACGGCTGTGGGAGACTCTGAACTAATCGGGGAAAGCAAAAAAAATAAAGCAAATATAAAACTAAATTTAAAGCCTATTTGGCTTAAGCAATGTTCAACTCATTATCGTTCGTTCTTGGAAGAGAGCAGCAATAGTGAGTGAGCGCGCAAGAGCGAAAGGAAAACAAACAACCGTTACTTTTTTTGCGCGTTGCTGTGTATACAAGTATAACTGTAACTGTCCAGCGCGTCTGTTTTTACTAAGATGCTTATGAAAACTATGCTGACAAATCAATTGGCGGTTAAAAACGCGTCTTGTGCATATAAATTGCTTTTATAAAATTTTAGAAACATTAAATTTTGTCTGGGATGCACCAAGCTTCGAACCGCAGACCTCTCACACGCAAATCGTACGTCCTATAACTTGAGCCACCGCCTTACATACTGCACGGTCGGCAACCTCAATACATATACAGCACGAGTTTTTGAATTTGTCATATATATATATATAAGAATTTATAACGAAATTTTGTTATTGCTTTCTTTTAAATTCTTAACATTTTCTGACAAATAAGGCAATATTAATATTATATGTATCCATAAAATAAAGTAATTAATTTATAATTATTAAGAAATGTAATTTGGAATTGTCAGCAGTGGGATTCGAACTCGCGCCTGTGCGGCAATTTTGGCCGCAGAGGTGCCATGAACCTGGTGATCATTCATTCCTTAATATCTTCTATGTTTATGATCCGATCGTGCTTAAATGTTCAGAAAACGTCCGCAAAGGGACATCCTCCATATGTGCCAAATCTGAATTAAATCTAAAGTCGGTAGCTTCAGTAATATGTTTTTTTCGATTTGCGGCGGCGGAAGGGGGCGTAGCAAAAATCTAAAACAAACTTGATCTGCCTGCAAACAATACACGTGTTGTCACCAAATTTGGTTACTCTAGCTCTTATAGTCTCTGAGATCTAGGTGTTCATACAGACGGACAGACGGGCAGACGGACCATGGCTATATCGTCTCGGCTGTTGATGCTGATCAAGAATATATATACTTTATAGGGTCTGCCACGCCTCCTTCTGCCTGTTACGCACATTTCGCTTTCGTCAAACCTAGTAGACTTTGAACTTTTAGTTCAGAGTCTAAAAAAAATGAAAGTATAGAATACTTTGCATTGTATCGCTTTGCTGTGCCGACATGTGTGCGAGCGAGACATAAATATATATGGAAGCACATGTACGCAAGCACAAACACATACACATAGCATGAAGCATATGGAAATGTGAATTGTGCATGCTCATAGTAGCCAGCTTTTGCACATGTACACTTACACGATCAAAACTTTAGTGATAGTTCACTTCATTTTTCGATTTTACCAGCACTGTCAAATATCGCACTTGATTATGCGATTATGTTGCAAGTCTGAACCTAGCGTATCCCCAACTTTGTGATCAAAATACATTTATTTAGCTATTTGTAATATTTGAAAGAGTGTGGATTATTGTGATTGTGTAAGGTGCAAACACATACATAGGTATTCTTCATGCACACGTACTTTACCTATGCATGTATGGCAGTCGTTTGCAGTCTCGCTCGCACTCATGTGTTGGCTATAAGGAGCAAAGCGCAAGCTTTTTCAGCATATCCCTCTAGTTTATAGATGGATTCTTTATGCTATTCTTCAATGGTATCGAGAGCTTAAAATAAACTCGCTCTTATAGTTGCTGAGATCGACGTGGGCATACAGACCGACGGACATGGCTCAGTTAACTAGGAAATTGATACTGATCAAGAATATATACACTTTATGGTGATGCCCCCTTCTGCCTGTTACATACAGTTGCACAAAATTATTATACCCTTTTTTGGACATTTTTAATGGTCACATATGCAGGTCTGGCGATCGTAAATTACTTGAAACTATCCAATATACAATTTAATAAATGAAACAATATAAAAAACATTTGCTAACTATTCCGTGCTTTAATAGGGATTTGAGTCAAGTGTCACGGGTTGTTAGTTTGGGTAAACTTACTCTACCATTACTGAAAGATCCAAAGTATTTAAATCACTTGACTTAGTTGTCCTTAAACGAAGCGACCTTCCTTTCGTGGGCAATGTTGTTCAGCAACCAGCTGCCATTTCAATTGGCTGCCTGCTCGAAAAAGCGAGCGAAACAAAAGCCAAAAATCAAGTGAAATGTCTCAAAATTGAAATAAAATGCAGCACAAGTGGGTGACATCCCCGAGGGGAGAATATGATGGCCTATCTCTATCTACATTCGCGTGTGGCGTTCATGTCGCAGTCGCAGTCGCAGTCACAGTAGCTGCAGTTGCCATTGCAGTTGCTGTTGCTATTGCTGTTGCTGTTGCTGTCATTGTCAACATTTCTATGGCACACAAAAAGTGCAAATGAACAGGGCGACTGGATGAAGAGGACAAAGAGGAGGAATAGCGGAAATCAAATAAATATGCGCATGCAAATCGTGGCAAATGGCGGCGACTGGGGGCGTGGCGGGGAGCACTTCGCATGCAAATTGCAAATAATTTTGCAGTTTTGTTCGCTTGCCTCCCTGGCCCGGGTGCTAACGTCCGAACATGAACTTCACTTCCGGCCCCAACGGCCACGCCTATTGGATATGCAAAATATGCCACAGCGCACATTGGGAAGGGAAGTGGGGAGAGCAGAAACAGCTTCACCCCAACTCACAAAGGCTGCACGTGTTGGTTGCGACGCCATTGAAACGATGAATTATGGCGATTTTAACGCCAACTCGCCGGGGCGGCCAAGCCAAGACACAAGTGCGATATAAAGCAAAGACAGACCAAACAAAAGGCAGCCAACTGGTGCAGTTATAAAGAGACAGAGGCACACACACACACACACACACACACACACACAAACACACACCCACACCCACACACTTATACACTTACACGTACACCGACATAGCTACTGAGAGACAGTCGCTTATCTGACAATGGAACGAGGCCCATCGCTCGCCTCGCCTCGCCTTGCCATTGCCATAGCCATTGCCTCTCTGCCTTTGCCTTTTTGCCCGGTCGCCATTTTCGTTTGTGAATAATGACCTAAAATTGTAATGACTACAAGGCACGTTCTCGATATAAAACATGCATGTACGTAGTATGTGTCTACTCGTATGTGCGCACAAACACCCTCCGCTTCTCTCGGCTGAGATGCGTGTGTGTGTGTGTGTGAGTGTGTGTGGGTGTGTGCCCGCCCAATGACAGCTGACTAAGTAGACTTCCGCTTTTCAATTAAGCTCACATATTGTTGCAAGGTGTTTTATGCACGATTTGCACGACAGTTGCCTTTATTAAATTGCCAGCGTTCAACAACAACAACAACAACAGCAACAACAACATAAGCAGAAGCAGCAAGAGTAACAAATAAAATGCAAAGCATCGACCATGTATGAAATGTCACCCGACTTAATTGTTAATATAAATTCGTATAGTAAGTGCACTATACAAACCCATCCGTACTTTATTTCATATCAGCATATATGTGGGGTTTATTTACTGAATAAAGATATATAACTAATAGTATTATTATAATAAACAAGTCAGGCAGCTACAGTCGTCCGACGCCTGTGGTAGACTCTGAAATAATCGGGGAAAGCAAAAAAAAATAAAGCAAATATAAAACTAAATTTAAAGCCAAATAAGCGCTTAAGCAATGTTCAACTCATTATCGTTCGTTCTTGGAAGAGAGCAGCAATAGTGAGTGAGCGCGCAAGAGCGAAAGGGAAAACAAACAACCGTTCCTTTTTTTGCGCGTTGCTGTGTATACACGTATAACTGTAACTGTACAGCGCGCGTCTGTTTTTACTGAGATGCTTATGAAAACTATGCTGACAAATCAATTGGCGGTTAAAAACGCGTCTTGTGCATATAAATTGCTTTTATAAAATTTTAAAAACATTAAATTTTGTCTGGGATGCACCAAGCTTCGAACCGCAGACCTCTCACACGCAAATCGTACGTCCTATAACTTGAGCCACCGCCTTACATACTGCACGGTCGGCAACCTCAATACATATACAGCACGAGTTTTTGCATTTGTCATATATATATATATATATATATATATAAGAATTTCTAACGAAATTTTGTTATTGCTTTCTTTTAAATTCTTAACATTTTCTGACAAATAAGGCAAGATTAATATTATATGTATCCATAAAATAAAAGTAATTAATTTATAATTATTAAGAAATGTAATTTGGAATTGTCAGCAGTGGGATTCGAACTCGCGCCTGTTCGGCAATTTTGGCCGCAGAGATGCCATGAACCTGGTGATTCATTCCTTAATATCTTCTATGTTTATGATCCGATCGTGCTGAAATTTTCAGAAAACGTCCGCAAAGGGACATCCTCCATATGCGCTAAATCTGCGGGGGCGGAAGGGGGCTTGGAAAAAATCTAAAACAAACTTGATCTGCGTGCAAACTATACACGTGTTGTCACCAAATTTGGTTACTCTAGCTCTTATAGTCTCTGAGATCTAGGTGTTCATACAGACGGACAGACGGACCTGGCTATATCGTCTCGGCTGTTGATGCTGATCAAGAATATATATACTTTATAGGGTCTGCCACGCCTCCTTCTGCCTGTTATGCACATTTTGCTTTCGTCAAACCTAGTAGACTTTGAACTTTTAGTTCAGAGTCTAAAAAAGTTTCAAAGGCCGAATTCCCACTCCCGTTCGGCCTCTCTCAAGCATATCTTCTCTCTGCTCTCTCTTGTGCTTGCGAATTCGCCTGTGGGTGAATTCGCCCTTCTATTGCTCGTTGTCTTCTCTAATTCGCTCTTGTCTAGGGTAATTGCCATTCACTGGAAGCTACCAACACACATATATGTACTATATGCAAATGATAAGTGTCCTGTTGAACACAAAAGACATGAGAAAACTTCAAACTTTCAATTTTCTGGACAATTATATTCAAAGCTGGCAAATATTTGCCAGTGATTGAAAAAAAAAAAAAAAAAAAAAAAAAACAATTTCTAATTGTATTGCAAGCAGTGCAACAAAGCTAAGGATTCAATTGATTAAGGGTCAGGGTTCATAGTATTTGAAAACTAAATAATGTCTGTGATGCAATCTAATATGAATAAATATGTTAAGTACATACACCCTGAAAGCTTGAGCTCCAGTGTTCTCTTCTTCTTGTGATCAACGCTGTTCTAAATGGTTTCTTGATTAGCGGCCTAGTTTACGAGACGATTTAGAACGAAACTACTCGTATTCATGTGTATACCAGCCTGTCTGTCTGTCTCTTGCTGTTGTTTCCTATCCTAAATCAATAAGTTTTATGTATAATACACCCAGTGAGCATGACAAAGATATAGAGTATATGCGTAGTTAGATTTCCATAGCCAGTGCTCATTTATTAACACGCTTACGACGATCCGACTTGCTCCATTCATGTCTCTGACTGTTTGCATTTGTCAGCGTCCAAGCTACAACGCCCAAAAGCAGGCAACGCTCTCTTAGCTTGGCCCATGTGCCCACGTGCGCTGCATCTTGATAAATTGACCAACTGCCCTCTGCAGTTGTTCAAATGGCAGAAATATAGCAAAACAAAAAAGAGAATAAGAATAATAAGAAAATACTTACAAAACATCGAATATGTAAAGCGGGCAAAATATGTTTCCAGCTGCGCTCCGAGACTTGAGTTGGACATTTCTAAGAAACGCCCCAGACACAGATCAAGAGATTCCCGACACCTTCCCGGTACTAGCTCGAGAAGTTGAACAACTTTTCAAGCTTCCAGCTCTTATCTAGGTACATTTGTCATACCATGAACATAAATAAATGTCCGCTTCAACATCATGCGACGTTGTGGACGCTCCTAGTCAGAGCTAAGAAAAGCAGGGCAGGGCACGGCAGGGTTGAGCTGGGCTCAGCTGAGCTTGACAGGACTGAGCAAGGCTGGTCTGTGTGGGATAGCAGCGGACTTAGCTGTTCTCCTTCCAGAACATGCCCTATGTACGTGCCTATGAGCTGCGGTTTGCGAGATATTTTCTTAAAACATATTTTCAATTTCTTTTGGCTCTGTGTTGTGTTGGGTTATGTTGTCTATCTACGTGTATCTCTATATACGTATCTGTATCTGTACCTGTATCTGTAAATGCAATTTTACGCGTTGTTATAATGTGTATTTATGTTGGCTTATTTTTCATTTGCCACAGGATTTTGTTCAAGGACTTTCGATACTGTCGCGCGGATCCGTGGAGGAGAAACTGCGCTGGACCTTCTCGCTGTACGACATCAATGGCGACGGCTTCATTACGAGGGAAGAAATGACTGACATTGTGACTGCCATCTACGAGCTGATGGGCCGCCTGCCCGACGAATGTCCAGAGGAGGAGAAGATCAAGGGGAAGGTGGAGCACATCTTTCAGGTGGGTGCTAAACTCATTCGACAGCATCTTCTGTATTCAACTTCTGTGTTCAGCTGTTCAGCTGCTCAGCTCAGTTCCCAGTTCCCAGTTCCCAGTTCCCAGTTGCCCTGTCATCCGAAGGAACAATGCGCATTACTTATGTTAATTATACAATTTCAATTTACGCTCGCCTCAAACGATGGCTTATTTACTCTACATTATGCAAATCAAATTATGTATTTCATTTGTTGGCCATTTGACCAAACGCAGCAGACACAGACACAGAGTACACAGCGCGTGGGAGCCCGAGTGAAATTTGGGACACGGGACATGGGACATGTAATATCGGACTGTGACTATGACTGGACATTGACAATGCCATCATGTGGTCGTTTCATTTGACCAGATTGCTGCCATGATGCTCGCACTCGCACTCGGACTCGGACTCGGACCCGTTTTGCTTGCCAGTCACGCATTGTGATTAGCGTTTGTCGTCCTGTTGAATGCCTCGTCTTAGCCATTGTGCACTACAGAAAGACAGCAAAGTCAACTCGTTGCCTAGGGGCAATCTATGTTTTTGCCATTGCGCTTTCCTCAGTATATTCATTCTTAAATTTCTTTTACATTAAATTTTCATTGTAGATGATTTTCAGTAGAATGTAAGTTCAGGCAGGAAACTGATTTTGCTTGGCAAATAAAAATGTTGTAATTAACTCAAACATGGGAAATACTAAGGCATAGGCAAGCGTGAATGACAGAATCAAACGCACTTGACCCTGGGATACCCGTTACTATGCATACTGTATATAAGATGAAGATAAAGGTATAAAGATAACTGCAAATCTTTAGATGCTCTACCTCGTATAGTCCCCGAGATCATTGAGCTTATACAGGCGGATTGAATCGGCTGTTGATGCTGATCAAGAAAATTTGTACTTCAAAGGATACTCTCTACGATTCGCAGTCTGCTATTCTATTCTTTTCAAGTTCACAATGAAATAATGAAACAAGCTGAACCCTCTTGACAGATAGTGTATGTCAAAATGAACTTGGAGAGTGTGTACAAATGTGTGTAAACTTTAGAAGAGTGTTCAATCGATAAATACATGTATTACAGTTTCATAGGATCTAAAAGAATATCAATTGAAATTGGTCTTGTAAATACTTCTACTTTAGACCAGCTCACCCGCCCAGACATTGCTGGGAAAATCATTTTAGTTAGATTATGCATTTGCCTATAAGACATTCTTTGCTGTTCTAATATGTGTTCAGATGAACCCGAAACTATGTTCGGCAACAGCTTCAAAATCAATATGAGATTTAAAAGATTTAAAAAAGCAAGACAACTCTTTAGACATGATATATGTATGAGAGATAGGCTCTCGTTTTGCATATCCCTCTCGACTAATATACACCTCCATTACTCATTTTGTACTCCGTAGAAAATGGACATTAATCGTGATGGCGTCGTTACTCTGGAGGAGTTCTTGGAGGCCTGCAGGAATGATGAGGCCATATCCAGATCGATGTCTGTCTTTGACACAGCATTCTGACCATATCCGACTGACAAGGGTGATGAGTATACGGTGCGGAGACGACGACGAAGCCGAGGCCAGCAACAACAACAACAACAGCACAAACATCATCAACAATCGGAGCCAGAGAAACGTAAGTCAAACTACAAGATGAAACAGCAAATGCAACAAAAACATAGCATAAGACACCAAGCGACAGCCAAGTGCTGTCATGTCATTGACATGGATGACGACAGTACTGGAACAACGACAACAACAACAACAACAACAACAACAGCCAACTGCACTAGCAACATCAATAACAACAACAACAACTACAAAAGTAATCACAGGCACAGAACGATGAGCGGACGCGTCATCGGTAGATATGGTGGAGAGGGGCACCAGCGGCACTATGGGAAAGGGGAGGAGGATGACGACGATGAGGATGACGAAGAGGACGAGGATGCTGATGATGGAGACTTGGATGATTATGAGAATGGCGGCCAGTTTATGATGGGCAAACCACAGCGTAGTCGATCCATTTGCCGGCACTGTCTGCGTCCCCCATTGGAGCCACAGGCACGCCAGCTGCCGGGTGTACGCCTGCGCAAGACTCACTCCAAGTCACGACAACGAAAACGCAGCAAGAGCAAGCAACGCCACCATAACCATCAGCACCATCACATCTTGGAGCCGCGTGTCATGCCACGATGGCCAGAGCTGAACGTGGCCAATGAGCAGGCGATACGCTTTCGCTGCCCTCAGGTGGGTCCCCAGGTGGGACGTGATCTGCACACTCCACAGCCGATGCACTTCCATCACCCGCAACAGCTGTGTCAGGCTGCTCAGACTGCTCAGGCTGCTCAGGCCGGTCAGGCTCAAGTCCAAGTGCAAGCCCAGTCGCAGGCGACGCCAAAGCCAGCCAAGAGCAAAAACAAGCACAAGCATCGGCACAATGTATTACAAAGTCAAGCTCCAGCCGCAATTGGGGCAACCGCTCCTGCAATAGTAGCAGCAGTGCCGCCCCAACCGGCGCCGCAGCCGCCTCCGCCGCCGCCTCCTCCACCGCCTCCACCACCTCAATCGCCACCTATTGCCTTGGTGACCTTGCAAGGCAGCGGAGCGACGGCGCGGGGGCCGACAGAGCTGCCCAGCACACCGGACTCTCCGTCGCTGGTAACGGTCAGCACCTGGTACACAGTGGCCAAGCAGGGCGTCTCCTGCTAATGCCAGCCATCAGTTAGTCGCCATTTACCTGTACTTTACTAATAGCAAACTCCATAACTCTGAAGTGAGTATTCTTAATGTCAACACAAGAACATTTTTTCGAGTATTTCGTTGGGTTTGGCAATTGCATGACGACGGTTCACAAACGGTTCCACACTCAACAACAATAATACAAATTACTCGACTCTTTCTGCCCAATCTGGCTAATCGCAACTTCTAGCAACCAACAAATGTGACTTTGAGGAGATTGAAGGAAGCTGTTAGGAAGAGTTTCACTATTCTTCCGAATAGAAAAGAGGAATTCAAGTGTTTTAATTTCTAAGATTTACATTCAATGTACTTTTTTTTTTTAAATATGTGGTTAGGTTGATCTAAAACAATGCATATATGATGTATTGTTGTTATTTCCCCCCTCTATTTAAACTTAAACAAAACATTTTTTACACATAGGCCCTATTCTATGCGTATATTAAATTGATGTTGAAAATGTAAGATGTGTTATAGTGTTAAAATGGAATATAAATATAAATGTATAACATGAAAGCTACAAAATAATTCAACATTTAATCTAAACAAAAAAGTAAAGAGAAGATACAAAACAAACTCGAAATAAAAATAAACAAAAATAAATAAATAATAATACATTTTAAATCCAATTAAATTTTGTGTTTAATTTTGCATTTCATTTGATCAAATTTTTATTTTGCGAGAATCAAATTACAAATTATCAAATGATAAAATGAAAGTACAAATTTGAATTGAATTGCATAGTTGACGTTAGCTGTGATGGAAATTTAACTACTTTAATCTATACAATAAAATAATAAACCAAATCAACTAAAAAATGCAAAGGGTCTGATAATTTGCTCAATACAACTAAAGGCGACTGTGTGTGTGTGTGTGTGTGTGTGTGTGTGTATGTGTCTATGTGTGTTTGCGTGCACTCATTTTCATGTAAATTATTCATAAGTCAAATTGCTATTTCGGATTTATAATAATGTTTAAATTCATTTTCAACAAGTATCAACTGGAAATAGAGTCTGATCCAAATTTCTTTAAAAACGCGCTTGACATAATGCTTATCGGAGCTTTAAGTAATCGATTCTGATATACATATACATGTACAGTTCCTGCCAAAAGTCTATGAATAATTGATTTTTTTGCTTGATAATGAGTTTTTTTCTTTTTTTTTTTTTTTTTTGTTTGTTGGATATATATATGTATATAAAACTGTTATTTTCTCGAGACATTAAGTGACCACTAGCATAATAGTGGTGGTGCTATTGTCCGATTGTCCAGCAGATATCTAAAGAGGTTATCGGGGTCGTCATAGCCTCCTTATGTAACCATCACTAATGTAACGAAAATGTAACGATTTCCCAACACTGTCAGTGATTTCATTGCTGTTAGTGTTGAATTCACTTGAAATTTACGCCAATTCGATAGTTTTGATATTTCCACAAAAGATTTCTGTTTATTTCTATGTTCAATAAATATTTTCGCACATGCAAAAAATTGATTGCAAAGAGCCATTGTTACAGTTGCATACAGTTGTTTTCGCAATGAAACTATAGGGGACAGTGGGCTAAATGTTAAATGGCCCCTCTTGATAGAAATGACAAAGATGGAATCAAAATTTATGAGGTCTGGTCAGGCTACGGAATTGAGTAGCGACCGCAGACTTTCGTCGACTACTGTACACATACATATACATACATATGTATGTATGCATGCATAAGCATGCTCACGTGTAAATGGATTTTATTATAAAATTATTTGCGGTGAATCGCTAATTAAACAAAAAACAACGATTTAAATGAAATTTGAATGTGTTGTCGGGTAGATGGTGAAACTGAGCTTAATCAATTTTGTGGATAAGGAATTAAGAGATTGCAAATGCATTGAAATGTATTGAAAATATATGCATTAAATGCCAGTTAAAGGCCTATAAACCGAAAGTTCGTATTATATTGATTGGTTATTTTTGTTAATGTACTTCAAGAGTATTAATTTTGGCATTACAAAAATTATTACACAGTTGATTGAACCCAAAAATGTAAATTGAATCGCAAACAAACTAATTGGCATCGTACATAGTGCAGTCGCAATATTGATTACTATTATATCTGTGAATTTGTATGTATGTATGTGAGTGCATTTATTTGTTCACCTGCTGTTAAAAGCAATAATAGCAACAAAAATTACTTGTGGAACGGAGAATATAGAATGGAAAATTGACAGGAATAATGTATGCAGTTACTCGTTGCCTCTTGCTAAATGTTATTGCTATCTGTGTTGATATATTTTTACTATGATTTGTTGTTGTTTTCTTTTGCAATATGCTCACGTACACGAACAGCTGCACACCCACACACCCCACACACACACACATGTACAGAAAGACAGACAACGCATGGAGTGCAATTCTTATACGCAAATTAAAATATGTGCTTTTCTTCTACTTCCTTTCTTTCTCTTTCTTTTATTACCCTTTGCTGCCCGCTGCCTGATTCAATTGCTGCTCTCCCCTGCTCACTTACACAAACACACGCCGTACACACGCACACATCTACATCCGCATGCAAACAACAGAAATTTGCATGACAACAAAATGAAATACGAACGAAGCAAAAGGCGAAAATGAAAATGAAAATGAAAATTAAACCGAACGCGAATTGTCAAACTAGCTACGAAATGGTCATAAATATGCAATTATGGACAAGAGTGTGGATGTGTTTATATTTGTCACTTGTACCACACACACACACACACACACACACACACACACACACACACCACACACACACGCACACACGCAAAGACACGCCTTGGCTGCATAATTTACAGAAACTATTGCATTTATTGGCTACACTGGAACCAGCGCAAAATTCTTGATATGCAATTATCGTCAATTGTATCAAAGGCCAAAGTATGTGTCATTGCCAATCCCGATTGAGCTACGTAATACGTATAACCGTGCACATATATACATATGTAAGTATACTCCTATGTAGTGTGTGCGCATTTTAATTGATTGTATGTACTACTATTTCTCAAAGGGGCGTGCCCATAAAAGTATGCAACAGCGTTTTCCCAATGACTGCATGCGTAACGAAAGCTTTATATCAACAAACAAAACAAAACAAAACTACCGACTAACCACAAAGACAAAACCAAAAACCAAATACTAAAATAAATAAATTTATTAAAAAATTGTAAAAATTATCTTACTAGGGAAATGCGATATTTATAAGAAATGCAAAGCGGAACCGAGTGCGCTCGAGTGTCGTCTTTTAAGTAATTCACCAAAAGTCGAGTATTTACATTCAATTCATTTGTTGAAGTTTCGGAAAATGCCAATCAATTTAGCTATGTGATTACTAAACAATCAAAAAACAAATCACATTCATTTTGAACTTTATGGTAACACATATCAGAAATCAGATTGCAAGTGCTTACCATTACCTCTTTTTTCATGAACTTACTGAAGGAGGACACTTGTAGAAACTTGTAGGAACTAAAAGCCAAGCAAATAGAAAGAAAAATAAATTAAAAAAGAGAAATAGTTAATACTGTTGCCGAGTCCCAATTCTGGGTTGGTTATTGCTATTAAAGTCACTTCTTCAATCTGATGGGATCTCTCAAGTAAGAGTACCTATATTGTGTCTGACTATATGAACCTTGACCAAATTGGGGTCTAATGGATCTAATATATGGAGTGTATCTTCGCAACGTGGATACAAAACAAAGACAACGTGTCTATTTTATTGTTGTTTTACATTCTTGTTATTACAATTTCAATTAGCAATTTCAATAAAATACACACACATACGAGTCTACCATAAAATTGGTACTAGAATTTGGAATGCACACTGTATGTATGTGTTAAACAATAAGACATAACTTAAGAAAACAACAGTTAAAACAAATCAAATAAATTCCATGTTTGAATCTAAAATTGGACCAGAAAATCTAAGCAAAAAATTAAAAGAAAAAGCATGTCAACAGAGTAAATGTAGTAGTATTCATGAATAATTTAGAGTATTGACAAATAGATAAAAATAAATGTATATATATATATATATATATATATATATATATATATATATATATATATATATATATATATATATATAGATAACTCAAATATGATATTTATCAAAAATATTGGTGTATTGTATTTTTGTAAGTAGACATAGGAGACACAAAAGACACAACTATTAGGCATAGCTAAAAATAAACAATAGCTAAATTGATGTTAATTGTTTGTCATTTATGTTTCAACACACAATATTTCGAGTGTGTGAGTAAATTGTAAAAATGATAAGTACATTTCCAGAGTCGATCAAAAGGAATTGGAACTTTATTCATGTACCCATTATATCGGTTCATTCATTATATTATCCGTTCAATCTACCACAGATATACATATGTATATGTATATCTATATATACATATATGTTTATCTATGTATTAGCTGTAGTCTTCCAATAACAAAACAAACAAAAAAGGACAAATCTCAACAGATCTCTAATCTGCCTTGGCCTGAGAACGAGAAAAAGAACCAAGTGCGAGTGCAAAAAACTATAACTAATCCACTTAGACAACCTGTAGCAAATTGGTACCTTAGCTGAAACAACTCAAAAAGCTTTCAATTTTACAAACAACTGAAAACACATAAACAAAAACAATAACTGCACCAAGTGCGGTAGTTAAAACAAAATGCCACATTTAACCAAAACAAAAAAAGTATATAAAAAAACATTAAGGCATTTCACGATTTGTCGCTCTAGAAAACTGTGTCCGAACCAAAAGAATAAAACATTAAACAATAAATGTTATCTTAATGAAAATATAATTAAATTAAACGAAAACAAACATAATGATGAAATGCAGAGAAGAAACAATAATTACAAAATATTGCATTATTTTTAGATAAATGTTGACACAGTGCGAATAATTATGAGAATTTATACCTTAACAACAAACAAACAAAAATGCGTTCCAAAATCGAGAATACTAACTGATCCTTAACTATATACTATATATGTATTAACACTTAGCCTCTCCAACTTGTCCACACCTTAAACTTTAACTTGCTTGGCAATACGAATGCTTGACTTCTCATTCTCTCTAAGGTTACTAAGGTTACTAACATATAAATCTATAACTAGCTTAATTACTAACTTACAAATTTTGCTCCTTCGAAAAGTATTGGTTTCTTGTTCTTTAATCAACTAACCTATAAACGAAATAATACACATAATACACATTTAAAAATCAAATATATACATAAAATGTGTATAGCACAGCGTAGCACACAGACCCCAAAGAAAGCACGACAATATGCCAACTGTTACAAGATACCCACTCAATGCCAATCAAATCAAAACGATATTCACCCACTTTGAACTCTGTCCCACCCAAGCAAAACTGCAATCTTAAACAAGTCTCCAAATCAAATCAAACAACCAAATACACATAGATAAGTGCGTTTATGCGATATCAGGCGTATATCAGGGTATGCAATAAACACATGTACAGTTTTCCACGATTGCAGTCTGAGTCAGTTAACATGATAAGAGGGCTTAGCTGAATGCTGTGGCTAAGTATTTACTTGTGGGAATGTACAATTTAACGTACATTGACAGATGGACACCAAAAATATACCAAATATAAATTCACATTTGCTGCGCATAAATGGTGAGAACTATGACTTGGCTCAGCCTATTCTACTTCTTACGAGTAATCAAGTAATCGACTAATCGAGTAATTGACTAATCGAGTAATCGAGTAATTAGAAAAGTTAAAATTTGTAAAAATACCATTGAATACAGAACACAGAATACTCGTACTAGCTGAAGCTTGAGCACGGACAAGATGAATGCCACACGTTTATTTTCCAGGTCTAAGCCTTATCCAAAATTAATAAATAACAAATAATCATTAATGTACATATATAGTCTATACGTATTCACGTTGTTTTTTATCTAAATTTTATAAAGCTGTTAAAATCAAATTTTTTTTATTAATAAAGCAAGAAACACAAAAGAAACAAGAAAACTAAACCTCTTGGTCAGTAGAAAATACGAGTATTTAAAAAAGCCAATAAAAATAAATAAATGTGAATAAAAATCTCGTTTTAGAGAATTTTCTATTAGTCTCATTTTACTTTATTAATTTATTTTATTTTTTTTTTATTATTTTTTTTTTTATTGTTAATGTTGCGAGATAGAACCTGAGATAAAAATGGTACCAAATTTACTGTAAAAATAAGAATTATAATAAATGTATATTTTTTTTGTTTTGTGAATGAATACAAGAATAACTAAGAATAGGTGGGGAGAAAATACATGTCATAGCATTAGACTAAGTAAAAGAATTGTATTTAAATTTCAGTGTGACTTAAATAAAATGACGATAGGACAGGACAGGTCAGTAGAGTATCTGACCTAATGAACTAGCGAAAATTTAAAGAAAAACTTATTAGTTTAATTATAGTATACAATGGTGTGCTCTCTAAAAGATAACAAGACACTAAATATCAAAACATACACAGTTATCAAAAAAAAAAAAAAATAAGAACGGAAAGCAAAACATCCCACAAATAAGTTTTTGGAAACGATGTAGTCTTTTATCAAACGAAGTATTCAAGTATTACGAACTTACATATATCAATGTAAATGTTCGCCCACAACCTTCATCAAACTACGACTTCACAGTGTAAGGCGAGGTAGCATGAGGTTCACGGTTGAACTCGACCTCAAACTTAAGCTCGGAAACTAAAACCAAAAAAAGAGCAAGCCAAAAATTCACGAATAAATTGTAAAACAAAATATATGAGAAATAAAAGAAAATATTGAAAATTGATAATTGATAATTACGAATATATTCTACTTGTAATACATAGCTGATCTTTTTTGGTGTACATTTTAAATGAGAAACTTTCCATGAAATAAAAAAAAAAACAAAAAAACTAAAAAAATACAGTTTTTAAACAGTAAACCAAATTGTTGAAATCCAACTGCATAACTAAAAATGCAAAAAAAAAGAATAAATTAACGAAAGTAAACAAAAATTTAATTAAAGGAAAATAATCACAAACAGGAGGAAAAACTTTTTTTTTGTAAAGTTAAAATATGAATATAAAAAAATAATGTATGAAAAATAAATGCATAATAAATCTATGATACAAAATTTGCGTTTTCAATTTAATTCAAGTATGTAAAATAAAAAATGATTGTATTGAAAATATTTTCAAAGTCGTACTTTAAATGTTTTCCAATCTTAAATTGAGAGCTCAATTTATAATGGACGACAACTAACATAATTTGTTGGTGCCATGTCACAATGTACAATGTGTCAGAGTGGATGGTGGAGTGAGGAGTGAGGAGGGAGGGGCGATTTCCATGAAAATGCTGAATGCATTTCCCAACGCTTTGCAATCTACGATAATTTCGACCTAATGCGCTTAAATGCGTCTATTATCATGGCGACCACGGACCAGTGACCAGGGGCGCAGAGGGACAGCCAAGGATTGGGCGCTGGGTTCTGTGCAAATGCAATGCAAATGTTGTTTGCCTGTTTACGCCGCATTGTACACTTTAACATGGCTCGTTGGGCTGCAAAGTTGGCGCTAAAGTTTTACTGCATGTAAATTAGCCAATGGCAGCAGCAGCGTGGCATATGAACTGGAAGCGTTTTTTGAGGCGAGGAGCAAAGCTAAAGCGGAAGTAGGTTTCCCTTTGATCGCAAGCAGATTAAGTATATTTACGTGTGATCGCCATGCGATTATACTTGACCGAACGAGGCAGAGTGTCTTAGTTTATCCCACATACATACGTACATGCATACTCATATGTACGTGGTGTAATTAATGCGGTTGAGAACACTTATGTACATGGCAATGGCAATTTCCATTTCACGTCCAATGAAAGGGGGCCAAACTTTGTTATCAAGCTGCCGGGTAACCCAAAACAACAAGGAAACTCACTTAATTATTTCATCAGGAATATAGCGAGTTGCAACGGCAACAACCACGTCCATCGCCCACATCTGACTGGATGGAAGGCATGCGGCTGGGCAGTGATTGTAATCGTTAATTAAATCACGTTGTAGTAGAAATTAAGTTATTGACAGCACAAGTGCCTCCTTTTGAGGGAAACGTGGCTAAATGCTAAGGCACAAGTATATGCGGACACGTATCTGCCCGTGGGTGAGAGGATGTTAGTGAGTGTGTGTGTGAGTGTGTGTGTGACTGTGTGTGTGACTGTGTGTGTGACTGTGTGTATGCCTGTGTGTGTGCCACGGGCATTCGATTCCACTGCCACTCATGCTTGACTAAATGTACTAAGCACATCTATTACCTTCTGAATCCCATTCAAGTCTATCCGAGTACAGTTTGCAATAAAATACATTTAAAAACACAACGTCTATGCCAAGCCGCACGATACAGATAACTGTACATGGAGGCCAAAAGAATCAGCTATGGCATCTCCCTAAAGCAGGCCGTCCGCAGTCAAATGTGCTGGACGAAATGTTCGTCGAACTAGAATTACATTTGCCAACTAACTAGTTCAAGCATTGCTTGCAAACATCATTTGTAGAACATTTTCAGGGTGTAATCACGTCAGCGGATAAGGACACAATCATTGCGTTGATGGCTATACATATTTGTTTAGAGAATAAGAGAAAAGGAAGACAGCGCAAGAAGAAAGCACAGTATGTGGATGAAAGAGTGTTACGCAAAGCGCCAACAATTCACCCATGCTAAGCTTCTTATGGAGCTGGAATGGACTGTGAAATATATAAAGCACTACTAAATATCGTGTCATAATTGAAATGATGAAGACGTATATTTAGGTAAGAACAAAAAGTTTTATTCAAATATTAATTTTAAACAGGAGCAGAATAGCCCTTCATATTCGGTAAGTTTGCTATGCTCACCACAGCCGGATATGTCAGCTTATTCATACGGCGTTGCATAAGGAGCTCCTCAATTCCTTTCTTTGCAAAAGGCTGTTGCTCCTCCGACAACTGCCTGAACATGACAGCCCATCCTTCAGCGTAAATGTCAGCGTTATCTCTTGCTGTTTTGGTTTATATTGTCCAAGCGCGTGAGAGCATTTTGCCGCAACTCAGCTCCTTCATCACCTTTGTGTTTTGTGGCCTTTGCCTAGATAATACAATTTTCGATTAATAACGTATTTCAGATGCCCACGCATAAGGACCATTTGAATAGAAATTGCGACTGAATTCGAAAATCTGTGGAATTTCGTTAACTGCATAAGCGCCATTGACGGAAAGAATGTGCCTATCAAAAAGGCAAACCCATCAGGCTCATTTTATTAGACTCTGAACTAAAAGTTCACAGTCTATTAGGTTTGACGAAAGCGAAATGTGCGTAACAGGAAAAAGGAGGCGTGGCAGACCCTATAAAGTATATATATTCTTGATCAGCATCAACAGCCGAGACGATATAGCCATGTCCGTCTGACCGTCTGTCCGTCTGTCCGTCTGTATGAACACCTAGATCTCAGAGACTATAAGAGCTAGAGTAACCAAATTTGGTGACAACACGTATATAGTTTGCACTCAGATCAAGTTTGTTTTAGATTTTTGCCACGCCCCCTTTCCGCCGCCGCAAATCGAAAAAAACATATTACTGAAGCTACCGACTTTAGATTTAATTCAGATTTGGCACATATGGAGGATGTCCCTTTGCGGACGTTTTCTGAACATTTAAGCACGATCGGATCATAAACATAGAAGATATTAAGGAATGAATGATCACCAGGTTCATGGCACCTCTGCGGCCAAAATTGCCGCACAGGCGCGAGTTCGAATCCCACTGCTGACAATTAACAAGTCAGGAAGCTACAGTCGGGGTACGACTGTGGGAGACTCTGAACTACAGCACGAGTTTTTGCATTTGTCATATATATATATATTTATACGAATTTCTAAAGAAATTTGGTTATTGCTTTCTCTTGAATTCTCAACATTTTCTGACAAATATGGCAAAATTAATATTATATGTATATATAAAATAAAAGTAATTAATTTATAGTTATTAAAAAATGTATTTTGGAATTGTCAGCAGTGGGATTCGAACTCGCGCCTTTGCGGCGTTTCTTGTTGTTGTTGTTCTAACTAAAGCAATTTTGGCCGCAGAGGTGCCATGAACCTGCTGATCATTCATTCCTTAATATATTCTATGTTTATGAACCGATCGTGCTTAAATTTTCAGAAAACGTCCGAAATAGGACATCCTCCATATGTGCCAAATCTGAATTAAATCTAAAGTCGGTAGCTTCAGTAATACGTTTTTTTTCGATTTGCGGGGGCGGAAGGGGGCGTGGCAAAAATCTAAAACAAACTTGATCTGCCTGCAAACAATACACGTGTTGTCACCAAATTTGGTTACTCTAGCTCTTATAGTCTCTGAGATCTAGGTGTTCATACAGACGGACAGACGGACAGTCGGACAGACGGACAGACGGACAGACGGACATGGCTATATCGTCTCGGCTGTTGACGCTGATCAAGAATATATATACTTTATAGGGTCTGCCACGCCTCCTTCTGCCTGTTACGCACATTTCGCTTTCGTCAAACCTAATAGACTGTGAACTTTTAGTTCAGAGTCTAATAATTATAAATTAATTACTTTTATTTTATGGATACATATAAAATTAATTTTGCCTTATTTGTCAGAAAATGTTAAGAATTTAAGAGAAAGCAATAACCAAATTTCGTTAGAAATTCGTATATATGTATATATACGACAAATGCAAAAACTCGTGCTGTATATGTATTGAGGTTGCCGACCGTGCAGTATGTAAGGCAGTGGCTCAAGTCATAAGACGTACGATTTGCGTGTGAGAGGTCTGCGGTTCGAAGTTTGGTGCATCCCAGACAAAATTTAATGTTTTTAAAATTTTATAAAAGCAATTTATATGCACAAGACGCGTTTTTAAAACCACCAACTGATTTGTCAGCATAGTTTTCATAAGCATCTCAGTAAAAACAGACGCGCTGGGCAGTTACAGTTATACGTGTATACACAGCTTCTCTCTTCCAAGAACGAACGATAATGAGTTGAACATTGCTTAAGCTTATTTGGCTTTAAATTTAGTTTTATATTTGCTTAATAGGAAGCGAGTTCGAGCGGCGACAAAATGATATTGATATGATATAATATTGAAGTTAATCATAATATATATTACTTAATTTTTTTACTTTCCCCGATTAGTTCAGAGTCTTCCACAGTCGTAGCCCGACTGTAGCTGCCTGACTTGTTTTAATTATAAAAAAAACGTTCGACGCAGTAGAGGCAAACCGAAGGGTGCTGAAGGGTCAGATGCTAGATTATTTGCACCAAAACCGCGCCAAATTGAAATAGAAGTGCCGCAGATCCCGACATTCATCTGGAGCAGTTTTGCGGCCTGAACAGGAAATGGACAATTTGGTGGCAATCTTGCCGAAAATGCCAAAAAATTCGGAAAAAGTTTCGTGAATATTTCAACAGAATTGGAGCTGTACCTTGGCAAAATGATCGCGTTTAAATGTAATATAGTTCTTGATATGCACTTTACACTTTGTACAACTGCTTTTATGCTCAAAATACTTACTATTTCCATTTGCGGTCTGCCACCGAAGATATTGATTGGAAAAATAGAAATAATTCTATCTTGGCTGTGTTCTATCGAACATGTTCGACAATGTTTGCACGAACATAAGTTTGTGTTACAATTTATTAATTGCCTGCAAAATGAACCAACACTCGTTATCCGCTGACAAGCTTACTCGATGATTGAACTAGTTATTGGGGAAACGTAATACGTGTTCGACGAACATTGCCCAACATTGGCAGCCATTGTCGAATATGTTCTATAGAACACAGCCAAAATAGAATAATTTCTATTTACGAACAACTCCGAAAATTTCCTCAAACCGAACACGTTCCAACAAATTCGACTGTGGATGGCCTGGTGAACCGGGACAACGCCGACAACATCTGACGATGCCAGCATCTGATGTCAGGGAACCACAAGCATTACCATATAAACAGAATAGTGATAGTGCCACGTGGTTACAGCCGAGTCCTTGTCTAGTTTTGCTATGCGCTCACAATACCACCGGCAAATGGTATATCAATTCCATTCTGCTGCTTGGAATCTGTCTAATGTGGGCTTAGCCTCTTTAATGAAAAATATAATTTTAGTTGCAAATAAGTTAAATGCACCTTAAGCTTTATTGACCCGATTTAACTGCATTGCTTGCACTGAGGCATCTCCAGTTCCAAAAGCCATTTACAAACTTGAGATAGTAATATTTGAATATACATACATATGTAAGTCGGGGGCGTCATATCCATCGATCTATTCGATGGTACGTGATCGACTGGCTCCTAAAATCAGTCTGTCTCTGTCTAATTCTCTGCTGCTATTTTTTACACTTCTATTGGAAACTTCCAGAGACCGCATAGCGAGTGCTGCTTGGATAAATTTATGCGCGTTCAAGCTGTTTTCTGTATATTTGATTGTTTCGATTCGATTAAATACAATTTAAATTTAGTTTTACTTTAATGTCGATCAAAATACCAAAGAACAAATAAGGATCTTAAGAACGAATGTATCATTGTAAAAATTAAGTCCAATTTAGCTTTCGTGTTTTGAGGGGCAAAGCACAAATTGATTGTGCTTAAAGTTGATTTCGACAGAATAACTGTTGGATACAGCACAATATGTTGCCACCCTGTAATGGTAAAAGCCAAGTCGCTTGACCAGCTTTTGCGATTCTGAACAAACGGCAATCAGACTGTCATCAGATGGTGGCTGTATTATCCTCCTTTTTGTGAAATGTGCATAAATATTGACGGGATTAAATTATGTTGTCGCAAATATCGAGGATATTAAAATATTTTGTGTTGTTGAGCAGCTTTAAATTAATTTGTTGTGGCAATCATTGAAGCGGGAAAATGATAAATTGAAATGGTTGCAGGTGTAAAGCTCACGGGAAATAAAAACGAGAGTATTACTGTATTGTTCTAGTTTATTCATATTTTAATATATTCTAACTTACTTGCAGCACTTTGAAAAATAACAAATTATGAACTAAAAACAGTACAGTACAGAACTGAAAACAGTTCAGTACAGACAGTATAATACCCTGTACAGTTCTTTACTTAAAACTATTTTGTATTTTAGAAGCTTCCTTGCGCTCGCCAGTAGAGTCTCCCGCTTTTCTCATTTCATTTTCTACTGGCTCTGAGACTCAAGCAGTTAACCACCTCGACCGTATCACTTTTAATTGTTATACCCGTGCGCATAAATTGAGGAAATAGTATAATATATTTCAATGCATGATTCGTGTGTAAATAACATACAAATTTATATATAGCCCGAAGCGTTAAAAAACGTTAACAGTCTGTACATATAATCTTCCATAGTGAGCAGTGAAAGCTGCTTTGGCGCCACTTAGCTCCCGAATCTTGCAAGTGTCTACATGTATGTGGGAGTATCTTAGGCCTGTGTCTCAATTTAAAACAAATTGATGTCAGATGAATGCCAATTAGCAAGGTCTATATCTATAATAAATAAATGTGTAGCCTTTACTAACATTAAATATGATAGATGAAATTAACTGAAAGGCATGAGTTTCTGAATGAGACAATCAACGAGTTCAGCAGAAAATATACCCAGTAATCTTTTCTTCTACATTACTAGTTTTGCCTGTCAAAACAAATTTATTTCTCTAGATTAGAAACAACAAAGTTGATATGTGCCTGAGCCAGATAACTAATTTATTTAATATTAGCAACTGTGACTCGTGGGATGAGAGACCTCTTGATTAAATAATTGCATTTCGTAAAGCTTTTAGATTAAATACGTTTTATGTGTATCAATCAAGCTGACACTGCGCCTTGTAACTTGTTTTTCATTATATAAAGACAACCGGTTGATTGATGTGTTTTGCATTATAATTTTATCCAAGGCTAATATATATATATATATATTTATTAAAGAAATTGTAAGAACATAACTTTAGAGTAGTTCACCAACTGGCTTGATTATCATCTCGTGCACCTGCATATGAGGAGGCGTGGATAGAGTAAACAACACCGCCTGCGAAATGTCCTCCGACTTCAGCATTGTTTGACCTGCCACATCACGCACGGCGTCCGGCACGATGTCTGTATCCACAACGCCAGGACTAATACTCTGCAAGCCGAATAAAAGTAACTATTAATTGCATTCTCATATTTATTTTATGTTTATTAAATATCTTACCGTAATCTTAATGCGAGTTTTCAGACCCAAGAACTCCTGGCGATACATTTCGGTCAACGCAGTGACCGCATGCTTCGTAGCCGCATAGACGTTCATTTCAGGGACTTTGTCCGGCTTAGGACCGAGCAACTTGTGGCCAAGTACGCTATTCATCAGGACAACGTGGCCATCGAAGTTGCGCTTCTTCATTGATGCAAAGGCACGCTGTGTGCACATTACGATGCCCATAATATTGGTCTGCACGATTTGCTGGACGATCGAAATGGGCATGTCCACCAGTGTGCCATCGTGCAGGGTACCAGCATTGTTTATCAGGATATCTATGCCGCCCACCTGTTTCTCGATCACATCAAAAGCCTCTTTCACCGATTTCTCATCGCTGACATCGCAGCGTAGTGGAATCAGCTTGTCTCTGCGTTCTGCCGGCAATGACTTCTGCAGTTCCTTTACACGTTCCACGCGACGCGCCAGTCCTACCACAACCAGACCTGCGTTAACCAGGTCCACTACAATAGCCGATCCAATGCCTGAACTGGCACCAGTAACAACGGCAACGCGATTCTGCCAACGATCCATGCTGATTGATAACCAATAACGCGAAATGTTCGAGTCGATATGAGCCTCTAAAGCGGTTAACTAACGGCTTTTATAGTGACTAGCAATAGCTGTAGCTGTAATCATAGCGATTCCCATCAAGCGGGTTGACACACGATTACGGCGAGTGCTTATCAAGCCAATAGTATGTTGCAAATTTAACTGAGATAATTGATAAAAGGTAATATTTGACCTACAATTGTTTTTCAGGCTTCTTAAACACAGAACTACTGAGTCATTGTGACGACATTTGTTGAAATCAAATATCAAATACCACGATCAATCATTTATTTTACAAGGTATTGAAATACAACTTTTTAGCAAATCGAATTTCATTTTATTTTATCCAGCATTTGTTTAAATAAGTAAGAATATATCCTGACGAAATCGTAATAGCTTCATGTAAGGATATTGACCAGAAATGACGTCCAGATATGGACAATGAAATCATTATTAAATACTTTATAGGGTCTGCACGCCCCCTTCAGCCTGTTACATACTTTTAGCACAAAGCTAATGTATCCCTGTACAGGGTATAATTAGCATTTCTTGCGGACATTTCATTATACTTCGTAGTTGTAGCTGTACATATAATATAATACATATATATAATATGTACATATAATAATAATTTTCGGCCGCACAGAATGTATTAAATATGTCCACTTATAACCCCTGTAGAACAGTGAAACGTTCAACTGACTATAGCTATTTAACCTCAATATAAAGCATTAATAATAATGTAACAATAGCACTTGGTGCACTTGTTAAGAACCAATAGCTTAGATCAACACTTAATAAATTCCATTACTAAAGCACATAAACCGCTTGCTATAAGGCTTGCTGAAAATATGACTATTTCCCCCGCAGAGCCCTCGACCTGTGGCCAGGTGTCGGATTCGGAATCTCGAGCTGTATTCAGTGAACTCAGTGGTAATACCCACAACCATGTCAAGGCATCTTTGTGTATGTGTATGTGTAGGGGTGGTGGCCTGGACTAGTGTGGTTTGCCGAATGCTACGTGTTTTTGGACCAAAAAGTGTTCGATTTCAGGCACGGCACCAAGAATTCAATTTTGGCTTTGACTGCCACTATGTCTTAGGACGAGACTTGTCAGCATTCTGGATCAGCGTCTTCACATGCGTTCTAAGATGAGTGTGTAGTTATATAGTACATATATATATATAGATTATATACATATATATTAAGTTATTCTCATTTGCCATCATTTCAATTCGATTCAACAAATCAATAAGTCTGTGTGACATTTGTGTCACATTTGTGTCGAAATTTGTGGCGTTAATGTGTTCGGTTTATGGCTTATTCCGAGCCTTCTGGTTAGTTGTTTGTTGTTGTTGCTGTTGCTGCCATAATGTCCGCATTTATTACGTCTACGTAACATTGTTTATGTCTAAAAGGGCATTTGAGTTAAATAGATACAAACATTTATGCCATTGACTTTGATTTGCGGTGCCGTCAGAAATAAAGACATAAAAACTTATGGAATATTTTGCAACAACAAGTCATCAGTTTGTCTTCATATTCAGGCTGTCGTTGTTATTGTTGTTGTTTGTGTGCAATATTGAATAAAATATAATAAAATTACATGACGAAAATGTCAAGCCACTAAATGTGCATAATAGCAAGGACTCCGGAAAATACAGCAAAACCAGAACTTTTGCATCCTTTGTTTAAATACTACAGTATATATATATTATATATATATAATATATATATATATATATATATTATTACATCTAAATACTTAAGACGTTTTGGGCTCGGAAATGTCTCCTTGGAACTATTATATGCAAAACGGGCCACAGAACCCATTGTACTCTTTAAAGCTAAGAAATCGAGAGATTTCAAGTATTCTTTTAATTGCAACAAGTTTTTAGCTAAAGTTAACAACTTTCCTGTCACTCGCGGACCTGAAGTTCGTAGATGGCGTTTGTGATGCTTCATTGCGTTAGAACTATCCACTCGGTCATCGTCTCCAGCGCAGGGTATAACAACTTATCAACAACTATTGTAAGCACCAGCAAAATTACTTTAGATTACTTTCCGAATCGGACCAATGTTTTAATGGCATGTGCCACCTCCTCTCATGTGTGGTCTTTCAAATGAAAGTGGTGAAAAGTGCAAACAGACGAAGGAGCTGCGACTGTCCAGTTATCAGTTATCAAATGTCAATGGATTTTGGCACTTTTTATACTAAAGTCATATCGATCAGTCAATTCATTTGATGAGACACTTATTAGTGACTAAAACCTATTTATATTAAGGGATTCTTGAGTAACTCAGCTCAATCACTTTTTGTTTGAATTAAGGGTCTTCACAATATGCTATATGTGTAGACGTCTTTATAGTGAATTCATTGATATATGCTTTATTTCTTGGCGTACTTTTCATAGTGAATGTTATGTCCCTTCATTTTGAATATCATTCGTAATATTTTCTATATAATGTGATAAATTCTCATGGCCTTTTATGCATGCCAGTTATGTAAATTGATTGCACTAGCTAATGAGGACTATAAAAAACATACTCGCTGGGTATTCATAACTCGTCTAAGCCAAGCAGCTTTAGATTTAATTGCCAGCCTTGTCCATTGCCAAGTTGCCATTTATTTTGGCCCTGTTGTCTTCAGTAAGCGCATTAAAGACAGTAAATAAGCCAAGTTGCTGTGTTCTCCAAATCTGCATAATGCGGCAGCAGATCTCTACGCTCTATGGGCTATGGGCTAAGACATAGTAGTCGTTACCACATCCTCCATCGTTTATTTGGCCACCCTTGAAGCGCCAGTTGCTGCAAATGCTTCTTGTCGTCTTCTGCTCGTTTCTCTCCTCAACTTTTGCTATTCTTTTTAATCACTTAATAAAGCGCGGCAGCATCATCAACAGCAAATTCATTTGGGGTTTGAGCTTGTCGAGCTTTTGTTTATGCTAGCGACAACAGCAGCAACAACATCAGCAACAACATCAGCAAGAACAGCACCAGCACCAGCACCAGCACCATCATCAGCATCATCAGCAGCAACAACAACAAGAACAACAACAACAACTTGCAACTGCAACTAGCCCAAAGAGAGGAGAAGTAACGCGTACCAACAATTAAGTCGCATTTGTGCTAAACTTTTGGATTACGAAAATATGTTAAGACTTTTGTTCAACTTGTCCGGTTGCAAAACTTTCAAAACTTACCCACCCACCAACACCAGCACCAACACCAGCACCACGACCAACAGCAACACCAACACCAACAGCAACACCAACACTAACACAGACACAGACAGTGACTATGCCATTATCATGAGGCGCAGCTGCATGGGGAGCCACGAGTCTGGGTCGGGCTCAACTTCGAGTGTGAGCTCGTCCCCGGCCTGAGGGTAATTTGCTGGCGCTGGTTCTTAAAGGCATCGCTGCAGTTGCATTTCATTTGCCACAGTGCAAATGGTTGCCCCAAATGGTTGCCCTCAATAAAGTTATACATATGAATTTAGTGACTTTAGCAACATGCGCCTCAAGCACTGCGTCAACATTTATGACATTTCTTATACTCCCTGCAACGTTCTATCTTCTATATCTGCTTCTATGTGCTTCTATCTGCTTCTATCTGCTGCCCAGCGCCCTCTGCCTCGTAACGCAGAGTTGCTGGTTTTTCAAAACTTTTCAATTGCATTTCAACTTTGTCTAGCACAATTTGACAACGCCCACATAAGCCCCACCCACCATGTCACTTCTGGCCATGCCCTGCTTATGCATTATCCCTACATTTACTTATATTTTCCCATTGCCTTTCACTTGGTTGCGTGCCATGCTTTGTTCACGCTGCGTTTGCTTTGTTTCTGTTTCGTCTCCTTCTGCTTTTTATGATTATTAAATTTGTCAGCATTTATGCGAGAGTGTGTGTGCGTGTGTGTGTGCGGCCTGCGCGTGTGTATGTACCTCAACTAACATTTACGAAGGTCGCCCAAATTTTCTATACCCTATGCACGTATATTCTCCTACTTGAAGTTATGTAAAATATAAATATTTTGATATCCACCCACATTTGTTAACAGGCAAAAGTTTGGCTAATAAGATTGTGCGAATTTGTTTATCAGGTAGGAGAAGATGTATTTGAAAACGAAGAGTCTATGAAATATTCATCTGAATTTATATCTCAGCAGATGAAGTTAGAAATGGATTCAAATAGATAATAGGTTACACACATAAGAGCTTTAGTACGATTAAGAGAAGGGTATTGCGTATTCGGCTACAGGACGTATGGAGCTTTAATTGGCCTGCGGCAATTCTTATAAAAGCTATCAACAGCAGCAACAAAGCTAAAATTAAAGCTTTGTTTTCCATTTACCCATTCATATGTTTTTCGAAAATCAAATTAAAGCAGGGAGTTTGGATAAATGATTTTCATTTTAATTCACATATTAAATTTAAGACCGAAATTTGAAGCAAACCTACTCTAATCTATGAAGGCTTGAATCTTCGGAGTAAAACTCTTGCCAATCAATTATGTATGCTTAAGAAATAAAGATATAGAGATATTTACTTTAATGCGAGTGCTGTCACGAACACTCTTGCAGCCTTGCAACATGACAACGACAGGCAGAAATTGTGCAACACTGGCAAAACAAAATGGCGGCTAATTGGGCAGTCGAAAGCTTAACTACTACCAGTAGCAAGTGCAAGTGCAAGTGCAACTGCAAAATTGAAATAGCAAAATGCCAAATTGTGCCCAATTATTATGGTTAATAACAAGACGAGCGAAAGTGATGATGAGCGTTGTGCAGATAATGATAATGACTTGGACGTGACGTGACGGAGGACAGTGGACGGTCATGCTATTCAGGGCCTTGGGGCGGGTAGGGGGTACAACAATGAATGTGGTGAGATGACTGGATGCCGATTGCAACTGCAATCCCAATTGCATTGTTGCCCCTATTTGTCTATAGTCGAAGGCAGAGTGTCGCTAACGCTGTTGGCTTTGGACTTTTTGTAGGCAGGTAATGCCTCACCGACAGACACATAAACCAACGGCCCACACCCCCACACCCCCACACACCCCCACACGCCCCACAGCCTGGCAACAACACCGGCGCCCGCCCGGTTCAGGAAACACACAGCGCCATAATAGCTACAACTATGGTCTCCCGGCACAATGAAACGGATGTGAAGCTCGGCGAGCAGTCACCGGATTCGAATCCGTTGCCGTAATCACGAGGCCAGACTATCTGGCAAAAGCGCACTGGCATTATCAACACCAAGCCCACCAAGGACAACAATGACACGGGTTTGAAAGCTGTACAGTTAGTTTAGAATAAACAATTGGACAATTGATAAAATGATTGATCTCGTGACCAAGGCAGCAGTGAACAGTGGCCAGACGTGAACATAGCAGCCCATCCTAAATAGCCCC
>JAWNLW010000382.1:770000-1055000 GCA_035042075.1 Drosophila macrospina | reverse complement strand
AGGTGCCTCTGCATCTGTCCAAGTCCCATGCTCTGCTCCAGACACTGTCTCTGACCCTGTCCCTGTCCTTGTCCCTGTCCTTGTCCCCGTTGTTGTCCCTTTCCCTGTCTCAGACCCTGTCCCTGCCCCCGTTGCTGTACCAATCCCAGCCTCATTTCTAGCCTTATTTGGGGGCTATGCTAAAGTTTTTAACTTGTGATGGCGCACATGGCACGGCGGCTGTTACTAGGACTGTAACACTGTAACTCGTTATGTTATAGACATGCCCAGACTATAGTTATATTCGAAGTCGTGTTGACCCAAGCTGTACCGACGCGAACAGAACCTTACGGAATGGAGCCAGGCCAGCCGCCTGGCTTAGCAGCAAACTCATCAATCTAATCCTCAGTTATTTCCGTGACATTTTCTTTGTTAACGCTGACGCAGTCGGAGACAAACGCCGGAAACATCCGCACCCATTTAACTCTTGCGGACTTAGGGCCATTGGCCAACAAGCCGAGGGACGGACGTACACAAAAAGACACATTGAGACAGTTTCATTTACATTTTAGTTTACGTCTGGCCAGGAGAAGCCGTTGTCGTTGCCGTTGTCGGTGCCGTTGTCGTTGCCGTTGCCGGGCCCACGGCCATGCCAACCCACCATTCCCGCACCGTTTCCGGTTTTATGTTACCACCTTGTAACGTCATAAAAAATATGTCCGCTTTGGATACAGAATAGCCTTGGACAGGACGCAAGTGGCAAAAGTTAAGCAAAGTGTCCTGGCAACAGTCCCATAGTATGAACATGCCGCCGCCTGTCATCACCGAGATGCGCAGCCACAGGCGTGGACACCAAGCGAGGGCAAGCACTAGGACAAAGGGGACAAAGGGGACAAGGGGGAAAAAGGCAGAGAGAGGGGCAACGATGGGGTCATGTCTTTGTTTCTGGGCGAAAGCGGTCACAAGTGGAATGCCTGATAGTACGGCGTTGATGCTGTTATGGGCCCTAAATGAACGTTGTAAATTGGCATTTTAGTGGTAGTATCTGGTAATCCAATTAAATGATCGGTAAATAACACAAACCAACAATCTAATGAGGACAATAGGCACGCTTCTCACACATAAGTATACAAACAGCATATTCAGACCAGTATTCACAAGTTATACTAACAGCTCAAAGTATTTCTTCGTACTTGCAACACCGAAACTTGCAACAAGAATGTTAACAAATATTATTAACATCGGAGAGATCGGAGAGGGATTTGTTGCATTCATTGTCGTTGAATATATATTCGAACTATCTTCCTATCTGTCCTGCCCCTCAAAGGACAGCAACTCATTTATTATATTTTGTGTCAAATTTGGTCCGAGGATTATAATTACGAAATATGTTGTATGAATTGAAAGAATAAGCTTTCATAAGCTGTTTACTTCCATAATTCTGTTTCTACATAGAAATGAATATGAAATGCTATAAGAAATTGATTTTCAGTTGCTTGTGAAGAGTTAAGTACTAAATGATTCGTAAGATAGTTTAAGCCAGATAAAAAGGATTAAAGTGATAATCTAGTAGTCTTCTATTGTTTTTTTTTTAAACAAATCCTGGGATTTGAGCAAAACCGTGCAGTCCTCACAATGAATGTCTACAACTTTGCCTGATCTGAACTATCGAAGCCGAAATAAACTTGCAAACCTCTAAAAACCATAATACTGAGATTGCTCTTCAGTTGCCAAGTTATTACATAAGGAAGTATACAAAAATTGTAACATTAAGAACTTGAACTTCTGTCAATTAAAATTTAGTAATCCTTCGGTGAAGAGGCTAATGAAAAAGATTATATGTAATGGTTCATGCAAATATACGGTGGCTAGTTGATAAGTCAGTGACTTTTCACATTTCTCGCTCAAATCCCAAAACAACATATGTGAAACGACTTCTTTTATAGTATTACGAAAAAGATAGCAATTCCAATTACTGGGACTCGACATCGTAAATTGCACAGCTCAGGAGATGTCAAAGGTAAAGGTAAAGGTAAAGATAAAGGTAAAGGTAAAGGTGTACATGAGGTTAGGTAAAGGTCTACGTGAGCAGATACATCACATTTACCATGAGTATCTGGATATGAGATAGCTATCCACCTACTTCATTCGGGGCTTTAGGCTTTGCCGTGAACAAAACTTGCTTCCACGACTGCGTATCAGAAAGCAAGGAGCAGGCCCCATAAAATATGTATGTGGGGTTTATTTATTGAATATTGATATAACTAATAGTGATTGTATAATAAAATAAAGATATATATATATAAGATAGAAAGAGGAGTCTTTCGTCTACTTATTCGCTCTAGTCTAGGGTTTGCTGTTAATTGCCATTCGCAGGGAGCTAGCAACCCACATATACTCTTGATGAAGGACGAACTGAGTACAGTCTACTGCAGGACATACAAGCTAATCTCTCAATTTGAAAGATATTCGATGAAATGGATTACTGTATCAAATATATATGTTACTGGAGCGATCGCTTGATAATCAACCTTTGTAGTAAGAAACACTTTTTGGTTTCCTCAGATATCTTATTCAAAATGAATTGTATACTGATCAAATTTGGATAAATGGTAAATGGGACTACTGTATCGGATAGAATCAATAAAAACGATTGGTCGAAATTGAATAGAGGGCTCTGCAAGGGTATCAAATCTTCGCCATGTCAAAGATAATCTGTCATCCTTGTGAGCGTTCAAACTGTTTTGCTCTCATGATTTTTTTTACGTTCCTCTGTTCCTCTGTTCACGGCTTAGCAGGATAAAAGAAGAAAGGAATGGGAACTAGGGCCAGAACCAGGACCAGGAGCCGTGTGTGAGGCCTGTGTGCGGCTTAAAAGCAAAGTTATGTCAGGCTCAACTCAAATGCATTGCATCAATTAAGTGCGGTGCGCACATGTAAACAGTAAAAAGTCATCGACTTGCAAATGGTCAATGGGCAATATCATCAGGCAACACACTCGCACTCGCACTCGCACTCGCACTCGCATACACACACCCACCCACATACTCGCACAGTCGCACAGTCGCACTCTCGCACACGCACACCCACACTGAGCTGGAACTTAAGCCGGAGCTTAGGCTGGACAGGATTACAAGCACACGCCACTCTCAGCCACTCTATGCAATTGAATTGAAATCCAAATCTAAAAGCCTTAACTATTAGTCGGCAGCTTTTGGGTTCGAGTTTGGGCTTGAGAACGGGCTTGCGTTTGGCCCCCAGCCAATTCATATGCCAAACCCGAAAAATAGTGCGGTCGCAATCAGCAAATGGCCAACCGAGCAAGAAGCTAACCATACTGCCGATAATTTTGTGGCTAAGGCCTCGGTTAGGCCTTTGCTTGAAAACAAAGCACGTGCGAAGGCGCAAACCAACCAAACAGCCAATTTCGTTTTTGGCTTTATTGTTGTGCAAGTCTTGGTCCCAAATCTCTTAGCAAAAGGTGGCCGCAGCCCATTGACACTACCACATAACCTATTGTCTCAGATGTCTCGGTTGCCCACACTGAGCACGATACTCGTGTGCGGAATCCAAAGCGAGTTGATGGAATGGAGTCCATCAAAGATATTAATAAGTACTCGAATGTTATGAGTTAATGCTGAGTTCAAAATTGAATTGAATCTCATCATTGCACTTTGTTTCCCAGTGATGCTCTAGTAAATCCAAAAACGTATGAACTAGACATCCAGATGTTTGGGGCTACTGATGGGATCAGTCGTTTGACTTTATTGTCCATCCATCTATTTAAGGACTCAACATACACATCAAGGGCACAAGGGGAACAGACACGACAGGTGTATGCCACACTGCCAACACTGTCAGCCCGTAACCGCAGCGTCAACAACGAATATGCGGCCAAAATCACAAAAACCGCAACCACAACTACCAACAACGACTGATCTCCCTGGAGGCATTTGACTGAAGTGCTGCGTTAGGGCATTTGAGGGACAATAAAAACGAATTATAAAAGACCTGCACTATTCGTATAGTGGATTTGATTCAACCGAACTGAAACATTTTAAATGTTCTGGCTAAGAAGAGCATAATTTGTGGGGCTGCTTGTTAAATTGGAAGCAATTTATTGGAGTTTTTTAATAAGCCATGTTTATAAATACGTGCGAATGAGAAACACGTTAGGATTAAAGTCCATCAGACTGAAACCCAGTCTTAAAACTAAGAAAGCTGAACTTCAATATCTTACATCATAGTAACCATAGCTAACGCAAAGGGTATCTGCGGGTGCAACCCTTTCCCGATACAATTTTTGTCGAACTTTAATTGCATCGCTTTGCCTTTACCAACTCCAAATTTGGACTAGATTAGATTTCAGATGCTGTTCGACCGAAAAACTATAATTACCATTCCATTAAAAGTGTTATTTTCAATGGCAAAATTAAATTTGTTGTTTACCCAGAGGTTTGTCTAATTGAAAACAGTCATTTGGAATTGTGTTTCATTTGGATCGGGCTTTGAGATTACAGGGAAATGAGCGAACATTTCGATTACTGTGGCAAAAGTGTGATTGTTTCTATGCGAAAGGAACTTCAAATGGGATATACTTATTTAAGGCACTGTCATCCGATGTACGAGCATCCAGTTGCCGCCATTATAAATGTCCCTGACCTTATATGCAAATGTGTGTGCGATGTATCTGTATCTCTATCTGGTTTTGTATCTGTATCTGTAGCTGTAGCTGTATCTGTATCTGAATTTCTGTCTGTATTTGTATCCGTACAAGTACAACTCTCGGGTTGGCTCTCAAGTGCCTTTGAAGTTGTTGTTTGTGCCGCTGTAGCTGGTCTACCCTTGCGCTAAAAATTTCCAAAAGTTCTGTCGCTTAACGCAGTTTTCAGTCAGCACGCATTGCCACACACATACACACACTGACCCCAGAGCACACCTAATTTCAGCCAAGCAACAGAACCAAACCAAAAGTGAGTCTGTATTGGTATCTGCATCTGTGTCTTTGCTCTGGCTGCTGTGGCTGCTGTGGCTGCTGTGGCTGCTGTGGCCGCGTGTGGCTGGCTCAGAGCATTTAATGTTTAGTAACTTCTCAGCATTTGCTTTCAGTTTGTATTGTTGTAATTTGCTGTGGATAAAGTTTTAATAACATAATTTGCCATATACTCGTAGCAACAACAGCAAAAAGTCATACACGATCCTAACTCTTGCACAGAACTATTTTTAGACAAAACAAATCGTAAATGGGGCGAATGAAAAATTTATGAAAATAACTGAAAGTAATTTGACCATCTGGGTGTGTCCCTCGGAAACCTTACGTGTGCTTGACCCTGAGGATTTTAAATCTCTATACTTTGCAACCTTTGACAGAACCTCTTTATGAAAAGTATTTACAAACGTTCAACCTTTGTCGTTTATTATACCCTGCTCAAAAGTTAATTCGTAAAAGGGGAGCCTGACTGTACTTTGTAATACACTTAGATCTATATTTCCTACTTTTTTAATTACTGCGTGTCATTAAAGCCGGCTTTTCAATGGCCCAATAAAACCTTTAATTTATCATATTAACTTGCAGACAGCGGAAACTATGAGAAACGTAAAAATAGCTCTCACAAAACAAAGCGCCTGCTTCTCTGGACAGTTTCCGTCCCATTTTATTTACAGTTCGAAGCGATCACTCTAATGTTGCCACCAGTCACTTAACGTCGATGCGTCGTTGCCACCTATTAATAAGTTTTTGTTATTCGTATCATATACATAAATATTTCGATCAATTGCCAAACTGAAATTGCTGAAGCTTATCATAACAATGTATGACTTTACTTAGATACTGAAACATCAGCCCGGAGAAGATAATCCCTTAGCATATGTCTTTAAATTCCATAGTATATTTTCGACTCAATATAATTGTTTGTTGATCTGCTCCAGTCACATACTGGTTACACCACTACCATGGATTGCCAGCAAAAGTCGATAAATTGTAGAATTCATATATTTACCCATCATTTGTTAGCTGATAAATGCAATGAAATCGATCTGATCGAACGAACTTTGGTAACGTGGACCAACCGTTTGTTGTCATTCATATTTGCTGAGTCCGATAGGGTATTCTTGCTTAGGCTACCCTGTAAGAGCAGCTCTCACTTGTTTCAACAAAAAAAATGTCGGTTCGTATTTTGTTGGTCTGTTGGCGTCAGCAGGGAATTACGGCTGTCTGTATGTATGTGTTTGGCTGTGTGAGTCCAACTTTTGGCCATGGCTTTGGTCCGTGGCTATTCCCAAACTACAGTTTAGTGCGTTAAAGCGACAGCTGTGCGATTCTGGTTAAAGTCTAAAACAATTTTTAGGCTTTCGCAATTTACTTGTCTAGCGCGCGTTCCCTCGGGAAATTGCCAATCAGGCTATATGCAACCCTTACTTCATTCAGTCATATTTTTATTTATTCATTATTCAAATTCTCATTTTGGGCAATTGTCATTCCATTTCATGCCATTCCTTTTCATTTCATGGCATTCCATTTCCATTTCATTCGTTTTGTGTTATGCTTAATAAATTTCCTTTCGAGCATCTATGTATAAATTTATTGACGCCTTCGGTTTCCTTGATTTATTTTTGTATGCGTTTCAGTCCATCACCATGGGTTTGACAAAGGGTTGAAGGCAGAAAGAGCACAGAGAAACTGTCAAATGAAAATGTTATCTCTAAGTTTTCCTGCACAACGGAAACCATAAACAAGAAATAATACGTGACAAGACAAGACTTCATGGTCAAGCAAAGTCAACTTAATGCATGAGTAAAAACAATATTGTATTTGAACATATATTTTCAAATGAGTGCACACATTTATCAACAATCCATCGTATAAGGAAACACATCAATTATTCCCCGTATTAGATCCTTTATAACCTCTTTAATGCGACAATGGACGACAGTTTAATAACTTAATGCCTACAATACACACCTGCGAAAACAACGCTAATTAAACATTAATGAAAGAACAAATACACACTTAAACACTATTTACACGTGTACATGTGTATGTGTGTGTGTGTGTGTATTTGAATGTAGTCTGTGCATGTGTGTGTGAGTGTGTGAGTCCTCTATGATTTTGGCAGATTCGCAGTTTATTTTATGCAATTTGCTTATGTAAATTATATTTGCGTAATTTCGTGCCATTTCGAAAGTATTGTCCTGCCAGTGCATATATTCACATATATTCATACATATGAATATGTGTGAATGAATTTATGTACAATTGCCGTGGCATATGCACATGTATGTGTGTGAGTGTTTGTGTTTATGCGTCTGTTGTATGGCTATCTGTCTGTGCAAGTGTGCGCGAAATTATGCGCCACGCCGTGCATACAATTAAAATTGTGGTGTGTTTATTCAGGCGTTTGTCTACTCCTTTTATGTGTGAGTGCCTGTCTAACGCTTAATGAATTCCATTTGCCATTTTATAAGCATGCTTTAAGCATACATACCTACATGCAAACATACATACACACATACATCCATTCATTCCATTCATACTATTATTATTAAGCACATACCATAACACAATGCACTCAATTTAGTAGGGAACTTCCCAATGTCTTGGTAATCAAAGTCTTGAACACGATTATTATTCAACTGAATCCCATTGAATCTACAAACATACTGCGATTTCTTCCCAACTATCAACGCACATCCCCAAACGGGGCACATGCGGAGATGTCCAGAAATGCGTAATGTATTAAAGGAGGCATGGTACAGAGTCTAAAAATTAAAAAATTCGTGCTGTATACGTGTTGAGATTACCAACTCAATACAATGTAAAGCAATGACTCAAGTTATAGGATTTGCTGACGAGAGCTTTTTTTTTTTGCATAAGCATAAGATGAGTATCATATATAAATATATTTCAGTGTGTTGGTAATATAACATCAGATTTGGGTTTATATTTCTCGTGAATATTTCAACTGATTGTCAATCCGTCCATTTAATAATGATTTCATTGTCCATATCTGGAAGTCAGTTTATGATTACGTCAGGATATATTCTTACTTATATAAACAAATGCTGGATAAAATAAAATGAAATTCGATTTGCTAAAAAGTTGTATTTCAATACCTTGTAAAATAAATGATTGATCGTGGTATTTGATATTTGATTTCAACAAATGTCGTCACAATGACTCAGTAGTTCTGTGTTTAAGAAGCCTGAAAAACAATTGTAGGTCAAATATTACCTTTTATCAATTATCTCAGTTAAATTTGCAACATACTATTGGCTTGATAAGCACTCGCCGTAATCGTGTGTCAACCCGCTTGATGGGAATCGCTATGATTACAGCTACAGCTATTGCTAGTCACTATAAAAGCCGTTAGTTAACCGCTTTAGAGGCTCATATCGACTCGAACATTTCGCGTTATTGGTTATCAATCAGCATGGATCGTTGGCAGAATCGCGTTGCCGTTGTTACTGGTGCCAGTTCAGGCATTGGATCGGCTATTGTAGTGGACCTGGTTAACGCAGGTCTGGTTGTGGTAGGACTGGCGCGTCGCGTGGAACGTGTAAAGGAACTGCAGAAGTCATTGCCGGCAGAACGCAGAGACAAGCTGATTCCACTACGCTGCGATGTCAGCGATGAGAAATCGGTGAAAGAGGCTTTTGATGTGATCGAGAAACAGGTGGGCGGCATAGATATCCTGATAAACAATGCTGGTACCCTGCACGATGGCACACTGGTGGACATGCCCATTTCGATCGTCCAGCAAATCGTGCAGACCAATATTATGGGCATCGTAATGTGCACACAGCGTGCCTTTGCATCAATGAAGAAGCGCAACTTCGATGGCCACGTTGTCCTGATGAATAGCGTACTTGGCCACAAGTTGCTCGGTCCTAAGCCGGACAAAGTCCCTGAAATGAACGTCTATGCGGCTACGAAGCATGCGGTCACTGCGTTGACCGAAATGTATCGCCAGGAGTTCTTGGGTCTGAAAACTCGCATTAAGATTACGGTAAGATATTTAATAAACATAAAATAAATATGAGAATGCAATTAATAGTTACTTTTATTCGGCTTGCAGAGTATTAGTCCTGGCGTTGTGGATACAGACATCGTGCCGGACGCCGTGCGTGATGTGGCAGGTCAAACAATGCTGAAGTCGGAGGACATTTCGCAGGCGGTGTTGTTTACTCTATCCACGCCTCCTCATATGCAGGTGCACGAGATGATAATCAAGCCAGTTGGTGAACTACTCTAAAGTTATGTTCTTTTAATTTCCTTATGCAAATAAATAAATAGTATATGTATGTATATGCACATCAATCAACCGGTTGTCTTTATATAATGAAAACAAGCTGATTAGTATAATGCCATGTATAGTTCTATATAGTAAATGTTTTTTGATAATTATTGCAGCTAAACTGAAAATATTCGAGTGTGAGCTCGACTGATGCGCTTGCTTAAATTTGTTACCATCATCGGGGCCGTGTCAAGAAAAATGTCAGTTTTTTTTTCAAGGAAAAATTCCTGTGAAAAATGAAAAGTAAACATGTATTTAATTAAAATGTAAATGAATATATGGCATTTCCTGCTTTATAAACAAATCAAAATCGTTTTGATTTGATCAATATTAAGAATATTCGGAAGTTCTTCAACAAATATATGCATTCCATATAGCATCAGATCAAAGGGAGAGCACAACATTTACCTGGCAATGTACATACGTTCTACGTAGCTTGTGGCATATTTGTCTTGTGTGTACGTGTTTAAACGTGCTTTTATAAGTGTGTATGTGTATGAAAACACGTTTAGTGGCATCTAAAGTTCTGGGCTTGGGGTATCTCGTGGTTACAGCCTATTGACTAGAGCTTTCTTATAGCCCCTTTCCGTGATGTAGTATTAGTTTTGTTTAATTTTATCATATTTCAATTTATTAGTTTTTTTGGCTTTGCAGTTGCCTTTACAGCTGATCGGTTGGCAATCTTAAAGAATGTAGAAAAATGTGGGAAAAGAGAGAAAGTGTGAGATTTGTTCGTCTTGGAAATAGGCTATTACTTGCTGATGCCTATGATCTACAAAATGGGCTTGAGACTATTTGAATGCTTAATGCAATTTACAATTGATTTTACAGAAGCGCCTTCAATTCAAGTGCTGAGGTTGACTTAGTTTTTCCGTGCTTTGCGGTTTTGTCTTTGCTTTTGAGGTTGGGTCGAGTGGCCGCGCGTGGCAAGTGGCAATCAATTGACATGCTTTCGTAATTGCGACAATTGAGCGATGTGCCACTTTTGGAGGCATGTTTGCTCGACAGCTGGGGAGGCTGTGTCAGTATGTCAAAATGATCAGTTTTGCAATGAATTGACAGCAGAGTGGGTCGGTACTTGGTTTTGTCGATTGTATAACTAAAAACTGCATGACAGCACAAAATGAAGTAAATCATACGACCCAGATTAAAGCCATCGAAAGATGAATCAGAAATGTAAATAGCCGCATTTATGTGAGCCACTTGCGGGCATCTGTGTATATATATGTGTGTGTACGTGTGTGTGTGTGCGTGCGTGTGTGTGTGTGTGTGTGTGTTTGTTTGAAAAACTGGATGTGGATAACAGCTACACAGACACATGCATGCTGCGCCTGGGGCTATGGCCATGCAGCAGTCAAAGGAGAGCAGAGTCATCAACTAATGTCGTACCCGCACAGTGATGCAAGGTCACATTAAAATGGCGAGAACCAATAGGCACTCTATGTATAAATACTGTTAATATTGACACATTTTGCTTTAAATTTGTCATTTTCTTGCAGTACGAACATCACTTGTTGTCCCAGTACCTAAATGGTAGAAGGGGCTAAAAGATATGAGTCAATGTATGTAAGAGACAGAAAGTGGCATCTTCAATCCTGTAAAGAATACTCATACATATATTCTTGACATATAAGAACATATCTCAGGAACTATATATATATATATATATATATATATATATATATATATATATATATATATATATATGAATTAATAATTAGCAAAGTTTGTTGTAATGGATTCTTGTACAGGGTATGCTAATATCGCGTTCACTCGGCTGCAGTCTGTCCGACTTGGTTTTGATTAATTTCTCGGCAATAAACTGTTGACCACTGTGCACTGTCATTGACAAATACTTTAGCTGTCGACAGTGCCCGACAGTGGAACACCTTAGCCCCAAACGTATCAACCTGGCTCTGTCTCGCAACCCCATTTGTATTTTCCATCTCGTTCCCCCTGTCTTTCTCTATATTTGTATCAATTTTTCGCTCCATCTCTTTTCGTATTGAAGCAGTTGCGTGCACTCAATGTCAAAGTGCAGCTGTGCAGGAATTGCACAACGTCAGTCGTTCTTGCCATGGTATTTCTTTTATCGTCCTGTCAGTTTTTCAATGTGGTCTAAACTGCTTTGCGGTATACAAGTAGACGGTACCAAGTTGCCACTGCCTACACATTGAGCACACAAATCAACATTATTCCATACGTGACATTGCGCCAGTTATGCTGCAGGCTGCAGGCTGCAGGCGGGTCATCTCTTGTCATTTGACCTGAAATGACGTTTAAAGATGTCAACGTGCAGCTGCAGTCCGAATTTTTGCTCTTCATTTGGCAAAATTCATTTTGAAAATCCACTTGGAATATTTAATTGCAAATTAATGACATACAGATGTAGCTGATGATCAAATTCAAATACATATGTACATACATACATATGTACTTACATACTTACATACTTACACACTCGTTTGCATGAACGTGAGAGTGCACGTACATACATACATACATATGTTGCAAGTGCGTATCAGCTGTCTGAATTTTCGGCATTGAGTATTCCGGCAATTCTAAGCCAGAAAGGTTCAATTAGGCCGTTGGGCAAATTATCAAATTTGCTTGAGCAATATTTATTTTTAAACGATTATTATCTTCAACTATCTACTAGTAGTAATCTATGTAAGTATTAGTATTAGAAAGGTAGGAAGTACTATCGATAGTTTCGATATGTTAAGTTCTAAATACATTAATTGAAGTTGTTTGCGAAACTGACTCTTGGAAACTCTCTTCTCCATGGGGAGAAACATTTTTCTCTTGGCTGATTTTTTCATAGATTGCTTAGTTTCCATCCAAGAAAATATGAATCAATTTGCATTTGAGCTTTGACAACCAAACAAAATTTGAAACAATCGTAGACGACTTTCGAAGAATTGATAAAGAATTTCTTTTTTGACAGCAAATCGATAAATACTGATGATGGCCACATTTCCAGCGTAGACGCTTCTAACCTAACCGGTGTTTGAAGAATACCATACAAAAGAATTCTAAGTATCAATATCGATCTGTAAATAAGAAAGATAATCAGGAAATAAATAATTGCGTTGAATTATGTATTTGCGCTTTGTAATTTGCAGCCAGCACATGTGTGCGAGTGACCTACCACTCAGCTTTGTGGCGCTAGTAATCTTCATCAAATTAGCTGAGATGTATTGTATGAGTTGCGAGACGTGATTGCTGATTGAAATTGCTGTTAAAAATGGATCGTCGTGAAATTTGATTTTTTGAATTGAAATATTTTCATATTAGCAGCAATACTTATCAAAAAACATTTACTATATAGAACTATACATGGCATTATACTAATCAGCTTGTTTTCATTATATAAAGACAACCGGTTGATTGATGTGCATATACATATACTATTTATTTATTTGCATAAGGAAATTAAAAGAACATAACTTTAGAGTAGTTCACCAACTGGCTTGATTATCATCTCGTGCACCTGCATATGAGGAGGCGTGGATAGAGTAAACAACACCGCCTGCGAAATGTCCTCCGACTTCAGCATTGTTTGACCTGCCACATCACGCACGGCGTCCGGCACGATGTCTGTATCCACAACGCCAGGACTAATACTCTGCAAGCCGAATAAAAGTAACTATTAATTGCATTCTCATATTTATTTTATGTTTATTAAATATCTTACCGTAATCTTAATGCGAGTTTTCAGACCCAAGAACTCCTGGCGATACATTTCGGTCAACGCAGTGACCGCATGCTTCGTAGCCGCATAGACGTTCATTTCAGGGACTTTGTCCGGCTTAGGACCGAGCAACTTGTGGCCAAGTACGCTATTCATCAGGACAACGTGGCCATCGAAGTTGCGCTTCTTCATTGATGCAAAGGCACGCTGTGTGCACATTACGATGCCCATAATATTGGTCTGCACGATTTGCTGGACGATCGAAATGGGCATGTCCACCAGTGTGCCATCGTGCAGGGTACCAGCATTGTTTATCAGGATATCTATGCCGCCCACCTGTTTCTCGATCACATCAAAAGCCTCTTTCACCGATTTCTCATCGCTGACATCGCAGCGTAGTGGAATCAGCTTGTCTCTGCGTTCTGCCGGCAATGACTTCTGCAGTTCCTTTACACGTTCCACGCGACGCGCCAGTCCTACCACAACCAGACCTGCGTTAACCAGGTCCACTACAATAGCCGATCCAATGCCTGAACTGGCACCAGTAACAACGGCAACGCGATTCTGCCAACGATCCATGCTGATTGATAACCAATAACGCGAAATGTTCGAGTCGATATGAGCCTCTAAAGCGGTTAACTAACGGCTTTTATAGTGACTAGCAATAGCTGTAGCTGTAATCATAGCGATTCCCATCAAGCGGGTTGACACACGATTACGGCGAGTGCTTATCAAGCCAATAGTATGTTGCAAATTTAACTGAGATAATTGATAAAAGGTAATATTTGACCTACAATTGTTTTTCAGGCTTCTTAAACACAGAACTACTGAGTCATTGTGACGACATTTGTTGAAATCAAATATCAAATACCACGATCAATCATTTATTTTACAAGGTATTGAAATACAACTTTTTAGCAAATCGAATTTCATTTTATTTTATCCAGCATTTGTTTATATAAGTAAGAATATATCCTGACGTAATCATAAACTGACTTCCAGATATGGACAATGAAATCATTATTAAATGGACGGATTGACAATCAGTTGAAATATCCACGAGAAATAGAAACCCACAAATTATTAATATGTATACCTGGACTATCAGAGATTTTTACTAAATCTGATGTTATGTTACCAACAGACTGAAATACATTTTTAATAAAACAAAAAGAAAAATACAAAAAAATAATCAACAAAATCTAAACTAATAAACTCGGTATCCATATATAATCACTTATATACAGATACAATTAATTATAACATAATTGTAATAATATAAAGATTTTAAATGGCTAGCACTAAAAGTAAATTTCAAGACACTTGTCTCATAAACGAGGAATTTATTGCGAATCAATAGCAAAAGCAATCGACTGGGATTTGAATCCAAGATCACTCGATCGATGAGCCACCGCTCTAGCAATTGTGCCATTTCAAATGGCAGCGAGGATCGACAAAAGCAAAATATATCCTCACTTCCCTTTCATTGACCGCCTTGCGAGTTTGTGTTATTTCAGTGATTCTCTCTCAAAATCGTTCTTTGTAGTGAGAGCAGCGGGAACTGAGAGCAGTGCCGTTACATTTTTTTGCATTCTTGAGTATGCATCTACATAAGTACATATGTATGTACATATGTACATACATACATATTTAGTTATTTCTTCTTCTTCAATAATTAATATGTTCTGACATATGGGCAAAATAAATAATAGTCATGTAAATAAAACAGTAATAAACTGCAAATTAATAAGATCTAGGTGTTGATTCAGACAGTCAGACGTACATGGATATATCGTCACGGCTGCCGATGTATTCTTTATAAGGCCAGAGCTGCTTCTCTCTGCCTATTACATACATATTCTTTTGCATATGCACACATACCCAATCAAATGCTGAGTGTTACATAACTTCATTTCATCGCAGTCGTTCGCTGTTGCACATGTGCTGCCCGAAAAGAGCAAAGAATCGCGATTAATTGCACAAATTTATATTCTTTTCTAATAAAGCTGTCACTCTTTGTCTATTTGGTATTCTCCATCTGACGACAACCTTTAATATGTATATTTAACAAGATTATTTTAATCTCTAAATTATTCAAATTGCGCAATAGATGCGTGTGTTCCTTGCCAACATGATGATTAAGTGAACAAACATGTCTAACTCAAAAGTATACGAGTCTAAAATTACATCCAGTGATTTGCAAAGTGACTGAAAAAGTAACTGCTTCACCCTTGTGGTTTGTTCATACATATGTACATAGCAGGAAGCTTGAGGCTGGGGCTGTGAATTTGCTAGATTTGGTACTTTTGTGTGGAAACTGGTACTTTTTTGTTCGTTGATACTATGAACTTTTAATTAACTAATTAAAAGATTTTGCAAACTAACAAACCCAATTAAAAGTGCATCTTCTGCGAAATATTTAAATGAGTTTTGGATGGAAAAGTAAGTAGTTTTAGTTGAAGATAACATTTCTACATAATAAACATTTCCATTTATTTATTTGTAAGAAAAGGAAACAATGGAAATTCGCAAATTCCGCCATTTAAAAGGTGGCCGTGCAAAAAAAAAGATTTTAAAACACGTCAACGAAAGGTGAAATCAAATTAGAAAATAATGTTAAAACTGAAAAATGTACATCGAGATCAAATCGTGTCATATATAATATTTAATTTCTGCTTATGGATTACTTGTCAAATATTCTGATACAAATATTGTTAAAAAAGAAAAAAAGAAAATATTACCAGCCTCAAAATTGGAAAATTGTATATTTATAACCAATATATTTATATTAACTATGTTATGTTATGGTTCTTTTTTTACATTTGTACTTTGTTCCCTAAAATGTCTACATTAGCAGAAAGACGAAGCGAACAGGCTGTCATCGCTGAGAGCAAAAGGGAAATTTTACTCATGCCTGCGGAGCGAAGAGTGACCAAAATGCGTAATTGAAATAATAATGGAAATACCTTAAATTTTGAGCTTGCAAGACTGATTTATGGGAAGTTAGAATTGCAATTGCACAATAAATTGAGGCTAGTGCCTTCGAGACCAAATGAGCATTTGCGTTAGCTGCGATAAATTATTAGATAACGTGTACAGATTGATACAGAGAATAGAATATATACTTATGCGTATAATTATACTTCAGACTTGAATGGCTTCCACTTGAAGGGATAAATCAAAGTTTTTGAAAAACGAAATATGTGCAACTTATAAAAGAAATTTGCTAATTTGCAATACTTTGTTGAGACGCCATGAAAACTTTGGCACAGGTTGCAGCTGGCACGGTTACGGCTATGGGCTTTTGTTGTTTTTATCAGAGTTCAGCTAAAATTCCTGCAGCTGTTGGCAACAGTAAGCGTAAAGTTAAGGACAGGCTGTGCATAATTGTCAGCATTATCGTTAATAGAATGGGAGGCACTCATACACAGGCAACCATAGCACTCACACAGAGCACCCATCACATTTAACGAGAGGCACTGAAAAATGGTAAATCAAATGCCACGTCAGAATGCCAGATAAGCCACATGAGGACGAACAACCAACTGAGCCAAGCAGACAGGCAGACAGGCAGCCAGGCAGCCAACCAGCCAGCGAACCAATGAACCAACAACCGGTCGAGTCATATTTCAGCAATCTCAATCTCAACTTTTCGCAACCAATTTCAAATTGAATGCCAGTTCAGGCAAGCAGTTAGCATAAATTTAGTTGCCCGAGATGCGCCGACCCTTCGGGCAGACAGTAGCCGCCAAGTGGCAATCAAACTTCCCTGCCCTGTGCCTGGATTTGATTAATAGTCGGGCATAAATCTGTGGCACCAGGTAAGTAACTTGCATAAGTTAGACGCTGCCACTGGCCAACCATTCGGCTACTTGTTATGGCCACAAGCTAATGAGCGGCTACCAACTACGAGCCAGATACAGACAGACATATGCCGACGCGTCGACGAAAAAGTGGATGGTGGATAGTGGATAGGGGAAAGCGAGTATAACAACGGCGTGTCCATGTCGTGTCTATTACGCGATCATGTAGCCTCGCCAGAGTCGAGCAAATGACACTAATATGTTTGGCGCCGGCCCCATCAGCAAACGCGGCTTTGTCTTGGACCACGACCACGACCACGACCATGGCCAGGACCAAAAGCATGTCCTTCTATTCATATAACAAATTTTCCATTTACCACAAAAAATCCATTCGCTCGATAAAAGTCAATTAAAAATGACTAATGTTATTGTTTTTGTATATTCCGTTGAGTGGTGCACAAAGTTTACGACCAGCCAGCATTTTACATGGTCAACTGAAATCTAAACTGACCATGGCTACTTGCCACCCATCTATGTACCACCAACATCAACAACACCACCGCCACCACACAATTCAATGTCTCGACCAAACTCACAGAACCCGCACTTGGTGCTATAAACATATTTACTTGGCAATTAAAGTTATATGGTCTTTGAAGAAGTTTTCTTTACACGATTCTAGGGCTCCTAGCATTGCTTCTACTTCTATTTTATGCAAGATGAAGTCCATCGGGCTGTGCAGCCTATTGAAAACATATTTAATTGTACAAACGAATATCCTATCAAAACGATCCTTAAAGTTCATTAAGATTGGTCTACCAACAAGAATTCTATTTAGAAAACAAACGTCAACTTTGCACTGCATCGAGACAGAGCGAACAACAGGAAGCGCTTGCATGCATATTTATTAAACATGTTAGTAAGCTAATAAGTTTAAATTCGTAGTAATCAATTGCGAATACATTTCGCTCTATATTTATATACAAGTGTACATACATATGTATATGTATGTATGTATACGTACATTATTTACATGTTGCCTGTTGCAACAATATATACACCCACAAGGATCACAAGCACCATGTATGTATGTGTGTGTACACAAGTATTTATATAGCGAAATTGCACATTCATCACGTCACTGACAAATTCTGTTGCACTTTATTTTAGAATTTACCAACACTGCCAAATATCACACCGAATGTTGGCGTGCAAAGGAGACGCCTGAAAATAACTTAGACGTTTTGCAAAAGCTGCCAGACGAGATTACATAGTTTAAAAGTGGCTTTCGTTGGGCAAGGTTGTCACTAAAAGCTTACCACCGCGATATCAATTTTGGAAATCGAGCGCCAATTTATTATATACGTATATTCTTATCATTAAAACACATTTAATTTAAGAGAGACTCTTAATGGTAATTACACTGTCGCGCACACTTCACCAATCCGCTTGTATTCAATATTTCTTGGCATTTCACGTACAGCCAATTAGCTGACATCCATTGCTTCTATCTGTGCTTTTGTTGAGACTATCCCAAACATCTCGTTTGTCCCTCTCGATTACCTCTCTCGATTGCCCAGCCAAACATCCTGTTGCTGCATTTAATGCGCATTAATTGCGCATAATTAAATTTCTACATTTTTATTATGCACTTTACAGCCTGGCGCGCTCGACATCCAACATTAAAATCAGATTACAACCCACGGACAACATATTGAATCACGGCCAACAGTATGACAATGCTCATAAGGACCTGCTCGAACGAACGTAGCCAATAGATTTCACAATTTGAGTACTTATAAACAAAGGTTTTGTTTTCTTAATTGTATCAACATCTTGTTTGTTGCTGCGTTTAGAGAAAACCATCTAAAAGTCACTAACGCTCTCCTAATTTACGTAGGTTATTACAGGCACTTTAGATTCGTTTGCAGGGTATCTTCCGGTGGAGTACGGCCAGTTGGTTGTTGAATTTGTTCATGAAGACACAGAACATCGGTCTCGCAATCGACCTGATCACTTTTTACAGGGTAGAGTCCTGAAGGAGAGGCTCATCTTCATGTCGTGGTACTACACGGGGCAGATTAATGGACAAACTACAATCCAGGCAAGCGGGATAGCAACGTCAACAACAACAATAATTTGATTGAATGAACATTTGATGGCTTCGTCATTTCCACTTAAAGTTAATGCGCTTTCCGCGTCTTTATGTTCTCATGTTTATATTTTAATTGGATTATTTATCTTTGCATTGCACACTCCTCTTCCCTAGGGCCACCCACTCCGAATGAGAGAGACGGGTGGGGTGGCCCACCATCAGCCCCCGCCATTTTGTTTTGCCTGTCATTTTTTATTTGTCATTTAGCAGCTATGCGTCACTCTGTTGTTGTGTTGTCATTGTTGTTGCTCTTGTTGTTTCCCAGTTAAATTCTACATGAATATTTTATTTAAATTTAATGCTGCTTAAATGCCATGAAATTTAACTCAAAGTCACCTACCGCGCACTTGTACCACAATTACAATCGACAGCTAAAACATCTGCGTTCTCATATTGCCTGCCCAACGCTCTCAAGTTAGTTTTTAAAGCAAAGATAATTAATAAGTGCAGAAGCCAAAGGATAGGCGGGTCTACAAGTTTCTGGCTATGTATGTAATAGGCAGAAGAGTACGACCTCAGACCTCAGACCTCAGAAAGTATTACACCAAGCTTGGTGATATAACATGCAAAAGGAAGCTGGACAGACTCTTTAAAGTACATATATTATCTTGATCTTAAGGCGAGCCTTAATTTTTGCACAAAACTGAAGTAACTAAAGAAACAATTTCAGAAAACATTTCAATTGTATCACCTTGTATAAAATTTCGTATCTCTAGTTTCAATAGTTGCTCAAAAATAGATTTGATTAAGCTAATGGTTAAAATTCGAATTAAACTTAGCCAAATCTATAAAATCTATTAATTGAAACAGACAAGCGACACTGCTACATGGAATCGACAGATGATGCCAATCAGGAATATATACAAGAATATATAGTTACAGGTCTGGTGACTACAGGTAATCTGAGCGTACTTACAAACCTTACCCAATGCCATCCTGCATTGGTGCCAATTCTGATGTATTCTAGGTGTCGACTGACGCGCAGTGGCGTATGAAGTTTGATAAGATGTCGGGTCCGTTTCAGATTAAATTCGCACTCAATGAATATAATAGATCTGTGAATGGATATAAATGTGATCCATTTGGAGCTCTATTTTGACACTGCATGTAAATACATGGAATTTAAATATTTAATTTAGTTACTAATGAAGATGAAGAACAAAATTACAAATTTATTCAGCTCGTATTTCAGGGATTACTATAGATGATGTTTGCAAAACAGTCGATAGATGTTAATCAAAATACACAAAATTAAAAAAACATTCTTTGTTCCCTATTGAAGGTTCAGCCAAATAGATTTTGCTACAAGGCTAATCGAAAATTATTTTAATTCCGCTAGCAAATTGCAGTCAAATTGATTAGGTCATTAAATTAATGTACTAAATAAACCATCGAAATTTTGTATTATAAGTATGAGTATTTTTATGAATCAGTACATGAGTATCAGAGTGCGGGTCTACGAATATATATTTGTGAATTTGTAATCACACATTTTTGGGAACTTAATCGCACGCAATTGATTTTGAGTTATTGGGGGTATACTTGTAGTCGAGTTGAGTTGAGTTGAGTTTATGTTTGTATTTGTCAATATGTCAATATCCAGAATTTGACGAAGAGATGTGTAAGTCCTTGCGGCATTCTGACTGGCGAATGTGAGAGTGCGGCACTTAATGCACTAAACAATTTCACGATTGATTGAAGGCAAATAAATGACTTTGAGTTAACGCTGGAATCATGCGAGCCAAACACATCACAGCTGAGTCTGCGTATTGCGTATTGCGGCTATCGTTGTTATTATTGTTATTATTGTTATTATTGTAGTTATTGTTGGTTAAATTAGTGGGCAACCAAGCGCAAAGTACGCATTCGAATCGATTACCAGCACAGAACTCAGAGCTAAACTCTGGACCACTGCACACCGGAATAAGCCTTATCAAAATTGAAAATCCAATCAGACTTGAAATGTGGCCAAAAAAGTTACGTGCATGTAGTTTAGATAAATTACTTTCGAACCAAATTCGATTGGACTGCTGGATTGAGGATGATACATAACTACACCTGTATGCGTATTATATCTAGACGATTGAAGCGGGCAAAAATGTGCATTTTGATCAGATTCAGCTTTTGAATTGATCCCTGTAAATCCGCAAATCAGTAGAATGAACACGTACAGACTTATGTACATATATCTTAAACACCTTAACAACTGCAGCTATCAAAATGTGTGTCAATTCTTCTGTAGTTTGGACGCAGATGAAGTTTTAGTTTTAGTCTCTTGTCAAATGACAATCTGAAGAGCTTTTGGAATAGAGCGAGTCTCATGTGCTTATTAAACATTATATTTTGCGAAGAAAGTAAGTTAAGTGTTACCACATCGTGGAATAAGTAAGCTAAGTCTTAACATAGTAACGTAGGAATATAAATGCTGTATTAGCAAAAGCTAAGAAGAAGAAGGTCACACTGTTAGGTCCCGATTGTAAAATAGTAAAATAACAAAGAGATAACTTCGACTCTAACGCAACTGGCAACTGGGTGATTACCTCAGAAGAGTGTGTGACTATTGCTGATCCAACTGAGTTTATGCCACATTAAGTAAGAACCAAATGGAGAGGCCATCTCAGAAACAAATGCCGCTTGATCCTAAACGCCGGATTAAGTGTCTCGAGCTAAAATGAAATCAAGTTTTTTGCTTCTCAAATAGTTGCTGACTTATCAAACAGACATCGAAAATAATATTTTCAATCTGAATACTTTTAAAAGTCCTGGCTCGGCAGCAACCTACATAGAATATTCTACTGACTGTGAGAACAGCCTCTAACTCCTCCAGCTCATATATCATGCATAAGAAGCGTTAAACAAGGGCAAGGAGACAAGTTGGAAAACTGGAATCGAGAGGGCCCGACTACGCTATACCCTGAGCCAAGATATCGATATTCGATATATGTGGGGTTATGTTCTTTTCGTCTTGTTTGAACCCGATTCCAAATTCATTATCCGTTCGTAATACACCAAAAAGTCTGTATTATAGTTGCTCTTGTCATTAGTTGTATATTTTTTAAATTTATAGGTGAAGTTGCAACTTGTGAACAAGAATATATAGTGCTTTATAGGGTCTGGCACGCCTTCCTCGGTCTGTTACATGTAGTGGCACAAAACGATGACGCTTTTTGCCCCTTTTTGGCGATTTTTCATGGTCACGGTATAAAAAATAGAGGCCATTACAATTATTTACGAGTGCGTGGGCGCTAAGATGAAGACGATGGCCTTAAACCAAAACTGGCTGACTCGATGAAAATTCGATGACAATTAATTACAGTTAGGCGCGAAGCGTGAAAATGGCTGGCAAAACAACAACAAGAACGACAACAACAGCAACAATGGCGACACGGAAGGGCGGCATAAATACATAAGCGTCAGCAAATTATAAATTAATTCAACGCATTTAATGAAGAAAAACGCCCGAACCAAAGCAAACAACCCCAGGAACCAAGCAGGGACCAGGCAGGGACCAGGCAGGGACCAGGCAGGGACCACGACTAGAGGCAGAGACATGGAAAATGCAAATACGACGCCAACTAAACAGAGAATCCAGGCAGACGTTTGAATTAAATAAATGAAATACATAAATAAAAACAGATGAGCCGTCGCCGAATGTCGAGCTGCGAGCTCTTCAGTTGTAAGCTACAGCAACCACAAGGCCAAAAACGTAGCAAAAACAATAATAAATAAAAAAAGAAGAAAAAAAAGAGAAAACAACAGCCGAAAAAGCACATTAAACAACACCCCAGCAATTAATCAGGGAAACTGCAAAAGAGCTGAATGCTAAAAGCAACAACGACAACGTCTCCAACAGAGCGACAGCCTGACGACGGCAACAGCGAATTGGCAACAGCATTGCGACTATTGACAGCCTCAAAGCATTTAAAACAAGCCAAAAACAGAGAAAACGCCGGATTAGATTATTAATTAAACGATTTTCCATGTGACTAAATCACTTCTGGTGACCTTTTAATCGGTCAAAACTACTCTATTTAAATAATAATAACCCGCAGCTGAATATGCTTTCTGTTTTATATGAATTGATTGTTGGTTATATCAGTAAGCTTAGAACAAAACTATTGAGAAAAGTTTCATCAGCAATAAAGTAAATTACTTTATTAAATCTTTCTGTCTACGTATCTATTTGCTGTATTAGGGTATAAGCCTTAGGTGTAGTTATGGCCTCAACTGAAAATCATAGTGTTGAGCAAATGTTGCCTTGAATGAATGTTTTGCAGTGCCCGCGAATTCAGCTCTATGTATTAGACTAATTTCCCAGCTATCTTCTCATTCTTATTTAAGAGATTTTTCAAGCTTACAAAGATCACACAAACTAATTTTTGTTTACGTAAATTTCTCAAATTGTTTTAAAAAATATTAAAGATATCTTCAAGCCAAACCGTACTTAATTCAATAATATATACAAATCAATTAGAAAAATCATCTGTACTTATAATTTCAAAAGTTCATGAAGTTATTAAAAAAAAAAAAACAATATTTGTTGTGGCTGTTATCCGATTACAAAATTCTCCAAATAACTTTTAAATTGGTTTTGAGATCAAGGCGTTAATCTTTTATAAGGGGTATAAAGAATTTGGCAATAACATCAACTTTTCAACCAAACAAAATGCTGGCGATGTGGCAATACAACATACAATATAAAGCAAAAGCAAAAGCGAAAGCGAAAGCGAAAGCGAAAGAACAGTTGAAATGGAAATGATAATCAAAGCCCGAATTGTATCTGTAACTTTGGCCAGAATACGTAGCGAAACGGGCTGAGTTGTGCTCGTAAATCTATCCGCAAACATTCAGCTGGTTCGAAAGGACGGCAACGAGTAGGGAGACGAGAGTCAGTCCATGGATTTATGTTGTGAAAATCCCATTGCCACATTTAGAGAGCTAAAACGCTCTGGAATGTCGCTGGCGGCAATGTTTTACGGTTGCCGTCTAGTTGCCGGTTGTTGATTGCTGGTTGTTGGTGGTTGGTGGTTGGTTGTCTGTCGTCAGTTGCTGTCAGTTTTACTTTGCAAAACACTTTTCTAGTTGTTGCATTCAACAAATTTTTGACAAAATCAGCTAAATAAACAGCAACAGCCCCCGAGCTACATACAGTGCTTGGTGTTTTTCAACTTGAACGCCTTTAAGTCTGCCCATCCAACATTCTTGGTCCGTTTACACTTCCATTTGATACTCCCGTGTAAATGCCACAAAAGTTGCACACACTCTTCTAGCAGTCTATCAGAAGCACACATTGTTAACACATACTTAATTCGACGAGCTTTCTGAATTGCCAACCGATACAAAACGAGCGAACATTAATTAATGCTTTTCCTGACTCGAAACAGGATCTGCCTCAAGCAATTTGGCTGCATGAATTGCATTATGGCATCATAAATGTCCAGCTCAAGGCCGAGATAACAATGAGGAAATACTTCTGTTCGTGTATGCGTCCGTCCACTCAGATGTAAAATACGTGAAATATTTCTCAATTTTATTGGCCAAACCAATTAATTTCCGCATTGATGAAGGCAACTCAATGTGCAATTTGCAATTTGCCAGCCTCTGCAAAAACAAGAAAGAAATCCTCATCGACTGCGAGATACCTTGTGCCCAAACCATTCAATATACTTACACATATTTGCACTCGCACACACATATATAATACATTGCTATTTGCATTGCAGTTTTTCATATCATAAATTAGGGATTAACTTTTCAATGACATACACTTTAAGCACTTTAACAATATTATTAATGTAGTAAAATTAACATAAATACATACATATATACATACTATTTGTAAGTAAACTTCTCTTTAAACTTCTTCAGAATATATGGTCATTCTTAATATTAAGTTAATTTTCTATATTGCATATCGTTGCAATGCGTACTTCTGAACCAACCCTCGCACCGTAATTATATCAAAATATTTGCAAATTTGTCGCTGCCAGTCAAATCAATTAATACTGTATTTCATCAGACAGCAAGGCAAATGGCAAAAAGAGTAAAAATAAATTGAATAAATTAAAACAATAAACTGAAGCAATTTATCTTCATCCTTCAGAAGGTTAAATACTCTTGAACACCTGTAAAACAAATTGGTTCTATGAAAATAATACCTATATACGGCTGTATATAAGAATTTGTATGTACATACATGCTAAATATGGGCACATGTACGCAGACTAAGCGCCACCTAGCGCCAAGGAGTGTAACAGTTCCTTGAATAAACTTTATATTCCTTACGGCTTGCTGTTTCCTTACTGCACTTTTCTTAGAGAAACCAATTTATTTACATACAAAAATTCACATAGTTACATAAGCAATTATATATATTTATTATTCTTACATAAGTCAAGAAGTTAATTTCAAATTCTCAGAGGTATCCAAAATTTGCAATAAGTTCAATTTGTGCATAGAATTCAAGGACCTACATTCCAAAGCTGTCTGCCACGCCTTCTTTTGTCTGATACTCATACATATAGTTATCTATGTTACGCTCCAATTTAAAAGTTGTAACTAGAGCGACTTGCATAAAAGATACGACTCGATACAGAATAACCTTAAGCGTGCAATTTAGTTAATCTATTAGATAGTTCAAGTGCCACTGATGCCCTTTGTCGCTCTCTTGGTGGCTGTTCTCGGCGTGACTGTTGTTGTTCATGTGGGTTGTGTCCGTTGTTGTTAGTGTTGTCAGAGTAGTTGCTGGTAAGTTCGGCAATACCACTAATTTATGCGCATTCAGTTTAAATTGCAAATGCGTGCAATGTGGGCGGCTCTCTTGGATATCTGGTGGTTTGGGTGGCTCGTAGGGTGGCTCATTTGGGTGGTTGCACGATTGGTTGGGCGGACTGTTCGTTCACTTATTGCATGCCTTAACTGACTGACGTTGACCAAATTGGTCATTCTGCGCAGCGTCGCTCGGGTCTTGGGGGCTTAGGCCTGGTCCTTGATGTGGACCACAATTGGGGGCTGTTGTCTGTTGTCTGCAATCACGCAGATACAGAATCACACACGGACGCACACACAGGCACACCCAAGCACACACTGGCCCAAGCATGCCAAAATGCAAAATGCATTTAACGTTTATTGTATTGCATTTTCTGTGTTCGTTGTCGTTGTCATCGTTCTTCTTGTTGTTGTTGTTAGTGTTGCTGTAGCTGGTGGTGTCGTTGTTGCGGCACCATCAATTTCGTTAGGCCTATATAAAGAAATAATCTATTAAATTTGACTATGACATAGTTATGCATATCTGGAAGCCGAAAATATTTAATATTAAGAATAAACTTGCCAGTTCTCCAATGATCCAAGCGCTATTTTGAATATACAACTTTATTACAATGTAAAGTAAAGTAATAAAAATAAAAATAGCCGAGTGAACATTGAGTTACCAAGATGATAGACCACATATTAGATATATGTTATATTATATATGTTATATATATGTTATATTATATATATATATTGGATTGGCCTATATATATATATATATATATATATATAAAAGTTATATAATTAAGTGCTTTAAATGCATTTAAATGCCGTCCTAATGACAATGTTTTTGAGAACTACAAAGCATTGTTCTTGCATAATAAATAATGCAAACTTTGAAAGCGTCATTTGCAGTAAAATGTTAAAAATGAAACATATAACATAAAACAAACCAAAAACAAAGCGATGACAACAACGGAAAAGTCATAAAACAAGAAACAAATTGTATCTCCGGAACGCCGAAGATTGGATACTCTTGCCAAAATCTGTAATAAATTATATATTAGTCTGATGTTAACCAAATTCGTTGCCAAGTTTCATCGGAGGTCCTTCAAATTGAAAGAGTAATTTCCCCAGACACGGACAGACAGAGGGGCACGTGGACATGGCTCTATCAACTCATGGACCTCCTCCTCCTTTACGGCATAACATATTTCTGGAATATATTATAATACCATTTGCAAGGGTAAGCATGCTGAACGATTTACTGTTGGCGCTGGAGTACAATGTATTTGACCATTTTAATAGCGCACATAAAAACGAGGAATGCTGGTCAACAGGATATGGTTTTTTCTACCAGAAAGTGTAGAGTAATTATGCGTGGGACAGGTGAAATCCGGAAATGCAGAATATTGATTCGCAATTGCTGTGCTTCCGCTGCCGGGCGCATCTCGTTCTCGTCTTTCAGGGTTGAGTGAATTGAGTGAATTGAGTGAGGCGCAGCAAGTGATTGATGTGTCGCACATCCTTTGGCAGGCTCGCCAAAATACTACGCACAGTTTTCAATTCTACCCCTCGAAGTGCCCAAAGTCTTTGTCTTCCTCCGCACTTGATCAATGCAACAACGACGTGACAGTCGCTGCGACATTTGCAAGCGCAAGACAAACATGTTGCTCTTCACGCCTCACTACGCCCACCCAATCAGTGCATCCTTCCAGCCTCTCAGGCCTGGCCAATGCCCACGCACACACCCACACATGCACACGCACAGTCACACACTCTCTCCCTCCCTCTCTCGTTCTCTCTCTCTCTCTCTCTCACTCTGTCTCTTTCTCCATGTTTGCACAAGTGCAGCATATGCAAATATGTTAACCAAACAACTCCGCCCGTCAATTTGTCAAGCCAAAAAGAGAGATGCAAGGTGAATTGCTATCTTGAGGATGATGGAAATAAAAAACCTTCACAGATGGTTAGGATATGCGAAACTTATAACTGATGTAATATATGTATATATAATCCTTTATATATATTATAGAAAATATTGAAAATTGAGCTCAGAGTGATTAAGTTTAATATCTCATAATTTTGAGTCATATGAACATGTGTGTGCTTTGAGGTTTAGAGAAGATAGTTGTCAAGTTGGCTGCGATATTATCCAGTGTTAAATAACATGTGAAAAACGGGCCTGTTACAAGCTTTTGGCATTGGACTGTCAATGACGGACAAGGTTTCCACAGTACTCCTCTGCTAGAAAAGGCTGGAATCTATAGATGGGAACATGCCTCATTTGCTCGAATGGTTGATGCTGTTAATGAATCACCCTGACTGTTGATACCAGGTTTCAGTCTATCAACTGATATAGATAAGCGCATGCCATTCATTCGAACACGAAAAACGCGATCTGAAGGCTTTCCGATCACCTGGAATGTTGCAGTGTATAATGGTTTCAATGATTGTTTTACGGAGTAACCTATAATATTAGAGATTCGCTCACAAATTCAGCGGGTCTCGCAGGTGAGTCCAAGTCTGTAAAGTACTCATTTGGATGATGAAGGATACATCCGTAGAGCCTCTCAGCCACAGAAGCTTTTATATATTCCTTGACACAAGTTCGGTGACCAAGAGGAGCGCGAGGAGCGCTTGGAGCGGTTTATCCAAGGATTTAATAAGGATCTATGCCAGAGTTTCATCATACCGTTTAAGTCCGGGTGGTAAGGAGTTATGTAGGTTGTTCGCTTCTGACGACATTTATTAGGGATTTAAACAATGCAGACTCAATTTGCGAACCCTGGTCTGTAGTTATTATCCTGGGAGAGTCAAACGGAGCTATATAGCAAGTCCCGAAGCGGCACTGCTCCCGGATAGCGAGAGAAACGAGCAATTATTGTGAGGCAATATCCGTATCCGTCGATCAGTGACATGACCACAATATCCAGATGTACCTGCTCAAGCCGATGATCCAGGTCAGCAAACTATTCCGCCACTATGGCGCAATTTGCTGTGGTAGAAACACAGAGTCTTTTATTTAGTGTCGATATCAATATTGTTTGCATGGAATTGGCGAGGCGATTTTGCCTGTTTTGAATGGGGCAGCTCGTGGTACAGCTGTTCTACATCTGTCGAAAGAGCTGGAACAGCCGCTTTTAGCTCAGACATGCCCGATCTGTTACCGCTCAGTACGTCTCCTTGTTGCTATTGCTGCTCCATTGGCGGTGTCAACAGTGAAAAAGTTGAATTCGGTTCGATTCGGTTTGTCGGCAATCTCCGCTTATTTCTCGAGGCAGATCTCCTCCCATACGGAAATGAGCGGGCGAATGGATTGTGGCAGCTCAGACATATAAGGAACGGATTACTGGTTCGCATTCTGTTGCTGGTGCTAGACGCCTCATGTTGGCCAGTAACTCTGAAGGCATTTTGACACTTATTTCCCCGCCACGCTATAACCTTTTCAGCTTTGAGTCAGCTGATTCTGCAAATATGTCTGTTTTAAAGTATTGTATTTGTTGGTTAAGGGTGGCTGTGGAAAGTGACAATGACATCTTCCTCTAGATTAGCAGATATTATTTAAAATATGTGCTCATCAGCGATTACGTTGTTAAGTCGTTCCAACTGGGCAAATCTATGTTGAGGATTTGTTTTTAAAAATTTCGGAATGTCCAGCTGATTGGTGTGTTGACCACAGTTGGTCAAGATGCTATTTCACTTCATGCAGCTGATCTGCGGCATCTTGAGATCTGCCTGAACGTAGATTGCAGTGGATTGTAGATTTTGCATTCGAGATCAGCTCTTTGTCACCTTTATATTCGTATGAAGATTGTATAAAGATTGTATAAAAATACCCGGTTGATTAAGCTAAAAAATTTTAAAAAATTATGAGTCTGTGTGCTTTGTGGCATGGTGAAGAGAGTCGCTTGAGTCTCATCGAGTTGGCTGCGACATTATCCAGTATTAACCAACACTTGAAAGACAGGGTTGTTCGAGCTTTCGGTGTTGAGCTGTAGGTGACAGACAAGGTTGCCACTTTATTCATACATTTTTATGGGTAAAGCGTAAAAAGCAAACGGGTATAAGACAAACGCGTTGACACAAGGCTTTAATGGTTCTGAGGGTGGGAATGCAGTGTTGATCTGAAGATTAGTCTGGCCTGAACATCATCAAGATGCCACATAGAGCAAGCTGTAGACCATGTGGCACAGGTGATGCCCATTCTACGAGGCATAAGTTTTTCTTAATCCAAATTACCCATTAGAGCTGCTGCTCATAACAAAAGTCTTTAAACAAGATTTGTTCTGGCAAACTTATTAAGTGCTTAGTTGTAATATATCAATTCAAAAGCTGAAAATTGTAAAATCTGGATTTGATTATAAATATAACTGCGTCACGAATAAGTATTGATAACTTTTGTGAATAAGTATTGGTAAGTTTGTTAGCAACCTTATGCAATAAGCCTAATGAATCCATATCGAAAAGTACCAAAATTCAGACATAATATCGTTTATTCTCACTTAGTTGTCTTGATAGTATAAGTAACAATGGGATAAGCAGTCTGGGAGACTATTATCATTGGAATTGCAGATATTACAATAAAATAAATCTGATAACTGATATTAATAAACAAATTTTTGTAAAAAGAATTATTCTCAACGTCTCTATAAGAATTGCTGGAGGAGGATTAAACACATTCCCGAATATTTTGTGAAGCAACGATATAATTATGAAAGAATATTTAAATTATCTCATAAAAAATGGCCAAGATTGCGATTGTTTTCATGGAATAAATAACGAAGACTGCCTGAAGGAATGCAAATACGCTTTAACTTATTACCTGGACTTTCAAATCGAATATATATTTCAAGATTCTGTTGCGATTCCAAAGAAGTCACGTTACTCGCCGGGTAACTGGATACTCTACTTATACTGCTTACTGGCAGCTATGATTATCATTTACTATTGTGTGCTTATATAAAACTCTTTGCCTTAAGTGGCTGACTAAATAAACTAAATATAGGTTATACACGTTTATACGTTTTGCAAAGTTCGAACAGCAAGTGGGTAATTGGAGGCGGAGCTTGTATAGAAAGGCAGTGTGATTCTTGATCTACTATCTTGCATTTTGAGATCGAGCCCTGGCGTGAATAATGAATGATTATCATTTTCATTTTTAAATTGTACTCTTTAAATCTTTTGAAATTAAAAGTATAACTCAGCAGGAAGATTGCAACAGCTACGCCAAGCATGCGAACGTATGTTAATGTAATTTGGCAATTTGCATTATAATGCTTTTAGCGCGCTCTCTATTAATTTTAACAAGCGACGACCTGTTCTACGTATAAAGCTTTATTTTGACGGCACACTCGTCGGTCCCAAAAAGATTGAATATTTTTTTATTTTTATTTATTTGCATACACAATATCATGTACATGTATATAGTATGTGCGATATACAAAAAACGCTATGAATGTACAAATACATACATATCCATACACTGGTACGCGTCGATCGCAGCAACTATAAGAGCTAGAGACTCCAAATTTGGCATGAAGGTTCCAGTATATCCTCTCCAGCCCGAATTTGTTTTATTGAATCGCTTGCGCTTTGCTCTTTGCAGTCAGCACACGTAGAGAGCGAAATAGCGAATGACTGAAATATTTTAAATTTTGGATACCTGCCCTCCCCTGCGCCACGTAAATGGAAAAAAATCAATTATGGCCACATTTCTCAACGTACATACTTGCAACTTTACAGATGCTTGACGAATACCATGGAATGCCGAGAGTTTTATCAAGATCGGTCTATAAATAATATCTTTGTCAGAAAATAAAGAAAATTTAACTGCTTGCGCTTTGTTCGTTGCAGCCAGAACATGTGTGCGATGTAGATGTGATATAGCACTCAGCTTTGGCGAGCAAGCAAGCTTAATAGTTAGCTAAAATGTATTGCATGAGTTGCCAGACCTGATTGCTCAGCGTAAATTGCGTTCATTTTGAGAAATTGTCACTAAAAATGTGTCGTAATCGTAATCTATATGATTTTTGAGAATTGGGATAATTTCCATTTAGTATTAATATATTATGAAAATACTTTTACAATAGAGGAATAGGAATACAGGGTATTATACAGTCACGAGCGCTCGACTTTCGTAATCTTTTTTAATGTGGTGCGCAAATAAGCTTTTAAAATACAAAATACTTTTATTATAGAGAACTGTACTGTATTATACTGTCGCGTGCGCTCGACTGAGCGGCTTGTTTTATTAATTGTTAAGCCCGACCGCATAAATTGAGGGAATCATTTTTATTTCTTGCTTTATATTCGTGTGCAAACAACATACAAATTTATATATAGCTCGAAGTGTCAGAAAACGTTAACAGTCTATCATACAATCTTCCATAGTGAGCAGTGAAAGCTGCTTTGGCGCCACTTAGCTCCCGATCTTGCAAGTGTCTACATGTATGTGGGAGTATCTTAGGCCTGTGTCTCAATTTAAAACAAATTGATGTCAGATGAATGCCAATTAGCAAGGTCTATATCTATAATAAATAAATGTGTAGCCTTTACTAACATTAAATATGATAGATGAAATTAACTGAAAGGCATGAGTTTCTGAATGAGACAATCAACGAGTTCAGCAGAAAAGATACCCAGTAATCTTTTCTTCTACATTACTAGTTTTGCCTGTCAAAACAAATTTATTTCTCTAGATTAGAAACAACAAAGTTGATATGTGCCTGAGCCAGATAACTAATTTATTTAATATTAGCAACTGTGACTCGTGGGTGAGACACTTCTTGATTAAATAATTGCATTTCGTAAATCTTTTAGATTAAATACGTTTTATGTGTATCAATCAAGTTGATAGTACGCCCTGTAACTTAATAGACTCTGTACTAAAAGTACATAGTCTTCTAAGTTTCACGAAAGTGAAATGCGCGTAACAGGCAGAAAGAGTCATCTTCGACTCTACAAAGTATATATATTCTTGAGCAGCACCAACAATCGAGTCAATATAACCATATCCTTCCATTTGTCCGTCCGTATGAACATCTAGATCTTAAAGAATATATAAGAGTTAGCGTTACCAAATTTGGTGATCCAGTTTGTTTTAGATTTTTACCACTAGAGCTAGAACTATGCGCACGTCTTCGAAAAATTCCATCACCATTGCACCAAAAACATGGAAGATTTTAAGGAATGAATGATCAACATCGTAGTTGCGGAGGCAAACAATTGCTCTAATTAGAAGAAGAACAGCAACAAATAATGCGGAGAGTACACGATTTCAAATCACGCTGCTGTCAATTCAAAATTTTATTGTTTAATATTTATTAATTACTTTTATTTTATATATATTTTTGACTTATTGAATACAACCTGCTTGTATGACAGTGTGTGTGTGTGTGTGTGTGTGTGTGTGTGTGTGTGTGTGTGTGTGTGTGTGTGTGCACGTGTGCACGTGTGGGAGTGAGTGTGTGTAGATTGCATGGCTAATTAGACATTAGGCAATTATTAATACTTTTCAAGTGAAACGCACAGGGCACAAGCAAACATGGTTCAGATGCTCCCCTCCTCGCCATGAGCCTTGTTCTATCCTCCTTGGCCGTTACCAAGTGGGCCAACGCCTTCAAAGTGTTTACAGCTGCGTCATTAAAAGTGCCCGTCGCCATTTATTTCCATTTTCGCAGGCGGAATGGGCACCAGGACGCACATGGGGGCGGTGGCCGCTAATTATTAAAATCAGTTCGCTTATTAGCACCTTGATTAAATACTCACGTAGAAAGTCCTTATCACTTTAATAAATTCAATGAACATTTTGTATATATTTGACTCCACCCAGAATTTTGCAGTGTCCAACTGTGAACTGGGTGCCATTACTGGCATCTGTCGCCTATGATATGCGACTTTGGCTATAAAAAGTTTATTTTCCTATTATATTACACATATACAATTTATGAGAGTTGCTCGGAGTTTGATACTGAATTTTTCCTGCATTTCTCTTACCCACCGTATAGAGGCAATCAAATGCAAATGTTTATAGTGCTGCACTCTGATCCCGCCCCATAAGTTTCACTTCATGCATTTTTTATATTCCATTTTCCATTTTGCATGCCAATGCCGCTGGCTTTTATTCATAATCAGGTACCTGGTAACTTCAACATACAGCAATTGCTAAAGTCTTAAAGCCGCTGATAAAAATGTAGGAACTTTCTGGTTATTCTAAAATGTAATCCGAAATTGACGGTGTTTACTTTTTTACATCACTCTTTCTATAAGAAATGCAATTTATTCCATTAGATTCTATCAAATAATATTATTATTGATTTGATTTGGGTTATTCTTTAACGAAAATATCGGTTTTCATGATTTATTGATTATAATACAATATTATGATACAGGTGTGACGACACCCAAGTGGGTGGAACGATTTTAAGAAATTAAGTAAGATAAATAAATGCTTATAAAACAAAGTGTACTACACTGTAATAGTCTTTAAGAAAATATAATTATATAAAAAATAAATCTATACGTATATGTGTAACATACCGCCGGTCGATTTCCAAAAATTTATTTATTTCGCAAGAAAAGTCGCTTTTAAACCAATCAATCTGGAAACATCTCAGCTATTTCCATGAACCTCATTTGCGCGTCAATATTCTGTGTGGTATTTGTCAGTGTTGGCAAATTCTGATTCTGAAAATTAAGTGCTACAGAATTTCGCAGTATTTCTCAACCACTGTTGTAAGCTCACATGAATACTTACGTACACATACATACATATGTACAAGGGCACTAAATATTTTTATATGTGTACATACATACATACATATATAAATATACAAACAAATAAAAAAAAAACATATGTATCAAGTGCTTGCACACACTCTGTCTGCCAAATAGCGGCAGTTTTGGTGCGATTCTCCAGCCATACACCATTCTCTCTATTTTTGTACTGCTCACTGATTACCACTAAGTCAGCTCGCTGTTCCATTACTATGCAGTCCTGCTTCTATGTAAATTTGCTTGTAAGACCTTCATGTCTTAATATTCCTGCCACTGGCTACGCACTTCTTTGATCCAGGGAAGTGGCCCAACTCCTCATGAGCACATAAGCAGCATCTTGGGCGTTTGGTGCAACCCCACATCTTATGGCCACTCTCTCCGCTCTTCATTTTTTGTAGCACCGCTTTGTATTGCAACAGACATTCTTACTCCAAGGCTCTCATCTGGAATATTAGTTTCTGTCCTGGGGAACTGTGGTCCAGAGGAACGGTCTGGCGAAACTCAGATGTCTGAGTCTCCAACTATGGAAGACTTCTTTCTAGCGTCGCTGTGCCGAGTGATGGTTCGACTGTGGCTTCGGCCTGCCGGCTTTCTTGTCTTTTTGTTCATCGCTTAGCGTTGCAACTGGTGATCTTGCTATCAGAACACTTCTGCGAAATACGCTGGGTATTTCACCTTCTTGTATTGGTTGCTTTGGGGTATTCATGCAGTTGGGTCAACATTTTAAGCCGCTATCTCCTCTCATGTGTACAGTTGTTCACCTTGTCCCCATGGGTCCCCTTGCAATCAGTGAGGTCCATGCGAGGATTGGCACAAGACTTTATGGGTACTAATGTTCAACGCCAGAACCAACACTAAGCAGGAGCTCTCTCAACTGCATCTGCAAGATCAACTTAATGATGATATGATTCGAACGTACTTAAAGACTCAACAAGTTTAAAAAGGATGGAGGTAACTGCTGCATTAGCCCAACAGCCATTTCGCCAGTTGTTCAATCTGGGTACTGAGGTGTTGGAGTGCATAGTCAATCTACTTTATTGTCAACCTATCTGGAGAAAGACATCTGTGTAGCCCTCCAATGTGGAACAGAAGCCGATGAGACTCTTTACCATATAGGCAGAGCTCCCGACGGACGGCGGATGGATGGACAGGCAAACAGAGGCAGAAGACTAAATCGACTAGCCTGCTAATGATAATTAAGAACATATTTTCTTTATAGAGTCTGTCATGCTTTTCCCATTCTTACATACAATTAGCTGACATCCGTTGCTTCTATCTGTGCTTTTGTTGAGACTATCCCAAACATCTCGTTTGTCCCTCTCGATTACCTCTCTCGATTGCCCAGCCAAACATCCTGTTGCTGCATTTAATGCGCATTAATTGCGCATAATTAAATTTCTACATTTTTATTATGCACTTTACAGCCTGGCGCGCTCGACATCCAACATTAAAATCAGATTACAACCCACGGACAACATATTGAATCACGGCCAACAGTATGACAATGCTCATAAGGACCTGCTCGAACGAACGTAGCCAATAGATTTCACAATTTGAGTACTTATAAACAAAGGTTTTGTTTTCTTAATTGTATCAACATCTTGTTTGTTGCTGCGTTTAGAGAAAACCATCTAAAAGTCACTAACGCTCTCCTAATTTACGTAGGTTATTACAGGCACTTTAGATTCGTTTGCAGGGTATCTTCCGGTGGAGTACGGCCAGTTGGTTGTTGAATTTGTTCATGAAGACACAGAACATCGGTCTCGCAATCGATCTGATCACTTTTTACAGGGTAGAGTCCTGAAGGAGAGGCTCATCTTCATGTCGTGGTACTACACGGGGCAGATTAATGGACAAACTACAATCCAGGCAAGCGGGATAGCAACGTCAACAACAACAATAATTTGATTGAATGAACATTTGATGGCTTCGTCATTTCCACTTAAAGTTAATGCGCTTTCGGCGTCTTTATGTTCTCATGTTTATATTTTAATTGGATTATTTATCTTTGCATTGCACACGCTCCTCTTCCCTAGGGCCACCCACTCCGAATGAGAGAGACGGGTGGGGTGGCCCACCATCAGCCCCCGCCATTTTGTTTTGCCTGTCATTTTTTATTTGTCATTTAGCAGCTATGCGTCACTCTGTTGTTGTGTTGTCATTGTTGTTGCTCTTGTTGTTTCCCAGTTAAATTCTACATGAATATTTTATTTAAATTTAATGCTGTTTAAATGCCATGAAATTTAACGAAAGCGAAATATGCGTAACAGACAGAAAGAGGCGTGGCAGACCATATAAAGTATATATATTCTTGATCAGCATCAACAGCCGAGACGATATAGCTATGTCCGTCTGTATGAACACCTAGATCTCAGAGACTATAAGAGCTAGAAATACCAAATTTGGTGACAACACTTTTATAGTGTGCAGGCAGATCAAGTTTGTTTTAGATTTTTTCCACGCCCCCTTCCGCCCCCGCAAATCAGATTTTGCACACATAGAGGATGTTCCTGTGCGGACGTTCTCTGAATATCTCATCACGATCGGAGCATAAACATAGAAGATATTAGGAAATGAATGATCACGAGGTTCATGGCAGCTGCAGCGGCCAACAATTTCTTTAGTTAGAACAACAACAATGACACGCCGCAAAGGCGCGAGTTCGAATCCCGCTGCTGACAATTACAAATTTAAGTTTTTAAAATATTTAAATAAATTATGTATATATGTACATATTGTATATGAGAAAAAGCAAAAACTCGTGCTGTATATGCATTGAAGTTGCCGACCATGCAGTATGTAAGTTATAGGACGTACATACGACTTGCGGATGAGAGGTCTGGAGTTCTTCGATGCTTGCTGCGTCGAAGACAAAATTTAATGTTTTTATAATTTTATAAAAGCAATACAGATGCACAAGACGCGTTTTTATCACCAATTGATTTGTCTGCATAGTTTTCACAAGCATCTCAGTAAAAACAGACACACGTCCGCATACAGTTATACATGCATACACAGCAACGCGCAAATAAGTAACGGTAGTTTCCTTCGCTCTCGCTCACTATTGCTGCTCTCTTCCAAGAACGTACGATAATGAGTTGAACGTTGCTTAAGCAAAAGAAACTTGCTGCAAGGGGCGAAAATACGAAGTGAGATATTTTGACTTTGTCGGCTTCCAAAGTCGTTCGTCGGTGGCCTAGGCATAGAGCGTTAGAATGTCAATCAAGGGATCGCGAGTTCAAGTCCCGATCAATTCGTTTTGCAACCTATTATACAATTTTTATATGCGTAGTATGTGGCATTAAAATTTACTTTTATATTTTCTTAATAGGAAGCAAATTCGAGCGGCGACAAAATGATATAAAAATGTATTTATTGAAGCTAATCATAATTATTATTAATTCATTTTTTGCTTTCCCCGATTAGTACAAAGTCTACCAAAGTCGATACAGGTCGTCTGTAGCTGCCTGACTTGTTTTATATAAACTAGTTTGCTGCCCCTCGCTTTACTCCATTGTAGATAAATGTGCATTTTTGGATGTAGTTTAATAAAATGTTTATATTTATTTTATATTGTGAAACGACGATGAATGCAGTGATATAATAATAGTTTCTTGTAGATCGTGCTATTTAAAAAGATAAAATCGAGTTAAAAATGTTCATTTTTAATGTGCAATTTTAATTGTTTGTATTTATTTATTGTTTATTTATTTTTTATTTTTTGAGCTGAGGTGTCCAAAATGTAAGGAAAAACATAAATAATTATATATATATATATATATATGTTTATTGAGATGCTAGAATATATTGGCAAATATATGCGATGCAATACAAGTTGTCCATTAACATGTGTATATGTTATTTAGCGAGAATCAACAAGTGCAACGTAAACACAGTTGCCCTTGCCAAGTAGGCGATCATTTCTATGGTAAATGACATGTGATACATGTGAATGAAGCGAAACTGGAAATGCTTATCGCATGCGATAAAAACGTCACAATGAGGGAAATTTACTCTCCAACTCGAAGCAAAAAGTACCCGTCGCAGTATGTTTGCCTTATTGAGCAGTAAGAGGGCGACAGCAAAAAACGGAGAGAGAAGCGTATATGAGCAGCAAGGAGAGATACAGAGTACGAGAGTTTATGGGGAAGTGCTACTAACACAAGACAGCGACTGCCCGGTTTTGCCGATGTTTATACGCACTTTTTGGCGCCGGTAAAATATTCGTTTCAAAAATTGTTTGACAGCACAAAAGGAAAACGAATAAAACTTGGCTTAAGATTTCACATTGAATGCTAAACCAAAGAATTTCTACACAGCCACACTCCCCATTACATACTCATGGCCAAGCTTGTATGTCAGTGTGTGTGTGTGTGTGTGTGTGTGTGTGTGTGTGTGTGTGTGTGTGTGTGTGTGTGTGTGTGTGTGCACGTGTGCACGTGTGGGAGTGAGTGTGTGTAGATTGCATGGCTAATTAGACATTAGGCAATTATTAATACTTTTCAAGTGAAACGCACAGGGCACAAGCAAACATGGTTCAGATGCTCCCCTCCTCGCCATGAGCCTTGTTCTATCCTCCTTGGCCGTTACCAAGTGGGCCAACGCCTTCAAAGTGTTTACAGCTGCGTCATTAAAAGTGCCCGTCGCCATTTATTTCCATTTTCGCAGGCGGAATGGGCACCAGGACGCACATGGGGGCGGTGGTGGCTGCTGTTTCAGCGACGTGGGCGGCAGTGGGGATGGAATGGCGGTCACCTCGTTGGCGATGACGGCTTCTCACTTTTGTTTTATTTTTATCACATTCTTATTTGTTGCTGCCGCTCTTTTAATTGCTCTTGTTGTTGCTGCTGATGTTGTTGTTGTATTGTTGCATTGTTGTAGCTGACATAAATCTCTTTTTTTTCTTTAGTCAACGAGGCGCAGGAATCCTTGCCGCCTGACAGCCCATCCTGTTGTCGCTTCTGTCTCCGAAAAAGTCGTATTCATTTCAACCGCACGAGAATCCAACTCAGAAATGCACACACAGATATATGTACCTATAAATACTTAACATTCATATAGCCTAGAGAAGTCAAAAATCTTGACATAAATAAAAAAAATAACCGAAACAATCTAAATGACTTTCATCTCTCCGTAATTGGTATTTAATGTATTAGACAATATATGCTAACTTCCTATCGTTCTCAACCTACGGGGGAATACCCGTTACTCGTATAGTAAGATAGATGGAATGTGCTTTTTGGTCGTGATTATTTCCATTGAGTCGATTGAGGTCGATTGAGTCTAACAATAGTTATGGCTGTTTCAAGTTTTATGCAACGCACCTAAGTGTATGCAAACATTTATGTAGCCTTGAAATTTTAAATGAGCATATATGTATTTAGTTTGAGTAATGGGTATCTTAAACTGGTGTCTCAGCCACTTCTGTTTATCATTCATTATATTCTGTTACCGTGCTTTGGTTTTTGCTTCATTCTAAGTTTTGCTCGCGGTTTCGCATCTCATTATTAGCTTGCAAGAAAAACAGCTAACTTAGTTGCTTAACTGCGCCACAAAAGTATGTTTTATTTTTTAATTACTTTAAGGTTAAAAGTTCTTGAATTGAATGTATCAAAAGAGTATATTTACTATGATTAACTTGGCAGAGAATTAATTCAACTATTGTAATCAGAGTTGAAAGGCCTGTGTGGGCTCTTGTAAACCATGCGCAGTTTAGGTTTGTTGTCAATGTGGGATATCACGCCTTCTTGGAATTACAATAGCAATTAGGTGGGGCCGTGAATCTTGCCACATTAAATACGTATCGATGTCCACATGTGTCCTGCAAATTTGATCACAATCGGATAGTAAACTCAGAAACTATGCAATATACGAAGAGAAATCTGTCGTGCCTAGATTAGGGGTGAATATCTAATCAATTATTGGCTACGGTTTCGGGGCATGTAAATTCCGTTAAAATCCCTTTGGATCGGAGCATTATGCAATATAAAAATTCATCGAATTTATCATATAAAGCAATTAGTTTACACTTTAATTGTCTCAATTTTGGAAATAAATTTCTCTCCACTTGTATTTCATGTATTTTTGTGTCTGATAAACAAGTTGTTTCAATTAAATTAAAATCCCTAATTCTACATTTGAGTGTTATTGTTTTATTTGCGAGTCTACGTTTATTGTCGAGCACTCGTCTCTCTACTGCCGAGTCATGAGGTGATGGCGAACGTAAGGTCAAAGTCACCTGACCCGCACGGAACAGAAGACCATCCCATTACACACAATTTGCTCTAACTGGAGGCTAATCAAGAGACGGCCTATTATGGCAACTAGGCGCAGCTCTCGTCACTGCAAGCACCTCATACAACTCACAGCCATCTGCGGCACAGAACTCTGTTTGTCAAATGTGTGTCATGACCTTACGCACACCGGACCAAACGTGAAATCACGGCCAAGCACTACGGCAGCGAAGGCTACCCTCAGCGAAGTTGCTCTCTAATGGCGTACAAAAAAAAACTAGTTACGGCAACTAAAGCCAAAATATATTCATATATTCAAGTCAAACTTATAAAGCTGGAAGGAAAAGGAAAGTGCTAACTGAACTTAATTTGAATAAACTTGCGAGACTAATCGACTACAATGCCCCAAAATGTTCAAAATAAACTCAAAAGAAAAATCCACAATATTCTTGAGGACAGGCACCTTGATGACATTAGAAGCTCCTTCCGATATGGCTGGTAAGCTGATCCAATAGATACTGTCATCCCTGTCAATGCAAAGTGTAATTTGCTACGGATTATTTTAAATCAATTTTGAGACCGATTCATTTTCTTGTCATGACTGATGTTAGGTAAATAGCATACGCATGCACATACATACATAGATACGCATACATAGACCCTGTTTATATCGAATCAGAAAATCAAGGCAGCAATAAGAGCAATGCCGACTTTGTAAAAATCAAATTATGCTAAAAATCAATTAGTCCAACATGTGCAAATTCTTAACGTTGCGTTACACATACATACGTATACACATATACACACACATTAAAGCACTCAGAAGCACGCACAAGCATTGAAAGCTTCTCTAGCTTCTCTTCTTTTCCTATGTCCCGGCTATAAACAATTGTTTCTTCAATAACTTTCGAGCTTATTGGTAATTATGATGATAATTGCTATTTGTATGCATCGCTCGCTCTATCTCGCTCGCACAAGCGAACATGGGCGAACATGGGAACAATGCAATGAGATTCAATCGAGAATTCTTTTACACGCCTTTCTTTATTTCGCTTTGTTCGCGTTTGTGCATAGCTTTCTTATCTCCGGGCCGATCTATATAAAACTTAAGGGAATGGTTCAAATAAATGTTGTTTAAATACCTGTTCCAAATCGGTCTGAACGTGTTTTTTTTAAGGGCGGAGGAACCTTTTTACCATATAGCTACACTAGTTTATCAAATCAATGCGCTTATGAAATAGGCTCAACTCTTGATACTGGACATATATGTAACTAAGAGTAGCAGTCCAACTGAGTGGCCACGCCACGTCAGAAAAGTTGAAGAATTAATTACAAAGAGGTCACCAGCAGAAGAACTCACAATTAGGAGTTTAAAATTGAAAGAGACAAGTCGTTGGATACGTAGTCGCAGAGAACTTCAGGGGACAAACCGAGGAGAAAACCGAGGGTTGTCTGCCATCTCTTCCCAAAAGGAGAATATCAAAAAAGAAGAATTGAAGACATAAGTAGGAATGCTGCTTTCAACTTAGAGATATATTCTCAATTTGCTAAAATACCTGCACCAACAAGTAAAGAAACACGCTAAAATCATTCAGCTTAATAACTTTTACAAATGAAATTGATTGAGAGTGTCATACATTTGAATTACGGTTGTCAAACTGATAATTAAAATTCAAACTATCATTGACTGAGAGTTAAGTATTAAGAAGTGAAATGCAGATTTCTCATAATTCATTGTGATATTTCAGACTTAAAACATTTTGCGAATGGCTTAAGAAAGTCGATTATTGAATAGGGCGAATCAACTATACGATTTTATAGAGTTAAGTCGGAGATTCAGTGAATGTCGTGTGGTACAATAAGGATCAGCAAGAACACAATACGCAGGCAGACATACAATCGTTCAAATAAAAAACACAGCAAATAAAAACACACACACACACGCGGACACTCACACACTTATACCGAGATGTGTACATACCAACCCAGAAAGAGTGCGAATGTGCGAGAGCGTCGAGAACAATCAAATATTCAAATATGCTGCTTGCCAATCATTCACCCAAGTGTTCAACCGCAAACTAAGACGCACTCACGCTCAAGTCCTCACTGACTGACTGCCTGACTGACTGACTGAATGACTGAATGACTGATTGACTAAATGACAGCCTGGGGACAGCCTGACTGACTGTCTGAATGCCTGACTTGGGCCCAACACACCCGTATAAGTGTGCTATAGATATTCAGCAAATGTTAATCCAATCGCATTGCGGTCTTTTTGTAGTGCGTCTATGGCAATGCCGTCAGTTGAAAGCATGTGTTGATTTTTCGTTTTCATACCCTGTTCCCATTAAAAATGTTCAAAAAGGGGTATTACGGCTTTGTGCAAGCGTATGTCCAAGGCGTGATATATCACTCTAGATCAGTGTCGTTATGTTCTGAACATTTTATCACGATCTGATAATAAACTAGGAAGTCATTAAAGAAACATTTCCCCAAAGCATCGGACCAAAGAACAACATTGTCTCTTCCTGTACGTATAGACGAGCAAATGCGCTTAGGGTATCTCGTGCTCGGGGCTTCTCGACTAGAGCGCTCTTAGTTTGTTGTTTTTGTTTTTCATGGTCGGATATGAGCCATTGGAGCAGCCCCCAGATCGTAAGTCGCATCCAACGAAAGGCTTTTCCCAAATTCTTATGCTCTTTGACTGCTTGCTAATGAAATAGTCGTGTGTTTTTGATTGTGCACATGTGTGTGTGAGGTGTGTGTGTGTGTGTGTGTGTGTGTGTGTATCTTTTAGAAATGACAAACAAAGAGACAGAGAGATGAAGAGAAATAAGGGTAAAAGGGTTACCACTGTTGCTTTGCGTCTATTGCTATGCCACATTAAAATTCAAAATACGTTCGCCAAAAGGCAAAAGCCAATTTCAACCTTCGCTGGCTGGCAAAATTCATTTGGCAATCGACGACGACGACGACGACGACGACGACGACGACGACGACGACGTCGCCGACGATGACGATGACGATGACGATGTCTACGTTGACGACGGTGGCAATGACGATGGTCTGACCCACAAAAATGGCAACCGTTGCGTGGTTGTGGTCCTCAGGCTCATGCATAGTCAAGCGGTTCCTTCCCAGCATCAGTGGCCCATCGTTCAACCTTTCAGACTTTTGCCCAAACATTTTTTGCTACGTTTATTTCAGTTTAGTTGGTCAGCATACAGCTCTAAGCTAAAAATTGCACGCCACAATAATAATAATAACAACAGCGTACACGACTGAAGCAAGTCAGTCTGAACTAAAAAAAAAACACGTCAGAAAGACTACAGCCGAGAGCACATGACAGTTTGATACCCTGTTTCAATGTCAAAGCTTTTGATTAACATAACAAACAGGAAGCTTCGAATACATATATATATACGTATATATATGAGTATAGTTCGCTAAGAAGTTAGCTTGAAAGTCGTTCGGTTCTCGTCTCGTTCTGCCTGCTTAACTTTTACATAAAGTTAAAATATTCTCTGGTACAGGGTATAAAAACCCTCTATTTATGTATCAGCATCTCTCTCCTTCTGTGGTTTCTCTGACATTTACGCATTGCAAAAAATTTTTTTATGCTTCATGAAGTTCTGTCATCAATATTCCGCTCTGCATGCGTGTGTGCATATGCGTATGCGTATGGTTGGGTGTGTGTAGGTTGATGTCCAGTAATGTGCGTGTTGAACACGTAGTGACAATAAATTTGGTCATGCTGCGTTATTGAACGCTTCAACCTTCTAAAAATGTATAAAAGTCAGTAAACTTGTGAAGGTCAGTGCACAAACAAAGAAAACAACTTTTGAGCAGAATTAAGCTGATTAGGCGGGTGCACCCGACATTACAATACCCTGCATCAGTCTTTATGAAAAAGTAAGCATTTTGTTAGTAAAATTGTAGGTACATTCAAACTTAGGTGAGCAGTTTGTCCTAGCAAGTCGCGAAATACATCAATACATCAAATTCAGGAACTACAAAGTCATTCTAATATTACAAATAACATAATAAATGAATGTTTTTCACAACATTTTTACATAAATTAAACCTAATTTACCGATTCGTAGATACTGATGAGCTGTGGATACAGATCAAGAGCATATATAGTTATTGTCTATTGAATGTTTTTGCACAAAGTTAATACATTTCTTAGTGCAGGGTATGAAGAGCAGGTGAAGGTCTGGATACAAGGTTACTCATAGTCAAGCAAGCCTATAGAAATGGACGCTGGGTATAAAGGGATGAGTCTGTGCAGAATCAAAGATTCAATCAAAACAAGTCGAAAATACCTCAGGCAAGCCCACGCGACCGTTTGATACCCTGCAATACAAGTCAAATTTGGTGTCTGAAAATATTAAAGTTGCTTTATAAGGTTTGCCACGCAGAACATATACTTTTTACAATGTTTATTTCTCAAATATCCACTTATCAAGGATGTAAATTAAATGGGATACAATCATCGAAAATTTTACAGTTTTGGTATCTTTAGGAAGTATTATGCCGGGAATCTAACTCTAGTCTAACTCTTCAATTCTTTACAATCAACAATTATACTTATTATTCTTGCACAAAGCTCTATTAAAAAAATAATATTTAACAGATTTAATCAGCTTAAATATTGCTTCTACGATCTTATGTTTCTAGAACTATTAAACTAAACACACCAGACATTATGTTACTTACTACTTCCAGCAGACTTTTACGGTTTATGTAATAAATTAATTGGTACATATTTTGTAAGTCGGTTCTGTCTGTTCAACCTCAAAGCTGGACAACAAAAGCTATACAAATTTATAAAATCCCCTGCATATTGTATATAAAAACACTCGACAATGCCGGTATAATCTACCGCGTAGTAAAAATCTTAACCGCCTGCATAAGCTTAAAGTTTCTATTGCTCCAGTTCTTATCTTCCCTATGAAAATTTGATGACTTAAGTTGCATCGTTTTGGAGTGGGTCCTAGAGAGCGGGTTAAGAGGTATTACAAGCAAGAGCTGTGTGATCAAATGTGTTCATTTTTTATGATCTGACCCTTAGTCACTTGTGCACTGCACTTACAATATATATATATATATATATATATATATGTATGTTTATATGTATGCGTATGTGCCAGTATATGTGTGTGAGTATATGGGTGCAAAATTGTTTGTACTCATTGCTGAGTGGTTGCCAGTTGAACTATGCCAAAGCCAGCAGCAAAGCGAAAATCAGCAAGAGCATCCTGCACATAGTTCATCAAGTTGGCAAACAAACGCATGCCATACCCAAGGCGTAGCTTGCCGATAGAGTAAGCGATAGGGTGATAGCGAGGGGAATGTTTATGGGGGGATAGCGGGGTGCTTGAAATATGTTAGCAGTTGCATTTGTTGATGAAGGACGGGGTCAACACGGACAATGAGAGTTATCGCATTACGTTGGCCTGGCTGTTTCAGCTGTCTGTGTCTTTGTTTAACTGCTCGCCCCCGCCTTTTGTAGCAATGGCCAAATAAACTTGGCCAGCAGCGTTGCCTAGTCTCATGTCTAGAATGCGGGGTGCCGAGTACTGAGTAGAGAATCCCGTAGAGAATCGGCATTGACGATACTTGGCCAGAAGTGCCGAGAGCACTTAAACAAGTGGCAAAATAATTACCGAAAACACCAACACCAACGTCGGATTTCAGTTTCTAGTGTCGACAAACTGTGCTTCCAGCACGTTTCCCACAGCACGCATTTGCGCCCTTATACCCTGGAGTCATTGTTTACTACGATTTTATCGATTTGAAACAAATAATCATCGAATTAAGTTCAGTTTCCGTATTCAAATTGGCAATAAGTTCTTGTTCCATAAAGTTTCCGAATTGCATTTCGTCTAGGTAAACTGGGTATCTCGAAGTGCATCATTCGCAAGTAATTGTCTGGCATATGCGTTTTGAGGAGTCTTGGTGCTCAGCTTACATAAATTCAATTGTCTCAGTGTTGGATTGGATTGGGATTGGATTGCCTTGAAGATTGGAGTCGTTTTATTTTTTATACTCCGTGCCCATTAAAAATTGTCAATAGGGATTTTATAGCTTTGTGCAAAAGTATGTGACAGCCAAAGTATATATGATTTTATGAGTAAATGTGATTTTTTATGTATAAATGTGCGTTCAACAGGGTGCTATGGTATCTGAGGGCCTGGACGCAGGGTATCTCGTAGTCGAGTGCCTTCGACAAAAGCGTTCTTCCTTGTTTTTTTAGTGACTTGCCATGTTGGCCTGTTATTGCAGTTGGCCTAAACCGATTTGGTCACAATGCTCTCCTGCCGTCTGCCTATGCATTTCTGTATATGTGTACTATATATGTGTATATGTGTTTGTGTGCACTACTACATATATACGTACGTGTGTATTTGTATGTGCAGCCATTGTCGTTTTAGTTGCCAGTTGACTTTGGGCACTTTGTGTCAATTGGTAGCACTTAGGGCAAACACTCGAGAGGGCTTAAAGCTGTGCTCTTTACAAGTTGTCCAGGTTAATATACACAGGTCAATTACAATTTAGCAATTGTTATCTCTAACCTCCATTTCCATTTCATTTCTATCCAATTCAATTTTGGATTTGCATATACTATGTAGTAACATATTTCCGATTACAAATGAAAATGGTCCAATTGGTGTGCATCGTCTGGTTTATATACTTCGCTGCAGAAAAGAATTCAACTCGTTGAGTTCAGAATAAACTGCGAATTGTATTCAAGTGTGGCATAATATATCAACTTTTAGTAGTTGCTGACCTTGTCGACCGCATAATCACTAGCTCTTAGCCGAGTTCTACTCAGCAATTTGCCGCGAATGTTGTGCAAGTAACTCCGTCCATTCCACCTACCGCATCACATTCTCTTGCCAATTTATTTAATATGCCGTACGTGAGTTTCCGTCTTCGGTTCTGTTTCTGATTCTGATTGTGTTCTTATTCTGATTCTGATTCTGATTCTGATTCAGATTCGGTTTCAGGTTCGGATTCAGCTGACCAACCCATCAAGTGTGTGGCCTCGGCCTTTTGGCCTTCCGTCTAACATAATTTCTTTCGAATGGCAACACTTAGTGTAGGAGGCAGCAGCATCACATCAACATAAGAAAGTCAGTTCGACTAATAAATGTGTTTTGCAATGAGATCTTATAAGTAGAAAATGTGAACACTTTTTTCAAAACAGTTCAAATAGTATTATTCTAAAAGTAGGATCAATTAAATCATACTTTATAATTTTAACATTTGTGTCGATTGCAATACAGTTGATCGATTGCACTTGACGTAAAATAACATAAATAAATAAGTACTTAGTGAACGTAGTTTCGATAGAGATCAGTATTTTATTTATCGACAGCAGGAACTTAGTACACAGTGATCGTAGTTTCATCGATAGTTCAAATCAAATCAAACAATCAAACAATATAAATGAAATGCAATATACATAAATTTTGTTTAAGGCAGTTGGGCGATGGAAGTACTAAATATACATATAAAAACAATTTAATAATTTATAGGGTATGTCATTTTCGTTAACTGTTCAATGTAATTTAATGTTTTCGTTTTTCCGCAGTTCGTTTCATTTCACTGGACATTTTCAAATTTCACACATGAGTGAATTTAAGCAGCAAGTTTTACTTCTTTAACGGCATGGCGATTTCATTCTTTTATTTTCACTTTCTGTCCAACCATTTGTAATAAGCAAAGCCAAGAGTCTAACATATGAGAGACTGACCCAGGCTCCGATTTGAACTCATGTTGGGGACCAAAAAACACAAGGTACAATCATAATGTATGTGCTTTTTAAATATTCGCTTTTGACTGCAGTTTTCCATGTCAGGTGTAAGTTATTTGGATAAATGTGCATATACGTACAGACTATAGTTACGTCTAGTTATGTGTCTTTGTGTGTGCGGTACATAAAGCAGAATTTGTATAAACAGCTGGCCAACTGACTGGATAGTTGACTGACACGCTCACTGCCAGCCTGGCTGAATGACTGACTGGCTGACTGGCCGGCAAGCTTAGAGTTAAAGAGGATTCCGTCAAGGACAACGCAGACGAATTATGTTCAAGTTGATGTGCATGTATGTATGTATGTGCGAGTCTAAGTCTATGTGTGTTGACGTCGTCGCCGTCATCTCACTAGGCTCGAAACGAGCCCTCATATGCGAGTCTTTGTGTTTGCGCATTCAAGTGGCGACGCGTCGTTGCAACAGCAACATCAGCAGCAGCAGCAGCAGCTGGCATTGCATCTGCTTTGACAACACGGCATATGCTGCTGCTGTTTACTCTTGGTAGTACTATTCTTTTTCACTGGCACTCTGTCCATCCAGTCTGTTGCTTAACTGGGCTTAGGCTCCTAGCACTTGATTTCTCTTTTATTGCGCTTCAAAGTGAGTATTTTCTTTCACATATTTATAGCTTTAGAAAGAGCTTCTAGCTTACTTAATCCCCCAGTACCCTGCGAGTGTAACTAAGTTTTGAAGCAAATTGGGTCGGAGCATGTTCAGCTGAAATATTCAAAAGGCTGCCTCTGATAAGTATATTTGAAGCACTCAGATCTACATGAAGTTAGTTGCTACTTTTCATTTGGATATTTATTGTTTGAATCAAAACTACAATGTGCCATATTTTTAATGACTGAATAAATCTCATAATGCCTGCATTCAGATAATCGCTGCAAGATCGGTTGGTTAAGATTGTAAACACATACATATAACATTCCTTAATATTGACAAAGGTTGTGCAATTCTGCGTCTCATGACCCCCGCTTCACCATCACAATATATTGCATTACTAGCAAAAGCATCGAATACCAGTTAATTCCAATACCAGGTAGTGACTATTAATTGAATATCAAGAGTGTCATTGAACGTCTTGTAAGTAATGGTAAGGAATATAGGCTGTGCCTTCCATTTCATTTGAGTTCAACAATAATGATATAACGAGTAATTCTGCATCATTAACTCAAAAATCACGTTTTTAGACCCATGACAGTCTTTTAGTAAATGAGCGATATGTGCTAATTCACTTTGTTGGGGACTTCGTTTAATCTTTGCCATTTTGTGAATGTATCGCTCGCTCTTATTATTTTTTAAATCGTTTTGTTGTTTTTTGCATTTGTTTTTATTTGCATGAGTATACATTTATTTTTTATTGTTTGTTAAGATCTGATTTACTAGCAATGACAACGTCGACGCTGCCGAGGACAGGCAATTTAACTAGAACAGCCGCTGCTGCATCGCCAAGGACATGGACGTGGACGTGGACGTGGAGGTGGACGTGGACGTGGACATGGGCGTGGACGTGGATATAGAAAGGGACACAGTCTAACAGCCATCCATCTCTAGACACAGACCCTCTGCCCCATTAGGGGTGTGCAAAGCTTTTGTCTTTGCTGTCATTATCAACACCGCCGTTTTGCGTTTTCATCTTCGCGTTTGTATTCTTGCTCTACTTCTGTATGTATATATGTATGTTTGTTTGTATGCATGAGTGTGTGTGGGTATGAATGTGTTCGAGTTAATGTGTGTGTGTGTGTGTGTATACATTTTGTCTTCTGACTGTTTTGTCTCGCGTTTTGCTTATTTTGCTTTTGCCTTCGCTTCCACTCAGTTCAAGTGTTTTGCATTTCATGCTTTGCACAAGATAAAAAACAACATTCATTATTGTTGTTTCTGTTTTGTTGTTCTTGCTGTTGCTGTTGCTGTTGTTGCTATTGCTGCTGCTGTTGCCACGTCTTCGTCATTATCATCTACGCTGCATCATGACAGTTGGCGTCCTTTTAAAAAATTAACACAGTAGCTAACCAACAATTCTACCGGCATGGATACGGGCAGCCCGAGACAAGACAGCATAAAGAAACAAGAACAAAGCAGGAGTCCTTCGGTCAACAGTAATTGACTGGGAGATTCCCTGTAGCGAAGTCTCTAGTGCCCTTAGTTTATGATCAGCATTTGTAACTTAATACCATATTCTAAAAGGTACCTTAATGATTGCAATCTTTATTTCGTGCATAGCCCTTGTGGATATATTACAATTATTCTATTCCTATTATAATATAGCAATTTAAACTAAATCACAAACTCTTTCTGGCTCTGTTACAATATATCATGTGATATCACGTGATATTGTTACACGCCTGTTACATTGATTTAATGTGTACAGGGTAGAGTGGAACAGTGTCATTTATCGCCATATAAAAATTGTATGCCAAATACTTAACATGGAATGACCTGAATTAAGCCTTACAAAGCAGTTATAACTCTTAGAATCATTAACTTGTCAAGACGGTCAGTCATCTTTATCTTACGTATGTATATAATTTGTGAATATTGCTAATAAACATTGGTCTCTCATTTGGGTAAGCTAAATCATTAAACTCGTTCCCAATTCAAATTATGTTTGCGATTTGCAGATTCTTAATTGATTGATGCTGTAATTTTTAGTGTGGGCCACTTAATATTATTGCTGTTAATTTAATTTAATTGACACAAATATCAATCAAAATCTAAATTCGAATTTGGCCAGAGAACAATTATTAGAAATTATTCAAAATTTCACGGATTCTTTATAAGCCAAATCAAGATCAAATCCGTTTTCAGACTCTGTACTAAAAGTACATAGTCTACTAAGTTTGACGAATGCAAAATGTGCGTAACAGGCAGAAGGAGGCGTGGCAGACCCTACAAAGTATATATATTCTTGATCAGCATCAACAGCCGAGACACCTAGATCTCAGAGACTATAAGAGCTAGAGTAACCAAATTTGGTGACAACACGTGTATAGTGTGCAGGCAGGTCAAGTTTGTTTTAGATTTTTGCCACGCCCCCCTTCACCACCGCAAATAAAAAAAACGTATTACTGAAGCTACCGACTTTAGATTTAGACTCAGATTTGGCACATATGGAGGATGTCCCTTTGCGGACGTTTTCTGAAAATTTCAGCACGATCGGATCATAAACATAGAAGATATTAAGGAATGAATTATCTCCAGGTTCATGGCAGCTGTGCGGCCAAAATTGCTTTAGTTAGAACAACAACAACAATGACATGCCGCAAAGGCGTGAGTTCGAATCCCGCTGCTGACAATTCCAAATTACATTTTTTAATAATTATAAATTAATTACTTTTATTTTATATATACATATATTATTAATTTTGCCTTATTTGTCAGAAAATATTAAGAATTTAAGAGAAAGCAATAACCAAATTTCGTTAGAAATACATACATATACATAAATACGAATTTCTAATTTGGTTATTGCATTCTCTTAAAATCTTAATATTTTCTGACAAATAAGGCAAAACGAATAATATATGTATATATAAAATAAAAGTAATTAATTTATAATTATTAAGAACTTAAATTTGTAATTGTCAGCAGCGGGACTCGATCTTATGACTTTGCGGCGTGTCTTGTTGTTGTTGTTCTAACTAAAGCAATTTTGGCCGCTGCAGCCATGATGCCTAGTGATCATTCATTCCCTTATATATTCTTTGCTTATGCTCCGATCGTGATGAAATTTTCCGTCCGCACAGGGACATCCTCTATGTGTGCAAAATCGGAATCTAAATCTAAAGTCGGTAGCTTTAGAAATACGTTTTTTAGACTCTGAACTAAAAGTTCAAAGTCTATTAGGTTTGACGAAGGCGAAATGTGCGTAACAGGCAGAAGGAGGCGTGGCAGACCCTATAAAGTATATATATTCTTGATCAGCATCAACAGCCGAGACGATATAGCCATGTCCGTCTGACCGTCTGTCCGTCTGTCCGTCTGTATGAACACCTAGATCTCAGAGACTATAAGAGCTAGAGTAACCAAATTTGGTGACAACACGTGTATTGTTTGCAGGCAGATCAAGTTTGTTTTAGATTTTTGCCATGCCCCCTTCCGCCCCCGCAAATCGAAAAAAACGTATAACTGAAGCTACCGACTTTAGATTTAATTCAGATTTGGCACATATGGAGAACGTCCTTTTCCGGACGTTTTCTGAAGATTTCAGCACGATCGGATAATAAACATAGAAGATATTAAGGAATGAATGATCACCAGATTCATGGCAGCTGTGCGGCCAAAATTGCTTTAGCTAGAACAACAACAACCAGAAACGCCGCAAAGGCGCGAGTTCGAATCCCACTGCTGACAATTCCAAATTACATTTTTTAATAATTATAAATTAATTACTTTTATTTTATATATACATATAATATTAATTTTGCCTTATTTGTCAGAAAATGTTAAGAATTTAAAAGAAAGCAATAACCAAATTTCGTTAGAAATTCGTATACATATACATATGTATATATATGACAAATGCAAAAACTCTTGCTGTATATGTATTGACGTTGCCGACTGCGCAGTATGTAAGGCGGTGGCTCAAGCTGTAGGACGTACGATTTGCGTGTAAGAGGTCTGCGGTTCGAATCTCGGTGCATCCCAAACAAAATTTTAATGTTTTTAAAATTTTATAAAAGCAATATATATGCACAAGACGCGTTTTTAACCACCAATTGATTTGTCAGCATAGTTTTCATAATAAGCATCTCAGTAAAAACAGACGCGCGCTGGCTGTACAGTTACAGTTATACGTGTATATACAGCAACGCGCAAAAAAAGTAACGGTTGTTTGTTTTCCCTTTCGCTCTTGCGCGTTCACTCACTATTGCTGCTCTCTTCCAAGAACGAACGATAATGAGTTGAACATTGCTTAAGCTTAATTTGGCTTTGATTTAGTTTTATATTTGCTTTATTTTTTTTGCTTTCCCCGATTAGTTCAGAGTCTACCACAGACGTTGTACGACTGTAGCTGCCTGACGTGGCAAAAATCTAAAACAAACTTGACCTGCCTGCACACTATACACGTGTTGTCACCAAATTTGGTAACTCTAGCTCTTATAGTCTCTAAGATCTAGGTGTTCATACAGACGGATAGACGGTCATGGCTATATCGTCTCGGCAGTCGATGCTTATCAAGAATATATATACTTTATAGGGTCTGCCCGCCTCCTTCTGCCTGTTACGCAAATTTTTGCATTCGTCAAACTTAGTAGACTATGAACTTTTAGCACAGAGTCTAAAAATACTTAATTTAAGAGACTGCACAGGGAATTATACTTTCGCGCGCGCTCGACTGATCCGCATGTTTTGCATTTCAGGATTAGTACAGAGTCTCCCACCGTTGATTGCAGCACTATACTACACTGAAGCATGCGCCTCGACTAATCAAATTGTTTTAAATTTTAATTATATAAAGATATCAACCGGTTGGGTTGATTGATGTGTTTTGCATTATAATTTTTTGCAAGGGTTATATACATATATTTATTTATTTTAATAAATTTAAAGAACATAACTTTAGAGTAGTTCACCAACTGGCTTGATTATCATCTCGTGCACCTGCATATGAGGAGGCGTGGATAGAGTAAACAACACCGCCTGCGAAATGTCCTCCGACTTCAGCATTGTTTGACTAGCCACATCACGCACGGCGTCCGGCACGATGTCTGTATCCACAACGCCAGGACTAATACTCTGCAAGCCGAATAAAAGTAACTATTAATTGCATTCTCATATTTATTTTATGTTTATTAAATATCTTACCGTAATCTTAATGCGAGTTTTCAGACCCAAGAACTCCTGGCGATACATTTCGGTCAACGCAGTGACCGCATGCTTCGTAGCCGCATAGACGTTCATTTCAGGGACTTTGTCCGGATTAGGTGCGAACAACTTGTGGCCAAGTATGCTATTCATCAGGACAACGTGGCCATCGAAGTTGCGCTTCTTCATTGATGCAAAGGCACGCTGTGTGCACATTACGATGCCCATAATATTGGTCTGCACGATTTGCTGGACGATCGAAATGGGCATGTCCACCAGTGTGCCATCGTGCAGGGTACCAGCATTGTTTATCAGGATATCTATGCCGCCCACCTGTTTCTCGATCACATCAAAAGCCTCGTTCACCGATTTCTCATCGCTGACATCGCAGCGTAGAGGAATCAGCTTGTCTCTGCGTTCTGCCGGCAGTGACTTCTGCAGTTCCTTTACACGTTCCACGCGACGCGCCAGTCCTACCACAACCAGACCTGCGTTAACCAGGTCCACTACAATAGCCGATCCAATGCCTGAACTGGCACCAGTAACAACGGCAACGCGATTCTGCCAACGATCCATGCTGATTGATAACCAATAACGCGAAATGTTCGAGTCGATATGAGCCTCTAAAGCGGTTAACTAACGGCTTTTATAGTGACTAGCAATAGCTGTAGCTGTAATCATAGCGATTCCCATCAAGCGGGTTGACACACGATTACGGCGAGTGCTTATCAAGTCAATTGTATGTTGCAAATTTAACTGAAATAATTGATAAAAGGTAATATTTGACCTACAATTGTTTTTCATGATAGTTCTATAAATACTTAGTCTTTTTTAAACTCAGAACTGCTGAATCATTTGATGAAATCAAAAATAAAATCACACGATCAAACATCTATTTTACGAGTAATTGAAATAAACCTTTTAAGCAAAGTAAATTTTTTTTAGCCAGCAATATATTACTTTAGTTTAAATAAATAAGATTGTTGCTAAATATCTGCAACAGAATACCTGACGAAATCGTAAATAAAACTATAATGATATTGACCAGAAATGATATCCAGATATGGACAATAAAAATCATTATTAAATAGACGGAAGGACAATCAGTCGAAATATCCAAGAGAGACTCACTGAAATACATTTTTAATAGTTCAAAAACTAAAAATGCGGACATTAGATAATAACAATGTCATTCACATAAGGTATAAATGGAATATTGGAACTACATTATCCAAGCTAACAAGCGGATCAGTCGAACGGGCGCGACTTTATAACACCCTGTGCAGTCTCCTAAGTTAAGTATTTTGATTATAATAGAAGTAAGTATAACTTGACTCTTGGTACTGTTCATAAATATATATATATTTTATAGCGTCCCTGTACCGGGTATATAAGATGATTTTCATTTAATTTTCTACTGGCTCTGGGACTCAAGCAGTTAACCACCTCGACCGTATCACTTTTATTTATACCCGTGCGCATTAATTGAGGAAATATAATATATGTCTCAAGCATGATTCGTATGCATACAAATTTATATATAGCCCGAAGCGTTAAAAAACGTTAACAGCCTGTCTATACAATCTTCTATAGAGAACAGCGAAAACCGGCTTGCGCCACTTAGCTCCCGAATCTTGCAAGTGTCTACATGTATGTGGGTGCAAATAAATGATAGAGTATCTTAGATCTGCGTCTCAATATAGAGCAATTGAAAGATGCATTTAGCGTCAAATGAATGTCTAATTAGCTAGATCTATACCTATAATAAATAAATATGTAGCCTTTACAAGCATTAATTATGATAGATGAAATAAACTGATAAGCATGAGTTTCTGAATGAGACAATCAACGAGTTAAACAGATGGACATGTAATATATATACATGTAAGAAGATACCCAGTAAAAGATTTATTCTATATTTGTTTTGCCTGTCAGAACAAATTTATTTCCCTAGTTTAGAAACTTCAAAGTTGATATGTACCTGAGCCAGATAACTAATTTATTTAATATTAGCAACTGTGACTCGTGGGATGAGAGACCTCTTGATTAAATAATTGCATTTCGTAAAGCTTTTAGATTAAATATGTTTTATGTGTATCAATCAAGCTGATACTACTCTGTACTAAAAGTACATTGTCTTCTAAGTTTGACGAAAGCATCTATTATTTTTGTATATAGATATATATATATATATGTATTATTAGATTAGTCTCATTTAATGTTCTTCCAATTCAAACCCAATACAGAAGCACAAATGCTTAGTGTCTGCTAATCGGAAGCGTATTTGAGCGGCGGCAAAATTTATAAATATGTATTTTTTTGTTTAATTTTATCATAAATATTACTTAATTGTTTTGCTACGGTACTATACTGTCGCATGCGCCCCGCCTGATCAGCTTGTTTTAGTTAATAAACTGGATCTGCATATAGTAGAGAAACGAGATTGATGTTTTCATTGCAGGTGAAGAAGTAAGATCTAGCTCAGACACATCTGCTTGATGCTGATGATGAATATGTATTGTAACAGGTATCATTTAGTAGTGGACAGTCAAACAAAATACATCTATATGTAAGTAAGCTGCAGATATTAAGAGCATACCAAACAATTGAAGCAAGCATTGTGCCTTGGACTCTGAGAAAAGCTCTAGTTGATGCTGCTCATGAGCACTCGACACAAGTCGGCGGTCAGAGTCAATATCCCCTTATTATGGCAGCAGCTCTTTGCTTGGCAAATATTTGAACTCACGCCAGGCCAATACACACACACACATACTCATACACCCACACCCAATGAAAGGGGTACCATTTGTTAAGCACTTGCAAGAATGTGCAGCAACTAGTTTTATACGCTGAGCCATGGGTTAGCGGCTTATGCGAGATGCCCCTTGACAGTTTGTAAATACTGGTGGGCAACCACCGCATATGCCACGTGCACCTTGATATTGTTTAAAGAGTGAGCCACATAAGTAGTCCAAGAAGTCCTTGTGCACTTGCTAGTTCAATATTCTTAAGTGTATTAAGTAATTACAGTCATGTTTATACTCAAGTATCATAATATGATATAATTATTTTTTAATGGCGGAAATTATTCTTAAGAATATTCAGTAATTACAGTCATGTTTATACTCAAGTATCTTAATTTGATATAATTATATTATTATTATGACGGAAATTAGAATATTATTCAATAGATTAAAATTGTAGTAAATTATTGTATTATAAGTAGTAATTGGTGATTCACTCCTTATTTAAAAGGCATTTTTATCACATGCAATTACTTATACTATATACAAATAAGATATATTATTCACTTACTGACTGAATTTATGAAATTAATGACTGAAATTATGAGTTTGACAACTAGTTGACCACTTTTGATGGCGTAGAAATGAGTAGGAAGTAGACATGTTTAACTGGGCGTTGCCCAGTCGATGATCGATTGAGACAGAATATTTAACTACTCTATTGACTTATTGTCCAACATGTTTCCGAATTCGTTAACTTCATCATTAATTGCACTCAAAAGAAATGTTATGATATTCTCTGAATTTCACAAATTTATTAAAATCATTTAGTTCACTTTCAATGGGTGCAAGGTGCTCGCACATATATATTAAAATGATAGACATCCCACTATCTCTTCAATCTCTCTCCTAAATGTCAACTCAACTTGATGATAATTAAGCTTGCCATAAATGCTTAAGGTTAGTGCCTGACGTTTATTTACATATCAGTATCACTCAAACTTATCTGCTTATTCAGTTCATTCAGGAACTGTAACTTCTGTTCAAGTGCTCTCGAACATTATCTTCAATAGATAACAGCAATCAGTTGTTGCAAGCCTCAATTCTTCAAGTATATAATTATAGGCTTAATTCTGATATATATACAATAAAACGTATTTAGGTGCTAACAAACACTGAATCCCACCCAAGGCTTTTAAGAAAGAATACGTTTTTAGGTGGTGAGTATTTATATTTATTATTAGTCATTTCACTTAATGACAGCAAGATCATTAATATATAATATTGGCTATGAATGTTTGCTGTTTTCAACAAATGCTAGATCCGTAATGTATGCATAAATTGTTATGTCAGTTATTTATAAGCATTACATTCATAGATATAGCTCTTGTATATTTCAGTAGCAGGTATGCTAAAGTCAAGTGCTCTGACTGTAACCTTCCAGCCTTCCAGCTGTTTTTTTTTAAGTGAAGTTTATTTAAAATATTAAATTTTTGCAATTTTTTGTTCTCACAAAAATTAGTTTTTCTTAAAAAGAAGTGCAGTTTAGTTTGGCATTGAACAAACGGCATCAAACTTTCTTCTGTTATGGGCGACCGCGAAAACTTTCAAGTGTGCCTTACTTTTTGCAACTAATATAATATTATAATAAAAAAAAATATTTACATAAAAAATCATAACTGGTCAATTATGTTTAATTAATCACTATTGAATGACAGATCTCTATCAATTGCATACTTAGTTTTTAACTCCTTCAATCTCATATTTTTGCCCATTTAAATTGTTAATTGATTATATTTATATCTTTGAAATCAGAGATAACTTATTCATAATGAAAATAAAAGAAGATGACAATACCAAGAACAACTGGGGACATAGTATTACCACTGAACAACCTATGGTTCTTTGAAGACGATTTAATTAGAAGTTAAATAAAAGTATACTAATGCCAGCAGATTATTCATCGGCTTAATCTTCAGGTAATTGTCAAGTTACAACTTAATGTAGACTTTTACAGTTTTCAGTAGTATTGCAAACTGTGTTTAGTTGTGACATCATGGCAAATCAATTCTTACAGAACACGCACAATTGGCGAACAAATTACATATAAGAGAACGCATACTGTTTATAAAAAAGCTCAATTAATTCAATTGAAATAAACATGCACGAAACCTGAATTCAACCGCATATTGAACTCTCGAGAGAGCAACAGGTTCCGAAGCTTTAGCTTCGTTGTGATAATATAAAAAGAATCTCTCAACTCAAATGATGTTCAGACAGAGTTCGTTGTTTGACCAATTTGGTTATCAAGCAACATGGATCGTTGGCAGAATCGCGTTGCCGTTGTTACTGGTGCCAGTTCAGGCATTGGATCGGCTATTGTAGTGGACCTGGTTAACGCAGGTCTGGTTGTGGTAGGACTGGCGCGTCGCGTAGAACGCGTAAAAGAAATCCAGAATTCATTGCCGACAGAACGCAGAGACAAGCTGATTCCTCTACGCTGCGATGTCAGCGATGAGAAATCGGTGAAAGAGGCTTTTGATGTGATCGAGAAACAGGTGGGCGGCATAGATATCCTGATAAACAATGCTGGTACCCTGCACGATGGCAGACTGGTGGACATGCCCATTTCCCTCATCCAGCAAACCGTTCAAACCAATATTATGGGCATCGTAATGTGCACACAGCGTGCATTTGCATCAATGAAGAAGCGCAACTTCGATGGCCACGTTGTCCTGATCAATAGCATACTTGGCCATAAGCTGTTCACTCCTACTGCGGGCGATGTCCCACACATTAATATGTATCCACCCACCAAGTATGCGGTCACAGCATTAACCGAAATGTATCGCCAGGAATTCTTGGGTTTGGCTACCCGTATCAAGATCACGGTAAGTACGCAACAGCGCAACATTGAAAACACTTATGTATGTATATATGAAAGAGTGATAATCAGAACAAATGTTGATATTTAACATATTTACAGAGTATTAGCCCTGGCATCGTCGATACTGAGTTATTGCCAGGTAATGTGCGTGATTCGGTCAGAGAGACAATGCTTAACGCGGAGGACATTGCGCGGGCGGTGTTGTTTACTCTATCCACGCCATCTCATATGCAGATACACGAGATGATAATTAAACCAGTGGGCGAGTTATTTTGAAGTCCTACTATTAAATACAAGTGCTTATATCCACATATAAAATAAAAATTATTATATTTATATTTATATTTTTGAATATTTAATTTCCATTTCACTTGAAAATATGTACATTATATATACGAGGGCTGTCAGGAATTTTTGCTTTGCCTGCTCAGTAAAAACGAATGCATCCCTGGTCGCGATAACTCATCTATTTATCGGCATTTATCAAATTAACAGCAAATCTTTTGGCCTTGTAAAGCAGACAGCACGTAAATGCAAATGCAAATGCCGTTCTTTAGATTTTTCAAAAATAAAAATCATCACCGAAAGCAAGGCCAAGCTGTACAAGTGATCCCAAACGTTATTGAAGACAATATCCACGGTTTTATATGAAACTGTGGGCATCGCACTTGTGAGGAAACATGAAATCGGAAATTCACGCCATTCACTTCCCTATTAGACTACTTAAAATCGAATCAATTTGGACAACCAGTCATTATTTCATTCCATCACAAACGACCCCTGCAGTATGTCAACAATTGATCCAAAAAGTGCATATTGCACTAAATGTCGAGTATTAGAAGGCGGAGTGGAGTGTTCATCGAACAAACCAGAATAACGACTCAAAGTCTGAAGCTCATCTCTTATCAATTATTATACCTTTGGAAAGGTATTATAAATTACAGAAAGGAGAGTGGCAGACCTCATAAAAAATATATATTTTGCATCAGAATTACGAGCCAACATACCTATTTCATTATCATTATCATCAATCAGACCCTATTATTAATATTCAATTTAAGAATAAAAAACAATGGTAGTGTGAAAATCGATTATTACAGCTTAATAACATGATTAAATTTAATGCTTGATTGTTGAAGATGCTTTTCAATTCATTTATTATAAATATTACCTAGAAAAGAACTTGTTAAAACAACTTTGGAGGATTCATATAAATCTGGGAACCCTTTTTAATTTGAATAACAATGTTTGCTTTAGTAATATATATATTTTGTTTATGAAACAAATTTATTTTTGATAAGCGCGCTGCGGTGCCCAAAACCGAAACAAACTGTAAACATGAGTCCGGTTACTTAACTGTTATTTCGGCATAAACAATTTTAGTTTCGGTAAAATTAAAAAGTTTTGTATCGGTACTTTTACATTTGTTAACAATGGTTCCTGAGAATTCAGCTCATTAATGAACTTTTTAAGAGATGAACCACTTCGTAAATTAAAAAAAATTATCAATCGAGATGCGTTTTCAACTCTCTCCACTCCCACAAGTCAAAGCGTTCTGAGTAAGGTGCATCAAATGCCTCGAAACTCATTCATATGAGATGTAGTATATTATCATTAATTCGTTCAATAGAGCAATCAATATCGAAACAAAATATTGAGATATTTACTATCAAAACATATATACATATATCCATACATATAACCCTGTAAAGGGTATAAACATATATGAATTATCATTATATCGATCAATAAATCTTTCAAGATCAGCTGTGACGGATAACGACTTCTCGTTATAAACAAATCTTTCTCGAAATAAAAGTGCTGCGTAATTTCCGAAGGGTGTGAATTCATCAATATGTCGTCATCATGACAAAGTAGTTCTGAGTTTAAAAAAGACTAAGTATTTATAGAACTAGCCTGAAAAACAATTGTAGGTCGAATATTACCTTTCTTCAATTATCTCAGTTAAATTTGCAACATACAATTGACTTGATAGCACCTCCTAGTAATCGTGTGTCAACCCGCTTGATGGGAATCGCTATGATTACAGCTACAGCTATTGCTAGTCACTATAAAAGCCGTTAGTTAACCGCAATAAAAGCTCAGATCGAGTTGAACAGTTCGCCTTATTGGTTGCCAATCAGCATGGATCGTTGGCAGAATCGCGTTGCCGTTGTTACTGGTGCCAGTTCAGGCATTGGATCGGCTATTGTAGTGGACCTGGTTAACGCAGGTCTGGTTGTGGTAGGACTGGCGCGTCGCGTGGAACGTGTAAAGGAACTGCAGAAGTCACTGCCGGCAGAACGCAGAGACAAGCTGATTCCTCTACGCTGCGATGTCAGCGATGAGAAATCGGTGAACGAGGCTTTTGATGTGATCGAGAAACAGGTGGGCGGCATAGATATCCTGATAAACAATGCTGGTACCCTGCACGATGGCACACTGGTGGACATGCCCATTTCGATCGTCCAGCAAATCGTGCAGACCAATATTATGGGCATCGTAATGTGCACACAGCGTGCCTTTGCATCAATGAAGAAGCGCAACTTCGATGGCCACGTTGTCCTGATGAATAGCATACTTGGCCACAAGTTGTTCGCACCTAATCCGGACAAAGTCCCTGAAATGAACGTCTATGCGGCTACGAAGCATGCGGTCACTGCGTTGACCGAAATGTATCGCCAGGAGTTCTTGGGTCTGAAAACTCGCATTAAGATTACGGTAAGATATTTAATAAACATAAAATAAATATGAGAATGCAATTAATAGTTACTTTTATTCGGCTTGCAGAGTATTAGTCCTGGCGTTGTGGATACAGACATCGTGCCGGACGCCGTGCGTGATGTGGCTAGTCAAACAATGCTGAAGTCGGAGGACATTTCGCAGGCGGTGTTGTTTACTCTATCCACGCCTCCTCATATGCAGGTGCACGAGATGATAATCAAGCCAGTTGGTGAACTACTCTAAAGTTATGTTCTTACAATTTCTTTAATAAATATATATATATATTAGCCTTGGATAAAATTATAATGCAAAACACATCAATTAACCGGTTGTCTTTATATAATGAAAAACAAGTTACAAGGCGCAGTGTCAGCTTGATTGATACACATAAAACGTATTTAATCTAAAAGCTTTACGAAATGCAATTATTTAATCAAGAGGTCTCTCATCCCACGAGTCACAGTTGCTAATATTAAATAAATTAGTTATCTGGCTCAGGCACATATCAACTTTGTTGTTTCTAATCTAGAGAAATAAATTTGTTTTGACAGGCAAAACTAGTAATGTAGAAGAAAAGATTACTGGGTATATTTTCTGCTGAACTCGTTGATTGTCTCATTCAGAAACTCATGCCTTTCAGTTAATTTCATCTATCATATTTAATGTTAGTAAAGGCTACACATTTATTTATTATAGATATAGACCTTGCTAATTGGCATTCATCTGACATCAATTTGTTTTAAATTGAGACACAGGCCTAAGATACTCCCACATACATGTAGACACTTGCAAGATTCGGGAGCTAAGTGGCGCCAAATCAGCTTTCACTGCTCACTATGGAAGATTGTATGTACAGACTGTTAACGTTTTTTAACGCTTCGGGCTATATATAAATTTGTATGTTATTTACACACGAATCATGCATTGAAATATATTATACTATTTCCTCAATTTATGCGCACGGGTATAACAATTAAAAGTGATACGGTCAACCACCTCGACTGCTTCAGTCTCAGAGCCAGTAGAAAATGAAATGAAAAAAGCGGGAGAGACTACTGGCGATCGCACGCGATTGTATGATACCCTGTACCAGAGCCAATAGAAAAGTTTAATCATATACATATGTACAAACGCTGCTAACAGCTTGCTATCGTTTTCTTCGCCTTTCTTTATGAAACTTAACAAAATTTCAATTTTAGCTAACTTAACACACGTCTTATTTTAGATTCTGTTGTTCCTATACAAACCTGCAACCTGTAGAATGCTGGGAATTGACTTTTCCTAAAAAGGTTTGTATCAATGAATCATAAAATAGATGATTGGTCGTGTTATTTAACTTTGATTTATATTTGAAGCTTGCAATAAATAAGTCAAATCTAATTAGCTGTTGAGTTCAGAAAAATACTTAATAAAAGTTTCAACTAATAAGAAATCACAAAGCTATAAAGTTTAATTAATCCCAGTACTAAATATAATATTACGTAATCATTTGGTAATTTTTAGTAAAACTTACAGTTAACAACTTGTATACATATATGATTATTTCTGATTCTCCATATATGCCATCAAATTTTGCAAAGTAAGATCAAACCTATGTATAATCAACAGCAATAATCTAGGAGTATAAATCCAGGGAATGAATGTATAAAACCTGGGCCTTAGGCAGTGCTGGACCCGTGACAATAACTTTGGTAGCTTTCCGGAACAAACAACAAATAAACAAGCAATCAAAATAAGTAAACATATAAAAAAATGCATAATTTTGTAAGCTGGTCAGATGAAGATATAAAAACTGTCCAACAAAAGCTATCAAAAGGGGATGGCGGATGGCCAAAAGCGTGTTTCTGAAGGATCATCAGTTCAAGCCGTGAAACAATAAATAATATTACAGCGAATCAGAGGGATGCGTTGTAATATGCTTTGATAAAGACACTTATTATATTGATTATCATATATTATAATTTATAGTTACAAGCCAGCAATTTTTCTAAACTATTGGTTATTGACGTAATGCAAGATATTTTGATAAGTGAGTATTTGGTAAGTGTTATTGAATAATTACTGAGAAACAGTTGAATTACCTAAAATTATATATATATATATAGTCGGACCTGCATATTGATAAAGGAATTCAAATGAGCCTATAATATTTTAAATCGGATTGAATTCCATGTATTTTGTATATATTACGAATACATCAAATTTATTGGTTGTTTTATTATTCTGTTCAGTTGTTCATACGTAAATATGTACATATGTATATATCGGGCAGTTGTCTGGGGAGGCTGATCAGGATTTATTTCTGTCATTTCTTGAGTGGTAGATTAAAATAGCGGAGCGAGTCTCAGCATACGTGTTGAGTTCACAGTTTCACAACCAACAGAAGAACGACTCGTTGGTTCTCTATTCTGCAACAGCCGGACAGATTCCTATTGTTGTCTCTTTCACTCAACCTTACACTGAGCAACACTGACGGCAACCTGTGCTGTCGCTCCACTCTTTTAATGCTGTGCAATACCAAAAGAATCTCGCCTTTTACATCACTGATCAATTCGCCTCAATAGTTGGGCGGGCAATTCAAATAATTAAGTTCATTCCGACTTATATAAGTACATAGCTTGCTTATAGCCGGGTTTGTTATACAGATTCCAAAAGATTCGTCCATTTTGTGGGCCGATCAGTTCAATTTGATTCAGTTCGGTTTTTAAAATTGGATAAGAGTCTGAATTTCTAATCAGTTCTTATAGGTCAGCTCATTATTAAAAATCGATTTAAATCTGGTTTATTATTATATTATAATTATATATAATTAGAAGACTATGTACTTTTAGTAAAGAGTCTAATTATATCATAAGCATAATTAGGTATTTTCCTGTTATCATTAGTCCATTCTTCGATCCAACACATATAAAATTATTTTTATAAGTAGATATCCCTAACATTTCAAATTGATCTTTTAATATTTCAGTTAAAGTCAAATGGAATTTATTATCGTACTTGATGTAGCTTTTCACATGAAATTCCACAAATGGCTTAAATAATTGTCATGGCCCTAATGGCTTTAATTGACTTTTTTGCCAATGGAAATGCTACAGGCAGAACTGCAAATGACCGGACGGATGACCAACAATAAAAGAGAACGAAACAATTGAAATTTAACACAGAAAAGGCAGCTGGAAATAAAATTGCAGTGGTCAAAAAGAAAAGTGTGACCTCGGCAATGGAGACATTAAGATGTTAAGAAAACAGTTGGCAATAACTTTATATAGCCCAGCCGAGAATGTCTGTTTGTGGTTAAAAGCAAGAGCATTTAAGCCAGCACAAGTGACACATTTAATGCTACCTTTACGAAAATGCGCAAACTATCTACATATGTACATGCAGATGTATGTATGAGCTTTGTGTACCGGAAACTCAATTTGTTAAGTTGGTCAAATGTGACGGCAAAGCGTCAACAACGTGAATATCAACCTGCTGGCCATGTATATTACAATGAAATCAACACATACGTCAAATGAACTTTTTAGTAAAAGCGAACTATTTTCATTGTTACAGGCTACAAAATATAACTAAACTGAATTTATAAACTTTTTAAATTGACAAAAATGTTTTTAAAAAAAATGTATTTAACTGGATAAAGAAAATTACAAGATTTCAAATCATTAAATCAACGAACTTTTTTTAAATTCTTAGTAATTGCGGCCTATTAACCTTTGGATATTCGATTTCAGATTTAGTTATATTGATGTTGATGTTATTTTATTTTGCAAAACACAACGTTTAACCAAAATACTCCAGTGAGTGTAGGGTGAAACATTGTATGACCTTCGCTTGTCTAAATTATTACGTAGAAACGCAGAAAGCGTGATTTTTTATTCTGACAGAAATTTATACAAATTTAATTAGATAGATTAATTTTCATACAGCACATTGTTGATGATGGTGTAATCAATGTTATTTGTTTGCTGGTAGCCCTGGACAGCAATAAAAAATATGATTTTATTTTTATTTTTTTCCCTTATTATTTTCATACTTACACCATGTTGATTGCCGAAAGTGCATGTGTGTGTTCATTTGAGTAAATGAGTTTGCATTGATGTGAATTAAAGTCAAATAAATTAAAACACAATTAAGCTGTGCATGTTTTTGGATCTATATTGAAGTCTATAGAAATTAAATATGCTATCTAACCCGAAATCTGAGAAGATTATATGAGGTTAAAAGTGTGTACATTCAGAAATACAGACCACAACAACAGTCTAAGTCTAAGTCTAAGTCTAAGTCTAAGTCTAAGTCTAAGTCTAAGTCTAAGTCTAAGTCTAAGTCTAAGTCTAAGTCTAAGTCTAAGTCTAAGTCTAAGTCTAAGTCTAAGTCTAAGTCTAAGTCTAAGTCTAAGTCTAAGTCTAAGTCTAAGTCTAAGTCTAAGTCTAAGTCTAAGTCTAAGTCTAAGTCTAAGTCTAAGTCTAAGTCTAAGTCTAAGTCTAAGTCTAAGTCTAAGTCTAAGTCTAAGTCTAAGTCTAAGTCTAAGTCTAAGTCTAAGTCTAAGTCTAAGTCTAAGTCTAAGTCTAAGTCTAAGTCTAAGTCTAAGTCTAAGTCTAAGTCTAAGTCTAAGTCTAAGTCTAAGTCTAAGTCTAAGTCTAAGTCTAAGTCTAAGTCTAAGTCTAAGTCTAAGTCTAAGTCTAAGTCTAAGTCTAAGTCTAAGTCTAAGTCTAAGTCTAAGTCTAAGTCTAAGTCTAAGTCTAAGTCTAAGTCTAAGTCTAAGTCTAAGTCTAAGTCTAAGTCTAAGTCTAAGTCTAAGTCTAAGTCTAAGTCTAAGTCTAAGTCTAAGTCTAAGTCTAAGTCTAAGTCTAAGTCTAAGTCTAAGTCTAAGTCTAAGTCTAAGTCTAAGTCTAAGTCTAAGTCTAAGTCTAAGTCTAAGTCTAAGTCTAAGTCTAAGTCTAAGTATAAGTATAAGTATAAGTATAAGTATAAGTATAAGTATAAGTATAAGTATAAGTATAAGTATAAGTATAAGTATAAGTATAAGTATAAGTATAAGTATAAGTATAAGTATAAGTATAAGTATAAGTATAAGTATAAGTATAAGTATAAGTATAAGTATAAGTATAAGTATAAGTATAAGTATAAGTATAAGTATAAGTATAAGTATAAGTATAAGTATAAGTATAAGTATAAGTATAAGTATAAGTATAAGTATAAGTATAAGTATAAGTATAAGTATAAGTATAAGTATAAGTATAAGTATAAGTATAAGTATAAGTATAAGTATAAGTATAAGTATAAGTATAAGTATAAGTATAAGTATAAGTATAAGTATAAGTATAAGTATAAGTATAAGTATAAGTATAAGTATAAGTATAAGTATAAGTATAAGTATAAGTATAAGTATAAGTATAAGTATAAGTATAAGTATAAGTATAAGTATAAGTATAAGTATAAGTATAAGTATAAGTGGTATAAGTATAAGTATAAGTATAAGTATAAGTATAAGTATAAGTATAAGTATAAGTATAAGTATAAGTATAAGTATAAGTATAAGTATAAGTATAAGTATAAGTATAAGTATAAGTATAGTATGTATGTATAGTATAAGTATAAGTTAGTATAGTATAAGTATAAGTATAAGTATAAGTATAAGTTAGTATAGTATAAGTTAAGTATAGTATAAGTATAAGTATAAGTATAAGTATAAGTATAAGTATAAGTATAAGTATAAGTATAAGTATAAGTATAAGTATAAGTATAAGTATAAGTATAAGTATAAGTATAAGTATAAGTATAAGTATAGTACAAGTATAGTATAAGTATAAGTATAAGTATAAGTATATAGTATAAGTATAAGTATAAGTATAAGTATAAAGTATAAGTATAAGTATAAGTATAAGTATAAGTATAAGTATAAGTATAAGTATAAGTATAAGTATAAGTATAAGTATAAGTATAAGTATAAGTATAAGTATAGTATAAGTATAAGTATAAGTATAAGTATAAGTATAAGTATAAGTATAAGTATAAGTATAAGTATAAGTATATGTATAGGTATAAGTATAAGTATAAGTATAAGTATAAGTATAAGTATAAGTATAAGTATAAGTATAAGTATAAGTATAAGTATAAGTATAAGTATAAGTATAAGTATAAGTATAAGTATAAGTATAAGTATAAGTATAAGTATAAGTATAAGTATAAGTATAAGTATAAGTATAAGTATAAGTATAAGTATAAGTATAAGTATAAGTATAAGTATAAGTATAAGTATAAGTATAAGTATAAGTATAAGTATAAGTATAAATATAAGTATAAGTATAAGTATAAGTATAAGTATAAGTATAATATAAGTATAAGTATAAGTATAAGTATAAGTATAAGTATAAGTATAAGTATAAGTATAAGTATAAGTATAAGCATAAGTACTACTGCAAGGGTATCAAATCAAGGGTATCAAATCTTCGGCATGACTTTCATCCTTGATGTATGTACATCTATTAAAATTCTGCACAAATTAAAAAATATAGCCTTGTGTTGCGTTTCCAGCAAATCTGAATTGAAGTGTATGTAAATGATTTAATAGTGTAATTGGCCGGTCTTGCAAAATATACGTACATATAGTATATATAAATAGAATGCATGATTGTACTTATATGCGTGTGTGATTGTGATTTAGGTGTGTGTACAGCTGAACATCAAATCAAAACCAATGTCAATATTGAGCTAAATCGAGGCTAGCAATAAGCAAAATGAGCACGTATCAACCGCCTGGCGCACTGTAGGACACAAGAATGGAAGAGCGAAACGGAACGGACAAACAACTTGGCAACACAGTCAGAACGCAAGGATGCGAGCTAAGACAATACACGAGTAAGTATCAACAAAGTAGCAAAAGCAGTGGCACTCCCAAACCCGCCCATTGCCAGCAACAGCAAGGGCAGCGGAGGCAGCGGGAAGAGGCAGTGACAGCATGGGGGAAACGGAGGCAGGATCGGCGGCGTCATCATTTATCAAATGCGCACACACAAAGGTCAAGTAAAGTGTTATCCTTGCAGCTATCAAGGCAAACATGGGCCAGCATAGCAGCTGCCAGCTGTTCCTTTGACGCCAGCCGCCAACTTTTCACAATTCCTAGCATGGAACCAGGCAGGCACAGGCCTTGAGGCGCACACACACGTAGAGTTATGCACATGCGTATATACATACATATAGTATGTATACACATACATACATACTCATACAAGCACAAGATTAGCGTTTTGTGAAAATCATTATCGAAATGAAAATATCAATGATGTGAGAATGTTATGGGCCGCCTCAGCAAGGCGCACATCAACAACGCATTCTGCCTTCGAAACCTGATAATCATCATAAGCAGCTGCAACATCATTAATAAAAGGTTCCACATCAAAGACTTTCTCGTTATACTGCCATGGAGCTTATTATTCTCAGCTACAGTTATTCTCTTGTAGCTTTTGATTTTTGCATTTCTATTTCTGGTTGTTAATCTCTAAAGCTAGCCATTCAAAAAGTATTTAAAATATCCCCAACACATAAAATGGAAAGGACACAATCAAATGTTACAAACGTAAATATAAAGCAGACAACTTCGAACCTACATTATATGTGTATCTGAACAAGTTGAACTTATATTGTTAAAGAGAAGCGGTCACTATATATGACGCGCTTTGTTTCTTAACCTTTGTATCATGATTGATTTATATCAGTGAAGAGGGCCACTAAAGTGGTAAACCTGAGAGTATTTCAAAATTATGTACATTTGAAACTTTAAATATACTTAAATAATCAAACAATTTGTAATCGTTTTCATATCTTTTATTTGGAAATTTGTATATTTAAATTTTGTTTTGTTTTGTGTTTGCTTATTTTGCTTTTTCTTTGTAGTTGTTGCATTTAATATTTATATTTATTTTATTTTATGCATTTACATTAAATTTGTTCTTTGTTCACATAAAAAGTCAACACTTGCGTCGATATTTTTCAAATATTTTGTATGATGTTCTTGTTGTAATTGTACTTATGTAATTCTTTCAGAATAAATACCATAACTTTTTATTTAAATAATTTGCACAGTTGCACAATTGTTAATAAGTAATACAATATTTATTTTATGCAATAATAATTTTGTTTATACATAAAAATATATTCTGTAGCACAAATTTCACTTGCTTATGGTTTCATATTATATTTTTCTTGTTCTTGTTGTTGATGCTATTGTTTTTATGGTTGATTACAAGACACAGAGCAGAGCGAGAGGCAATAGGAAATTTAAAAGCAGCATCGCCTGCAAATTGGGCCAATGATATGGCAAAAAGTTGTTGGAATACAAATACATATAAACAATTGTGTTAGAGGTTTATTAAGCTTTTATTCTGACCCGATATACAAAAGTACAAATATCATTCTCCTTCTCGCTCTGTCACCTCTTTCAAATTAACAAATAGATTTTACACCATATATTTTTTTGTGTTTGTTTTCTAATTTAAAGCGAAAACGGAAAACATAAAATTCAATCAAAACAAAAAATATATTGCTGAGTAATTATTTATCAGTGAATGAATGCGTGAATATATCGTCTTTTTGTTCTACATATATATATGTATATATATATACGGTTTATATGTATGCCTCTCTCAAATTGTATTGGTCGCGAGTACTTCAATTTGCTTGCGCTTGACTTTCAACATAAAAAGAATTTCAGTTAAGTTCATTTTGTAGATTATCATTTAAAATTGCTTAGTAAAATTAGTTCATAATAGTGTTTATTTTTTCTTGTATTCTCTCTTTATACTATATTAATTAAACGCGTGTGGCTTTGAGCGAGAAAAAAATAATAATCAGACTATATTAAAATCAAATTTCTTTAATAGACACAAAGAAAAACAAAACACGAATCCAGTGCAATTAGATATAAGTTCGCTTTTCATTTAAATGTTTATATAAATTTTAATTTTGTTCTTCGCGATTTCATTTCATGTTTCGCATTTCTTTGCCTTCTTCGAATCACCAAAAAAAAATGTTTCTAACAAATATTACATAAAGCCAGTGTGTGTATGTGTGTGTGTAATTAATTAATATAATTAAAAAGTACATACAAGTTATCAACTACAGTTAAGTGTATATATGTGTTAGGGTGTGGATGTGTATAAGCAATTACCACGCCCTCTGGGCGCCTTGGGCATGGGCTTCTTGAATCTCTCAGTGCACAACAGCATTGCGCAGTTAACGCATTCTAAATTACACTTTAAAAATTACATAATTTAAATAATTTATTATTATACACATCTGTGGACCCAAACTATGCTAATACCAAATGAAAAAATTTTATATTTATTTATAGAATAAGCACGTGCATGTCGGATAAATCGGAAGGGAGGAATAAAAATAATATATCCACTTTTTGTCAAAGCTACACCGATTTATCAATGTTATGCTTGTTACACGTGCTTTCGTTTTAGGTTTGTGTTTTTCTGTCTTGCAATTTATATCAATATATTTATGTAATCTTCACGCAAATTATCAACTCAACGAACGCTACACAATCAGTGCGAAACGCAACTGTTAACTTAACTATCAACTGCGCTAATTTCAACATTTCATGGCTGTTTTATAGTTTATAGAACACCGATATCCAATAATTCTCATTCATTTGAGCTCGACTTGCCCCAAACATGTGGGCATGCTTTTTGCTCATTGTAGGTGGAGCAGCTTTTCAGATGTTTCATCTGTATTCAATTGCAAGTCTCTGCCTTTGAGTTTATCAATTCATATTATGCTAATATCTGTCCTGTTATCACTGTTGTTTTAGTTGTTGTTGTTGTTGTTTTGTATGCTGCTGTTGCTACTGCTGCTGCTATTATTGATGTTATTGTTGTTGTCGTTGTAGCGTCAGTTGGACGCATTCAACACTCACTTTGGGACAAATCGATATCCTTTTTGACGCTGCGCGCCAATCGATCCAACTCGGCCGCCGCATCTGAGCGCACCGCAAGCTTCTCGGCCGTCATGAGGGCATCAGTGCCATTGGATGTGCGTGGCGTGCTCATGCCGCCACCTGGGCTGCCAGCGCCTGGAGGGCCACCCGCAGGTCCTCCTGACTTTTTGTGTAGCAGCGAATTAAAGAAGTTGGCCAGCACACCTTCGCCGCCGGGCGTAGCGGGCGTCAGCTTGGGATCAATCTGCAATAAAGTTAATAAATTAATGAGCATTTAAATATTTAATGTGTCTCTTCGAACCTTTTTAGGCGAACTTTGCCCGGTGCTGCCGGGCGTGCGTGGTCCGGTCTTGTTGCCGCCAGCGGTGGCGCCTTGCGAGCGCAACGGCGATTCGCCCCGCACCTGGCCTCCTTGCTTGAGTATCTCCTGCTGACGTGCCAAAAAGGCCTGCTCGTCCTCGGTCTGCACCTCCGTTTCGCGATTGGAAACCGCCTACAACAGATTGCATTTATAAAATTGATTGTCACTCATAAACACATACGAATACGCACCTTTCGTGTTGGCGGCGCCTTGATTATGTCTGTGTAATGATTCTCAGCCTTGACCGCATGCATGTTCTCATACAGAATACTTATCTTCTTCAGGCTATCCCAGCCCGCCGGACTGCAAAACAATAAGAAACAAATATTAGAGCTACTGAATGCAAGTGAAGACAATATGAAGGCAATATGCATACATGAGCACCGCATCCTTCTCAACGACTAGCGCTGGAGTACGGAATGGTAGACCATAAATTCGATGCGTTAGATATTTGTAAAGGAGATCACAGTTTTTATCCTCTTTCACACTCGTGTAGAAGAGTGAGGTACCGTGCCGCAGGCAAAAGTTTCGTATCCATTGCTGAATGAAGTCGAAATGCTCATCGCGGTACTCGTACTCCTTCTCCAGCGTTGTCATGTAGTCCGTCTACAAATGAAATTGAAATCACTTATAAGTGACAGACAATTGTGGAGAGCTGTGTGTAAGTGCGTACGCACCTTGGTGACCACAACGACAATGTCCAAGCCCAGATTGGTAATTAGTGCGTCCTCTGTCAGCGGCAACAGATCATCCTCATCGATCGAATTGTTGTGCATGGTGCGTTTAACTGGCGAGCCAGGATCCAGATCATCGCCCACCTCACAGTAGCTTTGCCACGTCGTTGCCAGCCGCTGACGTGCTGCCTCCTTCTCTTTGGGATCCAACTGCAGACTTTCAATGTGCTGGGCCAGCACCTTGATCCATTGGTTGAGCTGCTCGAGCCAGCCCCATGGCTGTGTCATCGAGACAGTTAGTATGACGAGGGTGTGTGCATAATTCGTTTCGTTTAGCGCGTAGTGCAGCAGATTTGTGTGTCCTGGATCACCATCCAGAACCCAAACGCTTAGTCGCGTCATATCTATAGAATTGAATTGAATTGTTAAGATTAGATCTGGGCAATAGAAAATAATAATAGAATGAAATAATGAATACACCCACCGTCTCTGTACTCATCCTTGACATCAATGTAGGCGTACTCCAGGCCAGAGCCCTTCTTAGGGTCTTCCACGCCCTGCAGCTTTGCGATGAGTGTCGTCTTACCAGTGGCATTATCACCTAATACTAGTACAGATTTGTTTGACGGTAACTTTGTGCTGCCTTGTGTTTGTACTTCATTCAATATCGCTGACCTGCGGCAGGAGAAAGCAAATGAAATAGAGAAGCATAAAACTGAGACGGAAACCGTAAAAGCAATTGGGTCACTTTCGTTGGCTATCAAAATTTTTGCAATATACATTAGCGCTGCCCCAATTGTGTGTCACCACAGCCACAATCCTCTACCCTCTATCCTCAATCCCCAATCCCCAATCCTCAATCCTCAACCCGAACCGCAATCCTCAACACTAGGGCATGCCACGCAATCAAACTAATTGCATCCCTGTGCTATTTATGAGCCACAGACCGTTTTCTTTATTCTGCTTTATACAAAGTACAAGTATATATTATTTCCTGATGTATAGATGTATGTACATTTCTAAAACACGTTGACCTGAGTCAATATATTTTAACGGACATGCAATTTCAACAGAACATTTGTGCAATTCAATTAAAGCCAATTAAGTATTTCGATTGAAAAGTGTCCACTTTTGCTGACCAACTGGATGGATGACTGACTGATTGACTCACTCACTCACTCACTAAGTCACTAAATCATTCACCCAATTTGGCGCTGACTAATAAACTAACTGTATAGCTGACTAAATGACTGAATGACTGAATGAATGACATGCAAATGGCGGTTTACTCAATTGGAGAGCTGGACGCCAGCTCCTTCTCAATATGATGGCGCCTTCGTGCCAAAAACTGCGAGCTGCGAATATCGATTGCCCGCTTTCCAACTTTTAGTTTTTAACTGTTCTCTTCTATTGTTTATTCAAAGGTGTCGTGCACCGCACAGTGGTTCAAAATCTATTTAAATGCATTTCAATCCATTCAATTCTATTTAAGTGTATCAATCTATCAAGATTATTAATTTATTACAATTTGATCAATCTATAAGTGAGGTACGGTATGATAAGGGAATGGAGTTGCTATTTAATTTGGGATAAAACATATTTTAAAATGCTTTACATGACATTTTTAAGTGAAACAGGGAACATGATGACATGACTGCATCTCCATGGATTATTTTCCAATTTTCGAAAAGCTTTTGACTAACACTCGAGCCACTGTGGCCTGGCTGGCTGGCGTTTTACCTGGTGGTGGTGGTGGGTCGCTTCACACTTGAGACACATGCAAACAACCCGGCACAATAGGCACCCCCTCACTGTACCCCTCTGGGTTCCAGGCTGGTTGGCATGGTGCACGAAAGGCCCAAACGAAAAATATTTTCCAAGCTAGTGAAGTTAGCCTGACAGGAAGGCAGCCAGGCAGACAAGAGACGACGCGTCTGGCATTCCCAGTGCGCACTTAGACAGCGGCACGCGTGAAAAGTGGACCACATTTAAATACAGAGAGAGTCCGGGCTAAAATCGGGTCTTAGAATCAGTTGTTAGCAGTTCATTGCCAGGATGAGTCTGCTGCTGAAGCGACGGTCGCGCAGCGAGACGCGGGCACAACCAATAGTTCCACAAACAAATCAGGAGATGCCATCACAGTTAAAGCCACAGCAACCACAACCACAACTACAACAGCACCAACGACAACAGCAACAACAGAAGCAGCGTCAGGAGCCGTCGAATAGCGTGGAAAATTGCAACACACAGTCCGCACAGCGGCTGGGTCTGGGAACAAGCACTGGAACAGGCATGGGCAGACGCAAGACATCCGCGGAGCTTATCAGCGAGGCCAAACTCTTCTTGGGTGATCTGTCCACGACAGCGGCCACAGCAACGGCGGCAATGACCGCAGCCGGAGGCGCACGGTTGGTTAGCACGCGGCGACCCATAACACCTCGTGAACCTGGACGCGTTCTCTATGGGAAAGTGGCGTTAGCAGGACGTCCGCCGAGTGCCTTCTCGTAAGTAACTAGAGTGCTTTGTGCTTCATCATGTGCATGACGTAATCATCTGACCTGTTCCACAGAATGCGATATCTGCAGAACGAAATGCACAAGCCTCTAACACCGGGAACGCCAGCAGCCAAATCGGAGATGAAAATAAACCGTCGGAGTCTGGACAGCAAGCTGGCGCCGCCACGTCAATTGCCAGCACTGCCAGGTGCTACTCCTCAGGCGGCAACAACAACAACTCCGCCAGCACGCAATGGAGCGTTGCTTGGTCAGTGCAGCACGGAGACGCTCATCGAACTGCTCAAGCAGCATGCCGGCCTCAAGGATTGCAGCGCTGAGACTGTGCAGCACATCAACGCGGTGAGTATAAAGGATAATCTAACAAGGCGTTCATATCCTCAATGATCTCCACCGTCGCTTACAGATTCTATTAGAGCTGTACACGCGAGTGCGAAAACAGGAACGCAACTTCAAGCGTGCATTCATACTGGGCGGTCTATACGGTCTCGTGGAGTGCACGGCTCCACGTATCCTTTTAGCTGTGGCACGTGTCGTTCTAGCGGTAAGTGCTCCATCATCTCCCTTCATTCCTATTCCACTTTCAATGTTCTTTTCCTGAAAAAGTTAAATGTAACGGGCAGCAATTTGACCGGCGCCTGCAAGCTAATCTTTAAGGTGGCCCGCCACGAGCAGCACGATGGTCTGTTCCATGAGAATGACGTGCTGGAGCTACTGATCGATGGGCTGGGCAACGCCTCGCCACTGGACGAGCCGGAGGCCTGCATTTATGCCTACGGTTGTATACGCTTTCTAACCGCAAGCAGCGCTCAGGAACGAGACGATGCACTCAATCGGAACTGGGCGGCCGGCCTAGAGGAACCGCTACCAGCACCGGTAACGATTGCAGCAGCAACAGCTTTGACACCAGAGCCCAATCTGCGCAAGCTAAATGGCCAGCAAACACTGGTATGCCGACTGGCACGCCATGGAGCCGTTGACCTAATGATTCTTCATTTGCAAATGCTCAACGAGGCGGCCGCCACACGACGGCTCAGTGGTCCGCCGCTCCACACGCTTTACCAGCTATCAGCAGCATTACGAGCTCTAGCAGATGTGGCCAAACTGCAGCAGCGACTCCAACTGCAGCTGCAAATGGCGTGTCCACATCTAATACGTGCCGCCGAGGTGTCCATGGGTGAGCTGGAAGTGCAGGCTAACGTGGTGCGCACGCTAAGGTGAGTTCAAGCCAACAAAGAGAGGACCATTGCTTCTAGTCCAACTTCATGATCATCCAATATCTAGCGTGCTGTCGGAGGATGTGGACTGTTGCGAGACGTTGCTTAACTATGCCGCACGCATTGGCCTTTTGCTGGGACCCTGCTCCAAGGGCGGACAATGCAGTGAGCGCTTACTGGCGGTACTCAGCCGACTTGGCTACATGCTGGGCAATATTCTGGCCAAACACGAGTCGGCACGCGTGCAGGTGAGGAAGATGAGGAGCATGAGCCCTCAAATGACCATAAGATTGATTGATGTATATTCCTTGCAGTACTATCACAACGATGTGGCCATGGAGTATCTATTGAATGTGCTGCAGCAGTTAAGCGAACGCACGCCGCCCAACGAGGCTCTTCTGGATGCTCAGATCAAGCTGATACGAGTCGTCGCAAATATGAGTGTCAATGCCGAGGTGGGTGCAGGTCTGGGCAATGTTCATGCTCTGGGCACGGTGCTGTTACGTCTGCTAAAGAACGCAACCGCTGCGCTGGATACATCAACTGAGGTCGTACATCCTGTGGAGCTCTTGGAGCTATTGCATGCCACGTTGGGGGCCCTTCACAATCTCTGCTTTTACCAGGACAAACACACCGCAGTGGTAGCGTCGTCACCACTGCCTGGCTCACTGCAGACTCTCATTGACGAGCTGTCAACGGAACTGGCCACAGCCTTGGGCCGCTGTCAGCCGAGGTCCGTTTCAACCAAGGTGGAGATTGCCCGTGTACTGGGCAACCTGACACGCAATGAGCTGGCACGTCGATGTTTCTGCGCCGCCAACGGATTACCACTTATGGTGCAGCAACTGACACGTCAGGCGAGCGGACAAGATTACGAGCTACGCACTTGCGCCATTGGAGTGCTGGTCAACCTGCTTGGCGATGGAGAGCAACGGGCTCCGTTTTTACAACTTCGTGGAGCTGAGCTACTGTCACTGCTATTGCGGGGCGCCCTCGAGCAGGAGGATTGGTTTCTGGCGAATATTGTATGCCAGGCATTGTGGAATCTGCTAATAGATGTCCAGTGTGCGACAGTCCTGTGCCTTAATGGTAGCATTCTCGACGAGGTGAGCGAACTGTTAGCCGATTATTTGGATGAAGAACGCATGATTGCCGATGAGGCCAATGATGATGAAACGGAACAGGAGACAGGGAAAGATGTGGAGACAGATTCAGAACTGGATGCAGATTCGACACCTGATGCATTATGGGAGGACTTTGCTCTGGTGGCCACCGATTTATTGGAGCGCATTCAAAACAACTTCGATAAGCAGCAACACCGACAAGCATCGCATATCGATAACAATGATGACAACGACAATGATGATGTATTTATCAAGCAAATGTAAAACATTCTTTAACCTAACGAATATACAAATATACACAATAAATATGTATTGAAATACCGCAAATTTTCGATTTCGATTTCGAATTTGAGGAAATCGATAACAAAATACTACAACTTTTCGACAAATGGAACAAGCACATATACTATGTATGGTTATTCAAAACAAATGTTGCTGTTCATGATAATCAAGAATTCCCTAGAAACTTGGATAAATAGCAATTTGTTTAGATAATTTCCAGTAATGTAATTACAGTAATGCGTGTAATTAGATTTCAAAATATACATATACATTTCATCCTCAATTGAAATGGATATGGATCTGCGTTTTAACTGCTGTTCTGCACATGCGCGCCGCTGACATCGGCTAGTTACGTACATATGTATGTGTGTATGTATGTGTGTGTGTTTGTACATATATATTTATATTTAAGCGATGACAACATCGCCCACACGCACACAAAGGCAAGCAGCACACACACGCACACGCATAGACTCGGCTTTAAGCGACTCTTCGCTCATTGGACAATGCAAATTCCAATTGGACTGTCAACTTCCAATATGAAGTCGAACTATCGATACCTCGCCTTATGGAACTACATAAATATATGTACATATATATTATGTGTGTAACTAAGCCTGTGTGTCTTGCCCATTAGGCACAACAAAAATTGATAAAGCAAAAGGTGTGCGCTGCCGACTGCGCTGCCGGTGACGCTGCCCTCGATTTTGCTGCTCAATGAATCATCGGCAGGTCTGTCCTCTCTCTCTCTCTCTCTCTCAATCTCTTCACAGTCTCTTCACAATCCGTTTAAAAATTGTCTTAACTTTTAACTTTTGTTTATGCCACAAGTTCATTAAATCAGCACAAGAGAAAATTGGCAAAATATATATGAAAAATGCTCGTGTCAATTTGTATGTGTATGTGCGTATGCGCGTAAGTGTGAGCCAAACGTGGTTTGAGGTTAGGCGAGTGTTGTACAAATGACAACATGCACTAAATTTAAAAGCGGCATGAAATCAGCTGCTTTTTGCCCACAAATACGCCAGTAAGGCAATGGGTGGGTGGTGGCGGTGCCCGGGTATGGTGATTATCACCTGCAGCCGGCAAGCACGCACACAGAGTGCGAAAGAGGGATGGCAGTAACCGAAAATTATTGCAAACGTCAGCTAAAGAAAGTCGATAGATGGCAAAATGGGAAGGTAGTCACAAAAGCAGCTGTTTTGTGTCTGTTGGAAAGGGCAGATAAAAAGTGTCTGTCATATGATAAACTTCAAATGAACCCAATACGTCGGTCAACTACTTTTAGAAAAGCAAACGGAATGGAGAAATGACATCAACTCACCAGAGGTTCTCCTTGTCGGCGGCGGCATCCTTCTTTTTCGTAGTAAAGGATGATGTCAGCGCATTACTGCCCGTCATTGTTTGCGTGACGCTGTCCATTGCCACTGCAGTGATGGTTAGTAACTGCTCCAGGCGACTGTTGCCCTCTCAGTTGTTACCTCTTCCGTGGGTTGGGGGCAGCTGCTGCGGGATGCACGAAAAACGTTAAAGCAGCACAAACAAAACGCACAGTCGCTCAAATTCAAGCACACACACACACACAGAGGCAGAGCAATAATAACAATAACAATTGAGTTGCATTGAACTTGGAGCCAGCAGTTGCAAGGTGTCTGCTTTTAAAACGCCTACGCTAACAGCGACGTTTCCGCTACTTCGTTCTGTTTGAGCTAATGGTTACGTTGCAGGGCGGCAGCGACGTCGACGTCGCCATTTAACGTCGGTATGACAAACGCGCAGATTATAATCTATTTAAATATTTTATTATTGCAGCTTTGTTGTTTGCTCATGTTACGCAGCACAGCTGCTTCTTGTGCTGCTGCCTTCTGACTAGCTGGCTCTCTGTATGTCTGTCTTCCTGTCTATGAACAATTTGCAAAATTTCTTGACGTTTGCTTTTGTTTTTTTTCTACGTACTGCAGCTTTTACTTAAGTTATTTTTGTGCACTCCGCTTGCAAATTTGATCCTGTGAACTATATTTGAAGTTTAGCGTGTAAATTGCTGCATCTGACGTTAGTTACTTTGCTTTGAGTTATTGTTGAATATAAATAACAACAAAAAATATACGCCCGATATTGAGATGATGAATTTTTCGCTGAAATAGCACAACGAAACTAGACACAGTGTGTACACACTGAATTACAATAGGAAAAATGATGACAGTGTGACCAACAAAAAACAATTTTAAAGTCTGGCATTACCCAAAGCATTGTATTTGCAAAAAAAAAATGATATTGTTAAGTGGCAACCTTATGGCGCCCGTCCCAAAACAAAATACCATCATCATCATCTTACTCTCACTGCGTTTTTACAAATACAATATAACAATACTCAACAAACCATAAAATATTAATAAAATGCAAACGTTTGTGTTCATTATTACTGTGATAATCGTTATAACCATCAGCAGTGCACCACAGACAGATGGTATGTCTGATTAGCAGGTTTGCTGCAAATTGAAGTCTTTTGTACCACACACACCTACACTTGTACACGTTACTGTTAGTGAATTGCGCATGTGTGCATACGGATGTATAATGCATTTATGAATTACAATTTCACTTTTCACCTTTTGTTTAAAGCGCTATTGCGTCGGTGTTATCAGTGTCGTTCACGTGGCGACCTTGGTAGCTGCAAGGATCCATTCGGTTTTAACGCAACTGATGTTGAGAGAGAACCCGGACTGTCTGCCACTCCTTGTGCCAGTGGCTGGTGTGGCAAAGTGATTGAAGGCGGTGGAACCTACGCCCTTGACGGTAAGTATAAGCAAATATTATTATAGCTTATATATAAACAACTTCCAACAATTGTATTGTAGACTACGATCTCGCCATTCAGCGAATGTGCGTGCAGCGAGGACCCGATGACAACATGGACCGATGCGCAGACACAATATACAACCATAAGAAAGTGTTCATGTGTTTCTGTCAGGGTGATCTATGCAATGGCGCAGCTGGCCGTTGGGAGCAATATCGTCAGCCGCTCTCGACGCTAACTGTGGCTATTGTGGCGTCCAAAGTCCTCAATAAACTGTATTTGAATCTATATTTGTAATGATAACTCATAATGCTTGGCATTGTTTGTTGGAATGGGGCAATAAAACTTGTAAATCTATATCATCTTGACCATAGCAGTCTGTAGCGTACATCTTGTTGCGGGTGATTGCATTTGTTGCAACTCAGGAAAGAGGAGGGTCAATGCAGGCCATACTTATTGGGCAGATTAATTTCGAGAACAGAATGTTGTGAAACAATTTCTTCCATGGTTGTTGCAGTGACTTCTGCTCCCAGTCCAATGCTTTTGAGATTTCATATTTGTTGCTTTGTTGCTAAACTGTATGTCCGATGCCGTGGATTCGTTAGTCTTGCCCAGATTAGCCATAAAGATCTCCTTGGCCATCGGTTGCACCCACAGTGCACTTTAACTTTTCCCAATATTCGAAGTTGAGAGGCAAACGCCTCCTTTGAGACAAATATACATAATCCATACCTAATGATAAATTTCAAGGGTCCAAGGATACCTTGGATTCGAAGCACTTTGTTCAATTGACCGTCTTCTTCTCATTCAATTAGCGCACCTCTAATCTGCCCGCGTTGCCAACCCACCAAAAATATTATGTCGCTACCAGGGCTGGGTGCTCATCACTTTCGTTTTCCATTTAATGCCCGCGAGAAGTTGATTTTTGTGTATTTTCATATTTTCTAGCAAACTAATATTATTGGTAATTGAGATACAGAGAAATCTCTTTCTCGACAATTTCAAATTAATTCAATTTAATTCAACAAATTGTAAACAGTAAGCTTCAAATAATACCTCAAGTGTTTCTCCATCCAGATTTTTGCTGAAAAGTTTATTTTATGTATGTATGAACATTTCTTACTTAATTTACTTATCACTTGGTTACCTTCAATAACTAAATACGATGTCAAAAATGCTTGGACAATCCAATAACTTGTTTTTTTTATTAGCCTGCGTCAACTTCCATTGACAATTTAAAATGAATCTAATTTAATTCTTTTTCAGATTATTTTCAACAATTTCCTTCGTTTTTCCTCGATTTGTTACCATATTGTGATCTCTGTGTCAGGTGACGGTAAATGGAATTGTCGGGTCTAACATCTTTATAGTGAAAGCGTGTTCATCTGTTCTTAAAGTTAAGTGTGTATTAAGCCAAATAAAAAAAAAACAACCTATAACATTTATAAACAAACCATGGAATTTCAGTAATTTGTATTCAATAAAAAAAAATGTTAACAAAGTAAAGTTCCTACAATTTGTACAAATGTGAAATATTACAGTTTATTTAATTAAACATTAAAGAACATCTATCTTCGGTTTACCGAAAATGTAATACCCCTGCAGATCGTTTATATGGCAGCTACTATATGGTACAGGGCACAGTCAGCCGATCAAGCTCGTACTCATGAAAGTTTCTTCAATTAGGTTACTGTAAGGCTTTTCCAGTGATTGACAGACAAAAAATATAAATAAAAGAAAACATATATATGTATATATACAAATATTTTTCATTCACACTCTCTGCAAGAGTATAGAATAACGATTGTTCCGCGTGTTTCTTCTAAGTGGAGCGAAAATTTGAAATCTAGGCGCTACGAAAATTAGAATTATATATAAAAAAGGAAAATTATACACGTTTGGTTGAACTTTGATACGGACATAAATATTAATTACATATGTAATGTATGTAATATATAAATATATTGTATTCTTTAAAAAAAGGAATATTTCATGGGGAACCCCTGCCAGCAAAAAAAAAAAAATATATATATATATATATATATATATATATAAGTATAAAAATATATGTACAAACATATGGAGGATACAACGATCAGGAAAGACTGTACAACAAGCGGCGAGACAGCGCACAAAAAACTATCGCCAATTTTGAAATATGTTAAACATTTCTTAGCAACTATTAAGAAAATCATTTAGCTCTGGCCGTCGACGTCCAGTCGCGCATGCACTGTGGACAGCGGCTGCTTAGCTGCGTCTGCACCGGAGACTGTGTCTTTCCCTTGGTGTCCTCGTGGCAGTCCATGTGGTAGTAGCCCTGACAGCTCTGGCACATCAGCAAATTGTCTGCAAAATATAATAGATTTAGTATAAATATAATATATAAACAATTGCATACAATATAAGGATTCGTATTACAATGAGCGTATCCAGAAACAGCCACAGAGGAAGACAATTTAAGATCATTTATAAGGAAACCTATCAAGGATACATTCTCGTGGTCTACGAGATCAACAGACAGACGGACATCTCAGCATATATTTATTTTCTATAAAGAATTTGCACACTTTTATTTTACCCTTGACAATTGACAATTGTTTACAGGACCTTGACAATGTATGATACAGTCTGTCGACTTACCCGAACGTTTTCTGCATTGCTTGCACTTCTGTTTGTTGATTTCCGTCTGGCTGCTGGCCATGCGATCATCCAGCTTTTCAGGCGTTTTACTTTTGCTCTTGCGATTGGCTGCTGCAGCAGCAGCAACGGCATTAGCTTTGTGCGCCTTCTTGGCCTGCAGACGCTTCTCCTTGGGCGACAAGAGAAACTCTGGCTTATCTTTTAGCTTCTTTTGACGCACTGCATCGATGGCGGCCAACTGTTGGCCATAGTGAAAGTCCACGCCGCTTGCATTCTGCACGGTGCGACGCTTGCGTTTCGAATGGCGCTGGCACAATTTCTTGACCATATCATGAGTATAGAGTCCAAATAGTCCAAGGAATTGATCTTGCCCGTACTCAGTTGGCAGCACCCTCGTCTCACGCGGTTCATCACGCCACTGCGCCGCCGAGGCACACAGACGTTGATGCTCCAATTCTAGCTCCTGGTGCAAATCATTCGAGGACCCAGACGAGCCCGATGAGCCTCCGGCTACGGCTGCGGCTACGCCTGCTGTTGAAGTCGATGCCTGCTGCGGCGCAACAGGTGGTGGCGGTGTAGTCTGCTTTCGTCCTGCCCCATACGCATTACGCGTCTTGTACTGTTTGCTTGGCGCTTGCTGCACTGTCTTCTTGGCTATCGTTGCTGCAGCTGTTGGAGCCGGTACGGCAGCACCAGGCGATTCCATCACTTTGCCTGGTTTGCTTTTGGTTACTACACTGTTTACCTGTGGCGGCTGCTCTGCTGCCTTATCACTGGGCAACTCCAGAGCATCCTCCTCATCAAATTTGCGTGGTTCCTGTTTGGTCTTGCGAGCCCGTCGCAGCGCTTGACGCAGATTCATGCGACTCTGGGCGACAAAGTCTGACGCTGTGGGAGCGGCCTTTGTAATGGGCGCCAATGGCGGCGGTGATGTCGAGATGCGTTTCATTGATTGCTTAACTTCTGAACGTTGCGCACGCTGCTTGGGCACCGTCAGAGGCGGTGGCTGCGATGGGGGTGCAGACTGTCCTTCAATTGTCAAGGATCCGCGCGGTTTAAGCAGCGAACGTTGTTGCTCCTTTTTGGCCAAGTTAACAGTTGGTTGGCCCCGCGGTTGCATCAGCGGTGGCGTTGAAAAAAGCGTCGGTAAGCTGTCGCCAGATTTAAGCAACGTTTCAGGCTGCTCGTCCAGCGGCTGCAAAGGCTTCAGTTCATCATTCTCGGTGCCATCGCTGACCGAGATCTTCATGTCACCAGCAACAGTCTCAGTTGGTGGATTGACGAGCAGTAGTGGTACATTGTCGTCCAGCTCGCTAAGCTTGAGTGGCTCAATGCCAGCTTCTTCATCCTGAGAAATGAGAAAATGCTTACGTATCAGCATCTCCTCATTGTCGCGCATCACCACCGATTGCGGAAAGATTTTGTAGCTGTCATCGCCAATCAAAGGCACTATGAGGCTAGAGATGTACTCATGCCCCAACTTAGGTACAGTCTGGATGTTGTTCTCCTCTAGCTTCTTGTAGAATAAGTCCAAATCTTCGTTGAGTTGTAACATCAAATACTTCTGCTCTGCATTGATCTCATATACCTCCGCCTCCAATTCATCCAGTATGAGCTGCATCTGTACTGGATCCTGCAGTTGTTATGCAAAAGTTCATTTTTATTGGTGGTCAATACATATGAAAGTGCCATAACACAGCAGCAACACTAACAACAACAACAACAACAATAACTACAACTACAATCTCTCAAAATCAAAAAAGAGTTGAACGCGTGTCGTGTTCCTCATTTTCTTTTATTTTTTATCTCATGCCGCACGTGACTCAAATTCTGGTTTCGTATTATCACGACTAATTTAATTGCCCAAAATCGGAGTACGAAAATTAAAGCAAATTGTTCATTCTTACAATCACAACAAAAAAGATCGGCAAAACGATTGTTTTACTATTTATAGAACACAAACCTCAATGTTAAAAATATCAAATAATATACATACTCACATACACATGTATGTACATGTACATATGTATGTAAGTACATTTACTAATAACCTTTCATGTATGTACATACGTAAATATACGTTAATATGTGAATGCCGTACACATATGCTTGTGAATATATGCATATGTGTATGTGTGTGTGTGTGTGTATGTAAATATGTAAATGTCCGTACATAACTGCATATGCATGTGCATATGTATGTGAATGTATTTATGAAACTGAATTGTCAAAAAATGAGGTTTTCTCCTAAGTTATATTGTGCATGAGTTATCAAGGTGCATTTGTATTGGCTTTTATGTACATGCTCCTGGCACGGACTCATCTCTAATCACAAGCAAACTGCATGATTAATGAAAATTATTGAGAAACCAAACGAATTGACATTTCATCCATAAGGGGGCTACTGAGCCAAGTGAGGTGGAGTGCAGATTACGCTCGTTGGAGTTGACAACCCTGCCGCTACCTCGGCTGTCTCAGTTAGGTCTCTGCTACTTTGCTGGGCACATTTTTTTTACTCCAAACAAAGAAAATGTATATAATACATAATATGCAGAACTCAAGATTATTTAAATGAACATTGGAAACTTACCGCATCAGCCTGCTCCTTGAAGACGTCGGACACCAGCTGCAATGCCAATAGAGACGGGTAAGTTATCGGGAACGGGAATCGAAGTTAGCCAACGGTCACAGGTTGATTTTACTTTTGATTTCGCTCTAGCTGTTACTCACCTGGTGTACTTTGAGAAAGTCGCGCATTGCACGCTGGCAATAGATAATGTCATTCTTGAGCTCGGATGGCAGCACATAACACTTTTCCATGTAGAACTTAAACAATGAGCAGTCCTCTGGAACTTCGCTATTGCTGTTGCTGATGCTAGTGGTGCTGCCACTCATCTTGGCTGACGCACAAAATAACGAACTTGATCGCGATTCGTTATTTTGCAAGTACACTGTGGAGCGTTGTAGAATACAAGGTTTTAATAATTCTTTTTTCTAGTTTTATGGCAGCGTGAAATGAGCGATTTCAAAACTCGCGACCTGCTCGCAGTCCAGTCGGCGCAGGCAGCAACAACAACGCGACAAAGCAACAACAGGCAGCAGGAAGCTGCAAAATATACCAATTAATTGCGGTTTCAATATCGATGTATCGATATTTTGAAGTTGCGCTCTGGCAACACCACAAAATATCGGTGTATCGATATTCTTTGGCATTTGTCTTGGACTCTGTTTCGTGTTTCGGTCAAAGCCAAACATTTTCATTTTCATTTTTCTCATTAACCAATAGAAATAGCAAACAAATAGAGCAAATTTACCAGTCGCAAAAAATTGCTTGCTGTGCACACAATAAAAAAAAGAAAAAAACATTGAAACAAAAGTGTATTAGAAAGTGCATCAAAAGTTGCAAGCATCTCCAAGCGCCAACTAATAATCAACGTTCCGGATTCCAGAATGTGTAAGTGAATAGTGCGCTATAGAAACTGCAATGTTTTGCAAGAATTATAAAATAATTGCCAACAGCAGCAGCAACAGCAGCAGTAATCAAAGAAAAATGTAGCCGTCGATTTAGTAGCTTCTGGTTGTGTTGGAGGTATCCGCATCGCTCTACAGTTTCGTCTCGTTTTGTGCGGGAGCGAGCGAGAAGCAGCTTGCTGACGCCCCAATACGGCAACAACGACAACGAAAGTAAAATTTCACCCAAATTTGTTTGTTTTTACTGGTTTGCCTTTGCCTTTGCCTACCATTTCAGGCACTCGTACATAAGCTGGATAAACAAGTTTTTGTTGTTGCTGCCTATTTTTTTTTTTATTTTGTTTTTGTAACCCTTTGTGTTAGTTTGTTTAGATTTGTGCCATCAGCAGCTCGCCGGCTTCTGCGAAAGTTTAAAACGGCATATTGCTCTCCTTCCATCGCCCCGGTTCCCACACAACTGTATGCTATTGTTTGTGTGTATTTGTAAGTGTCTCTATATGTGTATGTGCCGTTAAACTGGTTTAATTGCACTCTGCATCATCGCTTCATTCGTCTCTGCGGTTTGCGCTATTGCTTAACTCTTTTACAATCGAGATAAAAAGCAATCTGACAAATATTTTGTCAATTTAGTTCATTTTACGATTCCAACACGTACTTTTGTACATATGTAAGTACCTCTACATGCATTCAGACGTCCATATGTACATACATATATATGATCTTATCAGTACTTGCAACGTGATGGGCTTGGTCACTTCTACTTTACTCATATTCTGTTGTGTGGTGTTACCAAGCGATTTACAAGAGAAGGAAAAAGAGTTGTTTTTGAACACATAGAGATACTCACACACGCTTACATACAAATACTAATTACTGAGTGCCCAGAAATTAAACAATACAAATGCCGCGCAATATCTGTGGAGGGTGCTACATTTTTTGTTGCGCTGCTGTTGGTGTTACTTTTAATAACAAAGCAAATAACAAGAAGTGTACACTCATTGCTCCAAAGTGCAAGACGCAGGCATAGGAAAAGTTAATAGGCTGCAGCTGTTGACGCTGCGCATAATTCAATTTTTGTTTATGCGCAGCGTTGAACTGTTTCATTTCTTTGACCACGCCTATAATTCCATAATTTTAAAACGTCTTACAAAAGAAAGTATTGCCCATAAGCTTGCCTATACATACGTATGTACATATGTATGTATAGTGTGTATAAAATGATCACTCGATATAAAAGATATTTTGTACTTTCAGAGATACATTGGTATCGCATACGCATATCGATTTTGAAAACTAAATTTACGATATTTAATTTCATGCTCTTTCAACGATACCTATAGCGATTATTGTGCGATCTCTTCAATATAATATGTTTAAAACATTTTATATTTAAGAAGATATAGCAAAATATTGATTATAGCGAATAGCTTTAGATAATTTTTTTCAAACACAATATTGTATCTACGGTTGCTACTTTAAAAATTATTGAGTTCTGCATTTTTAACAATAAAGTTCCATGTTGGGATAAAGGGATTCCAACTATTAATGTAAGAAAATATATCATTTTGAAGAAGTGAGTCCACGAATAAAATATGTACCATATGTGTAGAGTAGCTTATCGAGATTAGCGAATATTAACAGAATTTGGACTTTCTTTTATAAGATTTATAGATAAGAAATCCGAGAACTGTATGGAATGGGAAGATTTTTTTATCAGAAGAACATATATCATTCGATGGGGATCTTTAAGCCGAATAACAACCAAATGAGAGCATGCTGATGTCAGGAATAAAAGAAAAGGCGCATATGATCAAGTCGTATAACGTTATGTATTAGGCTCTGGAATCAACATACATCTCATATCTACTAACCAATTTTTTTGTAATATTCGAAACTTGTATCTAAAATAAATTCGTTGTGAAAACGTGAAGAAAATTAAAATTTTGGTATGTTTCGTATTCCATTTCTGTATAACAATAGAATGATAATCAGTATAAAATATTGTGGGAATACCCGTACTTAATCATAATAATAAATGTATATCGAAATATAGGCAATCTTAAGGTAATCTTAATAATTAACCATTTCTATCAGTGAAGTACTTTATAATCGAGTCCACTTTTGGAGATAAAAAAAGGAATAATGTTCATACGTATGTAATTTTATATCTAGTGTGATTTGTTCAAAAAATCTAAAAAGTTATTGCATTAGCTTTTAACAAGCTTACGGTGTATCGGTTTACACGATCAATGAAGCTTCAACAGGTGGCGAAAGCAGCTGCAACTGCAAGTAAACATGCAGTTCGAGGTGGAATTTGTGACCATTCGAATACCCTTATCGATGTCCTTTCAGCTGACAACAATATCATCCCAGGAGGCGGCAATAGCAGCAATAACAATACCGGCGGCATCAATATCGGAATCAAAGACGCAATTCGGGGTTCCAGCAGTAGCGCCATAACGGAAGAACTACTCAAAAAGTGGCGTGAGAATTTTTACAGTGAACCGAAGAATCTGCTGGCGCAGAATGTCTGCTCCAGGGTAGACCCCTTCGATGTGTGCCTGTCCCGGAAGGCGCTGGAGACGACCAATCATGTGTTCAACTACAAGGTGGAAACGGAGGGCAAACCGATTACCAATCAGCGCAGCTCGGGGCGCTGCTGGCTGTTCGCAGCACTCAACTGCATACGCCTGCCCTTCATGAAGAACTACAATCTGGATGAATTTGAGTTCTCGCAGGCGTTCCTCTTTTACTGGGACAAAATCGAGCGCTGCAATTATTTTCTCAACAATATCGTGAAAACGGCGCAACGTGGAGAGAAGGTTGATGGTCGACTCGTCTCGTTCCTGCTGCTCGATCCCACCTCTGATGGCGGCCAGTGGGATATGCTGGTCAACCTGATAGTCAAACACGGTCTGATGCCAAAGAAATGTTTTCCGGAGAGCTATAGCTGCGAATCCAGCATACGTCTAAATGCCATACTCAAGAGCAAGGTAACAAACAATAACGCAATAACTTGTCCGATTAATGTTCAATGTTGTTAATTGCAGTTGCGCGAGTACGCGCGTCATTTGCGAGTGCTGTTGGAGCAACAGCCAAGTGAGCAGGAAATTGCCAGCAAGATACAGGAACAAATGGCCGAGATTTATAAGGTGGTTGGCATATGCTTGGGCATACCCGCCGAAACTTTCACCTGGGAATACTACGATAAATCTAAGAACTATCAGTCAATTGGACCAATCAGTTCACTGGAGTTCTATGAGCGATATGTAAAGCCGCATTTCAATGTTGAGGACAAAGTTTGCCTCGTTACCGATCCGCGTCCTACTAGCAGCTACGATCAAGCCTACACTGTCGATTGTTTGGGTAATGTAGTCGGCGGCCGACCTGTCCTATACAACAATCAGTCCGTCGAACTATTGTTGGCCATGGTCACAAAATCACTGAAAGCTGGCGAAGCTGTTTGGTTTGGCTGCGAAGTTAGCAAGCGTTTCGCCTCCAAGCAAGGCATTGAGGATGTTGATGTGTAAGTTCAATCGCTTAAACAATTATATATGTACATTTAAACCTATAATGTTTATGATTCTAAAAAGAAAGGTCAGTTTCATAAAACGAAAATGAAAGAATTTCACATTCCCTTATTTATTTGCCTTTACCGCTTTATCCTTTCAAATTAGGGCTTAATTATCTTTTGAAATTGAAAATAAGGGTATTAGGAATTGTGCAATGTATGTGGTACATATAAGGAGGCATCATTGACCCTGTTTCTATATATATATATATATATGTACAACTGACTTGTTCGTTCGTATAAGTGCGTGGATTTCAGAGATTCTCAGTTTATCTCTCTCCTTCAACAGCCTTCGAGAAAACTCTAATTTTAAGAGGATTGGATAAATAAAGTTCATTTTATATAGAGCGGAGCCGAAGGCAGTAAAGCACCCAGGAGCACCTTTTTTTTATAGATATTTAATCTAACATATATTGTTCTCTTTCTCACTTGTGTCTCTGACTGTCTCTTTTCTTTTCATGTGCAGCCACGATTTCAAGCTGGTCTTCGACATCGATATACAAACAACATTCTCCAAAGCAGATCGTCTTATCTATGGTGAATCAGCTATGACACACGCCATGGTCTTTACTGCTGTTTCTGTAGATGTAAGTGCAATTTTCTCCTCATGCATATTATGTAATTTGATTATTTTCTTTCCTATCCGATTAACAGAAAAATGGCGTTGCGCATAAGCTGCGTGTGGAGAACTCCTGGGGTGAAGATCGTGGCGAAAAAGGCTATCTGGTCATGTGCGCCGATTGGTTTAGGGAGTTCGGATTCGAGGTAGTTGTCGATAAGAAGTATGTGCCCGAGGATGTGCTGCGAGTCTTTGACATGGATCCTATTGTACTGCCTGCCTGGGATCCTATGGGCACGCTGGCGCAATAAATGGCTTGCAGCCAAATGGAAAAGCTTTACAATAACAATAACAACAAGTTAGCAATACAAGCAATAATCCGCAAAAATTCAAGTTATATGTTTAGTTTTGGCCATAATATTATGTCAAATTTTTAGCCAGTTTTCTATTATAAATATTCTACTTTTTTGTTTTAAATATATGTGTATATGTTATATGTATATACTATATATATATGTCTAATTATGTATATATGTATACATATACATATAAATATATAAATATTTTTGGTCTGCTGATAATTAAAATGCATTATAATGGCTCACATAAAAAAACAAAGCACACACTCATATTTATACATATGTGTATGAAGCGTCCGTGGATATTATATATGCTAAATAAATCAAAGTTTTGACTGCGCGCTACACGAAGCAGCGGAGAAGATACCAGCTTTAGTCCACATCCGATCCCAAGTAACACCCTAATCCAATATTCGATCAAAACATTTGACTAAATGAGTCTCTTAATAGCATAGAAGTCGGATTTGTTTAAGAGAGAGGAAGCAATCATAAATTTAAACTTTATATTATATATGAGGTGATGTTCACAAGTAGCAGTTGCTGTAACCGCGCCGTCACGAGTAACTTGTTTCATACTTAAGCATTTTGGTTTGAGTGAGAAATGAGTATGTACATATTCAAATCGAACCAAAGCCACTTATTGTCCCAAACCTTTTCAAAACTTCATTATCGATTTCAAAACTTAAAAATAAAAGTGTTCAGATATCTCCAATTCGTTTAAAATCAAACCTATGAATACCTACATTGTTAAATTAAGGGCATTGTATTGTAATTTTTAAAGATCACAGCAATCTGCATGAGTCAAAAATTTCGAGAGCAAAGGATTACTGTGTATATCATTTGAAACGTATTATCCATTCATAAGCTGACGGATTCTGTTAAATCCGAATTCTGCAAAGAGATTCTTAGTGTACAGCAACCGTTGAAGAATTAATAAAATGTCTAGAATTTATAAAAAAAAAAACTAATCCAATCTGTTTAGTCCATCGATTTTTTTTAGTTTGTCATTGGTTATCGCGCTCGTACTGGGAAGAATATTTTGCCCACGCTTGTTCCAATTAAATTGTTCTTTAATCTCATCTAATGTGAAAGCAGTGTGGCGATCATGTAAGCATCTTTTGATTTACTTGCTAGGTCAGTTAATTGCTCTCTCTGAATCTGACAGTATATCCTTATTTGTGTAAAAACTAATTATTGTTTGTGCTTGTTTAGGTTGAAAGATCATCGATTCCTCCGTAAGGGCTCTACTATACTAACGTTGTTTCTCGTGAATTTTGCCTTCATTTGCAACATTAAAAAAAAAGACTGTTTACCTTCCTACATATGGACAAGCATATATATTTCATGGACGTACCTCTAGCCATATAGATATATACATATATACTCGTGACGGAAATTCTTTTGTTAGAATATTAATTAATCTACACATGCAACTATCATAAATAGACAAAAACTGCGTAATTTAAGTAAATAATTTGAATGTTCCGAAATGAAGAGTATAATGATATGCGTGTTTTGGTGCCGGCCAAGCGGAGCTGAAATGTTAATACGCATTTGATACGTATACATACATACACATATATACATTTATAAATAAATATATTGAAAGCAATTATTGAATATCTAAATTGTATATTTTCAGCTTAGAGACTAAAAGTAAATCCAGAACAATTCCATTTTATGCTTAAATCTAATCGACAACAAACGCATTGAATGTACATTAAATTATATATAGAATATCATTGACATTGCCCCGATTGACGACGCCTCCTGCGCTCTTCATACTCGAAACGCAGGCGCAGCCAAATGCCAAGGCACATGCGCATAAGTCGCTGGTCAAACTCCTTGTGCTGGAGCGCAAATTGGTATTGGGTGCGAATTAGATGCTTGGCCTGGCGCAAATGGCCGCGCTGGATTAACGATATGCTATAATATAGCTTGCAACGCGATTGTAGGAACGGATCACCTAGACGCAATCCAATCGTTAGCTGTTGCAATGAGATTTTACCTGCTGTTTTGGCCTGTAAATTCCAAATATCATATAGGTCGTAACTTTATTTCTATTATTGGTCGACTTACGCATCGTTCGAACTGTTCACCCAGCGCCGAGAAGCCGCCACCCAGCGTGGAGAGCCAGGACATCAAATGCTCAACCTCAATGTGTTCCCATATTGTATGCGCCAACATATCGGACCACTTGTAGTCGATAGTATCTCGTTCTGGTGGACACAATGCTAACCATAAAAGCTGAACTCCATGTTCACGCTGTAGTTTCTCACTCAACACTTTTTGTTGCAGCAGCTCGCGAAGCCAGTAGTTGGCAGTGATGGCATCTAGTTGCAATGGCAGCCTACGTACGAAGTTGTCTTGCCCCTTGCCGGTGTCTCCAGCCGGTTGCTGAATTGACTTACGATTGTAGTAATGGCGGTGTTGCCAATAGTCACAGACACACACCATTAGTGTCATGTTATAATAGCCGCGTATAATGCAGTTTGAATTAATATGGCAGCCGGGCACATAAGGCACAGCGAAATGTCTGTGTTATAAGCTTTATGCTACTTTTTATGCATGTTTTTGTGCCACCTGATTCACTAAAAACTTTATAAAATATGGCAAGGCCTGCGATGATTAAATACGATATATCGATATATTAACCAGTTCGATTATTCCGTTATAACTGGGCTAGAAATTGCCAAAAATATTCATATGTAGGTTGCAACCAATGATGTATGTACTTATTATATTAAATTTTGTATATCATTTATGAATTGAAAAATCGAATACAAGATTGAATTTATTTATTAGAGTTATATCCAAGATTGCGTTTGCCTCTATTAACAAAATTTTGAATCCCAATGACTGTAATCTATGTAATGTAATAATTAATTTAAAAAATATACATGCATTCATGTATGTGTGTAGTTTTTAATATACATTAAAGTTTATCCCTTACGTTTGTATTTTATAAATTAACAAACTCATATTAGAGTACTCTCTGAGTGTGTACAAAATAGCTTATAGTTGATTTCTTTTAAAAAGATTGTTTTATATATTTTTTTAATATAATTGGCCAACACGTTGAATTAAAACCTTTGATATATCACTTTAAGAGAACTTCATTGATTCACCTGCTCTATTTTTAGTAGGAAATGGGTCAGGCTTACAGATAATGCACGTTACCCCTGTCGCAGAATAATGTTTGCACTTTTACGTGTGCGCACATATATATATATATATATATATATATATATATATATAACATAGTTAGGTGTGCTTGCCCAAAAGTTACCTATATACTATGCAAGTGAGTGTTACTCCCTCGCACTAGTCATCCCCTATTTGGCTTATCTTCGGCACACAGCAACATTGAGGCGATCGCGATAGCACCAATAATATTATCAAAAGCGCGTCAATAAGGTTCGAGTAATGATACAACTGTAGTTTAGTTGTCATCTGAATTTCAGTCCGTACGGTCGTATAACTCTGCAAAGAACACTTCGAGCCTCGAACATAATTACATTCTTTGAATTGAAATTCAAATACTCAATATGAAATTTTATTTATTGGTGGCTGTTGCTGTTGCCTACTTGGCATTCGTTAGTTCCGGTAAAGCTGTTTGTTCATTTTGTTTTCTCACTAATATATCTATGGAATTTACTAGTGAAAATGCCTTATATAATAATACATTGCACAAAGTTATTTGTTCTTTTTTTTTAATCTGACTCGGTATCTTATCATTCTTTAAATATGCACACATATAGTATAGTATTGGCTTATCGTTCGAAAAGTGAGCGATTGTATTGTGTTCGTGTGATTATTATTTTATTTTTATTGTACCTGAAGCCGGCAAACGAATGTTTCGTTTTTGAAGTAGTATATACAAATACAAAATTACTTTAAATATACTCCGATTGTGATATACTTTTGAATACAAGTGGGCTTTTAAATTAGGCCAGGCCTATTCCTTTATTTGGTGCAAGAATGAGTCATCAAGCCATGAGTCAAGAAATATATTTTGTTATAATAATTTGAGTATATGCGTATGTATATAACATACACTTGAGATAAATCGCGTGATTCATATGATATATTTAAAATCGAGATTATGGTTATGTGTACTCGAAGCTATCTATGCGAAAAATGTTGTAATAAATTGAGTGTAATCAACGTTTTTTTTTCTTTGCATAATACCTAAGGCTCAGTCTCTAATCAGAATCAGAATGTGTGTTAGTCATGGCATTGAACAAAGTTGACTTTTGAAAAAAATGATCCATAATTATCAATGAGGGAACGAACAAGTATGTTTTGCAAGAAAGCAAAGTTTAATCTGCCAAACATATAAACGTAGAATTTTATTTGCATACGAACACACGCAACCGTTACTGATAATGGGCCTTTTTTTTATCCATATAATTGTTTTTAAGTGTTCTAAAGTAAATCGTGTCCTTAAAACCGCCATATGAAGTTAGAGACTCCTTGAGGTATAGATACAAAGTAATTTTCCATTTTATTTATCAATTGTTTAATTTAATGTGCCATCTTTCTATGCCAAATACATATTTACAAGTGCGCAAATATGTACATATGTGTAAACAAATAAATGCTTGATAGAAGTTGAGCCTTATGAACATTGAACACAAATAGTCGTAGTTTGTAATTGTTGATTCTCAATTTGCAGTTGAGCTGAACTAGTCTTTGATTCAATGTTTGCTTTGAGATACCGTGTAATCGAACGAAAAGAAATCAATATATTAGCAATATACCCTGATTTCTTAAAATGAACCTACTAATATATCCGTTCTTCCACAGAGGGATGCGTGCAGTGCCACTCGAAGACGGATGTGCGCTGTGCCGTCGATCCGACATCCATTCTGGCCAAGGATTGCCCAACGAACGACGGTCTTTGTTACACACGAGTGCAGGGTATGTCCCACTGAAGACATTCACTTCTAAAGGAGCCGTGAATAATGGTTAGCTCTGTTACTATGCTCTTTGCAGATGGATACACAATTCGTGGATGTGCCAGCGATCTGGACAATAGCACATTAAGATCATGCAACAATGAGTTGGAGTGCCTAGTATGTAAGTTCTCCGAGGGCTGCAATCGTGTGCTCTTCCCCCAGCACCGCGCCCATTGCCTGCAGTGTTCCGGCAACTCAACGAATTCCACCTGCGCCACCGAATACAATGCTGCCATAAATGTGTGTCCAATTTACCGCCTGGGTGACAAGTGCTTCATTCGTAATAGCCAACGTCTGGCCGAAGGTTCATTCCAACGCGGTTGCCTCAGCTCGGCTCAGGCCAATAAGCTGTGCATCAAGGAGGGCAACTGTTTCACCTGTGATGGACGTGGCTGCAACGCCCTCAAGCCAGACAACGCACTCATTCCCCTAGCTCGTGATGGCGCCGTCTCAGTTATCATCTCGCTGACTCTGATGATGGCATGCGGCATCGCCAGCTTGACATTCTAAGTACAACAAGTCGGAGCTCCAAGCTGCGTCTGCTGAGCATTGCACGGAATTTTTAATATGTATTTTTATTTACATTTAGATTTTGCATTTTCACGCTTTTACGTTTGCATATGATACTTTTTTTTTTAGTAACAAGAAAATAAAATAAAAAGTAAGAAAAACAAGCCAAATTGATGAAATTATCGCGCCTTTGATCTGCAACAACAAAGATTTCCTTTCTGAGTCACAACATTTTGTTGCCGAGTTTATGAGGTGCCATTGAGCTAGCCACTGCCCCAGCCACTTCCACTAGCTAGCCAGGCCGTCTAACGGTTGACATTTGCTGCATCACTCACATGCAGACACACACTCACATACAGACACACACACACACACACACGCACACAATGTGTATACAAGTAGAACTGAATGGAACCGGAAGCTACGCCAATGGGGTGCATAAATTTATCAACGCCTCCAAACAAACGGTCTCCCAATTGACTTTGAACGGGACAAATGCGGAAACAGTTTGCCGAGCATCCAGCATCCAGCACACACATACTAATGTACTTATACACATACACAGATGTACTTGTACATGTACTTGCACTTATATTCATGTGAATGAGGGAGATTAATTGGCTTAGTCAATATTCTATGGTAAGAGTGTGTGCACCTTTGAAAATAGGTCTCAATTTGGGCAATTTGGAACGGAATGGCAAGGAAGGATACAGTCAAGCGAACCCGACTGGGAGATACCCTGTAAAATGGAGATTTTGCCGCGGGTCAAAACTCAAAGATTAAGACCATTGGGATATGTGAATTCTTTGCATGCTCATAGCGGCGAGCCTTTGCTTGTTTACGCATATTCGATCAAAAGCTGAGTGTTACGTTATTTCATTTAAGAATAGTCAACTCTGTCAAATACACACTTGCACATTTCAAATTTATCACTGCAGTTTTAAATACTTTTATTATTGAGATTTGTGCTAAGAAATCTGACGAATGTGTACCGAACTTTAGATTGTTTGAATAAAAGCGAAGCCATTTGATTGCGGCTAGGTATTTATTATTATGTATTTCGAAAAAAATTGTTAAATGATATGGTAATGGGGACCGCGTTGATATCTTACAGCAAAAAACATGATATGGGCTTAACGATTTGACCATTTGCATCTTTCTTAAGTTAATTTATGATACGAGTTATTGCGATTGACTTAATACGTTTCAAAAGTTGAGTAATGAATAATTTGTTGATTGATTGATTTGTTTGGAGAGCTATTTGTTAATTATTTATTTACTCTTCCTTTCTATGTAATTCTATGCAATTCCGTACATACAATTGGTTCCATTCATTGCTCATACCTTAATTTTGCCGATTTTTAAAAATCCGTGCGTATAATTAATGAGTGTGTCGACGAGAACTGCCAACTTATTGACAAGTTGCTGCCAACTTATCGACGTGGCGTTTAACAAAATGCAATTTGATTTCAACCAAAACTCAATTTCACAATTAAGTTCAGTTAACTTGGACGTAAACAATAACAAATGAGTCTTTCCGTTTGATTTAATTGTTTCATTGCTTGCTCATTGTACAATTTTTAATACAGCAATGTCACTCTCTCCATTAAACATTTGCCAGTCTCCTACCGATTCATTTCTTATAGGCTTTTTTCACGACACTCTACATTCGGCTCAATGCACTTGCACGTCAAAAAGTCATTCACTTGAAATCGAATAGCGAATTTTGCTTGCAAACAAATATTGCAATGTCAAAAATTAAACTTCAAAAGTCAAAATCGAAAAATTGGTATACAACAGTGCAATCGATATATATGTACATAGGTAAAGGATATCTCACTGTCAGCACTCTCCACAACAACTATACAATCAATTTCGATTGACAGAGGATGCCATGAGCTTTAATTCGTTTTTCAAAAAACCCATTGGAGAGGTGTACACACAAAATTTGTATTAAAAAAAAATTACATTGAATAACAAACAAACAACTTGCACACATCATTGAAAAGGTGAAGATTGTCCACTCAACTTCATCAACAATAGATGAACATCCATTGTCCAATTGCCATTAGCAAGATGCGCAAACTACAGATTCAAGTGCTGACCCGCGACGGTCGTAAGAGCATGTATGAGACGGACCGCTTTCGGAATGTGGCTGACTTAAAGAGACGCATTGGTCGCACTATGAACGTGCCCATGGCATTCAGCAGGCTGGCATATAAGGGCCGGTTGCTGACAAATGATAGCATCCTGGAGGATGAGGGGGTGAAGCGCATGTCCACGCTTGAATTGTATTGGCAGCCGCTGGTGCTGACGCCCAAGCAGTACCGGGAGAAAGAATTGGAGCTGGACAAACAGGACCAGAAGCAGCGCCACGCGTCGCGCATTGTTGACAATTACGACCAGACGACCAAGAAGGGCGCCCACGAACGCACGCCAAGTGGAGCAAGACGAACATTTGACCAAGTCAAGGACAAACGGTCGCCTAGCACCGATGTTATGATGTTGCCCCCAATTGACCAGTCCCAGTCCCAGCAGCAGCAGCAGCAGCAGCAGCAGCCACAACAGCCACAACAGCAACAACAGCCACAACAACAGCATAGGGAGCGTGATCAAGAGGAGCTAAGCGCGACGTCTTCCGATGAACTGGACTTTCTAGCCGCATATTGGTGCTACCCCAAGATTGATGCCAAGAAAAGTTGCAAAGCCTTAGACAGCGAATCCAATATAAAGCACGGGATCATCAATGGCGATCTCGGAGCGGACGCGAAGAAGCTGGATATTATTAGCGAGCTTCAGAGTTCCGTTTCTTGCGCAGAGTATCCTTGCAATATGCTCGAAGATGAGGATCAATTAGGTGGGCTTCTGGAGCAGCGATGCCTGGGCTGCAAACATCACCCATTCCGCACTGGGATTCGCCTAGCAGCTGGCCGGATGTCTCATAGTATCATTTCCAATATCAGGAAGAACAAAAAGAGTTGTAAGAAATAAATAGCCATGCGGCTGCAAGGAACTGGCCCACAGTTTGGATCGGGAATTGGAAGATTGTTTGATTTCTTAATTAGTTTTCATTTTGATTTGGTTTTCATTCGATTAACAAAATTTCAATATGTCCGCCTTGCAAAATGCAACAATTCATGAAAAGAAACGCCAATCATATTGCAGTTTATTCAAAATTCCAATATCCTCGCAGTGCTGAAAAGGATTTGTGTATTATCAATCTCATAAATATCCCAATTGAAATCAAAGTCCAATACCAATATCAATCGTCATTCGACAACTAAAAGGACTTTTAATATCATTACAATTATCTTGGGTGTAGGAATAAAGAAATAAGTAGATAGATATATCCACTTGCGATAGCAGGGCCCAATCTTGACTTGTCCCGTCTTAGGCGAATAGCATAGTATGTAGACATGCTCTTCTGGCAATGCATATATACCACATATAGTATATATTCTACTAGTATCATCCGATTTCATTTACCCAATACAGATATTGGGTATTTCGGCCTTTCAAATTCATGTTTACTATATGAATTTTTAGAAGAAACAAACGATGAATAAATTATGGCAATTATAAAGCAATAACAATTTGGCTTAACTCAGTACATTCATTAAAGAACTTATGGGCATATTCATAAAATCAATTATTCATTATTCACGAGTATTCTCACGTCGTCTGCTGCTGAGATCTATTTAACGAGCTATCAAATATTTTCGACCTGAGGTTCGTTTTGGGTTTGGGTTCTAATTGTAGATGTGGCAGTGCAGTGCGGCAGGGCTATGACGGGGGCCAGAGGGGCAAAAAGCCAAACAAACTGCAAACTACTTAACTCAAAATAATTATAAACAGCTCGCAGAGAAACAACAGAGCACCCAAGCGGGCAATATGTGAATCCTGGGCGTAACTGGATTTTAAGATTTATAATGGAATTGCCAGAATACACTCGGGTATATGTATGTACGTATATGTTTGCATATGCTGTATATACATAACAAAAATGTAAAAGTAAACAAACACATTGTAGGTGTCGGGGGGTGCAGGTGAGGCCCAGGTGAGGCGGGCATCGAGAGGAGCAGCAATGGCGGCGGCTGCATTTACCGTTAATTGAATGAGTGTGGCTGATGAAGAGCAGACCCGAACAGGCAAAGCCGACAACAACAAAGACTCCACATCCATACAATGGATACCAATTGACGATCTACGAGTATCTGCTCTTAGTATCTCTTTGATCGGCCTAGGCCCAGTCTCAGCCCCAGTTGCAGTACCAGAGCACAGTTCCCAGTACACAGCACCCAGTACACAGTTCCCAGTTCCAGGCTAATGCTAATGGCCAACAGACGCCATTTTTGTTGCTGTGTACAAACCAACATCCAGAGCAACAGCAACCAAGATGCCAATGCTCGCTGTAGGCATCGCTGCTCAGGGGAACTCATCATCTAGGGCCGCTTTTTACGGTTTATTTAGTGTCGAGGTTATGGCGCAATTTGTATTTATGGCCCGGCCATAGCCGACCACCACCACCATGTGGTAGCAGTCCAATTAAAAGCATTTTCCAAATGAGGGCCATGTGAACCGATCGCTTTTGCGCTTCAACAGAGCAGATGCATCCAGTGAGTCAGCACACCCACTCGAAGCGAGAAAGCATTTCAAGAGAGAAAGACAGAGAGAAAGACAGACAGAGAGAGAGAGAGAGAGAGAGAGAGAGATCTACTCATGCGATCTGCCTCGACCAGTGATGAGATCCCAGGGGCGTGGCCTCTCGTCTCACTTAAATTTCAATGCTCATGAATACTCGCGCTCATTTTGATGGAGGAATGCTTAAGAGCGGGAGCACATATCAAAGTTGGAGCATACAGTGAGCTCAACTATCAACGGCCACACTTAAATTGAAGAACTCAACGCACAACACCCGTCTGTGAAACATTATACATGTAGTTCAACTGGCATTCCTCCTTATTCCCTTTAACCGGCGTATAATCTATTTGCGCAAATGCAAGCAATCGCCAGAAGAAGGCGTGGCAGGCCCCATAACATATAAATTAACTAATCAATTGAGCCATGAGCACCTTTTTAACAAACAGATCTCAGGTTTGTAGACTCCTTCAGTTTTTTAAATTAGAAATTTAAACTTTACTGAAAAATTGACGAAGAGAACTTTAAATTATATAGGTATATTTAATGTGTACTAAATTATTGAGAGAGTTAAACATATTGAACTGTATTATTATTTATATATTTTTTTACAGACACTGGTACAGAGTACCTTACTGTCGCGTGTACTCGACAGCTGTCATCCTTGCAAAACACTTTAAAACACTTGCTTTAAACTGTCATAAGTCGAAGCACGCCTCATAGTTTATATTGCTAATATATATATTATATATATATACTGTATATATAAAATTTAAATAAACTTGTTCCTTTTATTTTATTGTAGTTCTTAATTACAACTTTGGTTTTTTTTTTATAAAATACATATTTCAAATACAATGCAAATACATATTTCAACACTTGACAGCATTCAGTATGTTTTTAAGAAGTCCTGCCAACTCATCGACGCGGTGCTGTCAACTTACTTTCATACTTCTTTGCATACTTTGCTATTAAGAATTAAAAATAACAATATTAATTAATATATTCTAACAATTGAAATATTGATGAGTATACGAGCATATTCGATTTACTTTAATCTGAGTATTTTTAGACCCTGTACTTAAAAATTACATTGCCCATTAAGTTCGACGAAAGGCATACGGAGGCATTGCCGACCCCATAAGGCATATGTATTCCTGATCTAGCACATCAACAGACGAGTCGATATAGCCTCGTTAGAATGAACAGTTCGATCTCAGAGACTACAAGAGCCAGAGTTACCAAATTTGATGATCAAGTTCCTCAAGTCACATTTACTGACTACATCAACATTTTAATCATACATCGTTCCATCGTACACCATGCAAGAGTGTTTACTGTAGCTGCTGCTCCAAGAATTTTGACTTGCATGCCCTACAGGCAACATGTGGGGCATATCAATCGCTCAACCGATTGGTTCTGCCGTTGTGAAATGATTTTGTTCTAATTAACCAGACAATATTAGTCACAGCAACTTCTGCTTGAGAATTGATATTTTATAGTTGTAATAAGTGATTGCAAATTGCATTATATGTATGTAAATAGTAATTTAAATATTATAACTATCTATCTATGGGATGTCCTATTCTAAGTAAGACTCTTGCATCTGATCGCACTTGCTGTGGAACAGCGCATCCAGCGACTGGCACGGCCACCACTGTGTCGCTCATCGACTCGTCCATGTGCAGAGGGAAGCTCTGCTGCCATTGGCCAGCGATGGGCAGCTAAGCATTGGCGCATGCATATAGACAAGCATGCTCACACATACACACATACACACATCTACACACATCTACACACATCTACACACAGAGCAGCGATGCTAAATTTGGATGCTGATGCGGCGGCTGGTCGTGATCGTCTCAAGTGGCCAGGCGATTGGTGAGCACCGCCGCCAGCGACTGCAGCAGCAGCAGCGTCCCAGACCAGCGAGCATCCATTGGATGTGCGGACGATGCGCTTTACTCATTCCGCAGTCAAACTCTTGACAATACGGATGCGAGCGCGCGTTGAGCAGGAGAAGCAGCAGCAGCATTAGCAGCAGCAGCAGCAGCAGCGGCAGCGGCAACTTGTGAATTTTAAATTCTAATTCGAATTCGAGTCAAGTGTCCCCGCTCGTGTATTGCGGTATCACGGAACGCGGATCGCGGCGCGCAGATCGCAGATTGCAGATCGCAGATCACGAATCGACATCATCAGTTCGCACTTGGTCGAAAGGGGGCATGTGAGGCACCTCAACGCTTCAAATTCGCAAGTGCAACAACAACAACAACAAGAACAACAACAAGAACAACCATAAGAATAATAACAACAGCAGCAGCAGCAGCAGCAGCAGGAGCAGAAACAGCAACAACAACAATTAAGCGTGCAACCGCCGAGTGTATCATTCAATCAATCGCTCGTTCAATCAATTTGCTTCGTGTCAAGAAATTGGCAGTCAACGCGATCGGACCATAAAACGCCAAACTCTAAAAATTAAACGGGAAATCGAAAGGAAATATCAAATAGAAAATCGAAAACTCGGAAGATCGAAAGATCGGTAAAAAAAATATTTGAAAATTGCGTCGAGGTGTTGAAGCGATTGCAATTTTTAGCAACTTTTTTTTATTTGGGCGAACACAGTTGGTCTGATTGACACACTGACAACTTGAACGGCAGCTTCGATTTTTCAACACTTTCGCGAGCTACATTTGAATTTTGTTTATTTATCCGAATCGCCTGTGCCTGCTTCTTGATATCCCAATTTTTTGCAGTGTGTGTGCTTGTGTGTGTGTGTGTGCAATAATCAAATTTGACAACTGCGCGAAAAACTTTTCAAATCAAAACAAACCAAGTACCAAGTACCAAGTACGAAATCAAAATCAAATAAATGATTCTATAATCTTTCGACTTTGTTCTCTTGGTTTCTTTTTTTTCTGTTATTTTTTTGTACACCTTGGTGTTTTGCTTCTGATTTTCGAACTACTCGCAAATTGCTCGCTTTGATCTAAAACCATTCAAAGGCGAGACTCCACAAGCTACCCAAATGACACACATGATGGGCCCAACGGAATGCGCCAGCGCCATGGTGTCCACAATGCCATTCCTCGACAACGGCCTAAACGGCAATCTGGCCGATTATGGATGCTACGCAAATGATTATTGGACATCGCCCTATACAACCGGCGGACTTAGTCCCATGAAACAGATCGAAGGTGAGTCGTTGAGGGGCATTCAGCATATCCTCCCTGCGCTAACAAAACGGATATTTTGATGGGTGAATATACTAAGTGAGCACTGGATTATAGTAGACATAAAAAAGACATCAATCTGTCTAAATTAAAATACTTAATTACTATACTTAATATGTCTGCCCATTAAATGATTAATTTCCAATAAACTGAATGGTGAGCGATCTACAAATGAATGTTAGCTCGGACTTATTTGATGATGATATTTCATGGACATATTTTGAGAGCAAACGAACATCTAGGAAATTATATATATATTCATATATTTATATCATTCATTATAAAGAAATTAAGTTGCAAGGTTCTACGTGCTTAAATTGCTAATATCTACTTGAATCTAATCGAGCAAACGGAGCATCTTCTGCTGATCCTGCTCACAATACTTGATCTTAAAAAGTTCAACAGATATACCGACGCTTAAGCAATTAATTATTATTATTATCGTTATATTAGTAATCATACTTCTTCGTAATATAACTAAATTATTACTCCTCTAAAACTTGTATTATTTGTTGTCATGTAAAAGTTGCCGACGCCTTTCTTCTCACCAATGTTTTTGTACCTTAGATAGTCTACAGTATCTACAAGATAATTAAGTTCATACAGATCTGGTTTGTAGGTGTACACTTCTCATTATTATTCTTCTTTCTTGTTACCTGAGCTAACATTGACTTTAACTAATTGTCGTTACGTATATTAACTAAGATATAAAGTAGAACAATCTCAAGCCAATTGAAGTCAATTAAACAATTTGAATTTGAGTTACTCTTGTTTTAAGTTGTCCCTCCTGTGATTCCTTATATTCTACAAATAAATCAAATAATTATATGTTCAGGCTTATGAACAAAGAACGAAACTCAGATAGACTTGTAGGCTATCCTTTTTTTTTTTTGGAATGATTGCAGTCTTCTTATTCCTATTCTAGTTAAACTTGAAGTTCAACTTGCCGCTCAGAGTGTCAGCTCTTGGTTGTTTGACCTAGCACAGATTTGAATTTCGAACCAAGAAGCGACACAGTAATTACGAAAAGAGATTGGACTGTAGCGTAAAACAATAATATAAACAAAGAGGGCAATTAGCGCAAAACTTCTTAAGATTCTCGAGTCCCATGCGATAAAATTTGGTTTGACATTTTTGTTCTTATTTTTATATGTTGTATGGTTTTTTTTTGATGGTTGGGTTGGCGTGACAGAAAAACGATTATTTGTGCCAAACGCTAATTGATTTTAGAATTCATTCGTGAAGCGACTGCCGGCAAAATCACTGCCGTGGCCAGAACAAAAATTGTCTCATTAAGCGACAATTGATGGCGGAGCATGCAACGCCAATGGCAACGGCAACCAGCAACCAGCAACCAGCAACCGGCAACTGCAACAGCGACGGCGACCTGTCATGGGTCATTGGCGATGACTCCAACAGTGCTGCAAGTAAATGGAATGCAACTTCAACTGCAACTTGCAGCAGAAACAACAGCAACAGCAACAACTGCTGGCACTTACTGCATGCGGCAATTAATTGCAAAATTTGTACTCAGTACGAGGCGCCTGCTGCCTGCATCACCCCTCTTTGCCCCTCGCAACTCAAGGGCTGCCCTGAAGCACTAAATTTAGCCGGCAACTCAATCAGCAGCAGTTGCACTGACGACTTTTATAATTGGATTGGCGTTGTTGTCGCTGCTTTTATATGCCTCTTATTATAGCCGCCTGATCCAATTTGTCGTACGTCTCCATCTCCGTCTTCTCCTCCGTGTGCGTCTCCTTCCTCATCCGTTCAGCCATCCTATAGCATGCGCCTGCGCAACCATACACTCGTCCAACTGTTTGATGTCTTCCTCGGTCGCACTTTAAATCAAATAAATCAAAATATATATGAAAATGATATCCAGAACATGAAAACTGTTGCCTAACACTCGACACAACTCACTTGATTTATGTGCGACGTTCTTCCGCTCATTTGCTAGGCTAATTTTTGCACCATGTCGTACCTGAAAAAGTCTCAAACGAATATGTGAATATATACATATGATGAAGAATGAGAAAAAAATACTTTTTTTTTATATAAGTATTTGTTCGATTTCCTATCTTATTAAGCATAGCAAATCCAATTAACCATAGCAATCTCAGTGCATTTCCAAACAAGATGAGTTCGCATTGCAATTTGCAGTAATGCACTTACCTACTATAAAGAATATCTTTTACAAGGAGAAGTGTGTAAATAAATACTTCCAAGAGCTGGGTAAGCCTTTGATTTAGGTTTTGCCAATTCTCGGATTTATCTGTCTAATGTTTTCGCCAAGTATTTGTACTTATGCATGTAGCTATAGTATCATCATCAAATCTGTCAACCCAAATCCAAACCAAATCCAATCATTCACAGCTTGCATTCAAACGGCGGGAAAGGATCGCACCTCCTACAAGCCACTTGAACAGATCGATGCCAAGTTGGCGGACATTGACACACAGAGCACGGGCAGCAGCAGCAGCAGCCATGGGAGCAGTGCCGGAAACTGTCAGGAGTCGACGTCCGCTGTTCCCGATTATTCAGGCAGCAATAGCAACAATGCCAATAACAACAACAGTAATGAATCAACAGCAGCAGCAGCAGCAGCAGCAGCGGCAGCGGCAGGAACAACAACAGCAACAGGAGCAGCAGCAACAACGTCCGCCAAGAAATATAAAAACAGCCACAAAAAAGACAACAACAATAGCTCAACAAACAGCACGTCAAACAGCAGCAGCAACACCAACAAAAGCAACAATAACAATAACAATAACAACAAAGGTGTAAGTGCCAAAATAATTTGGAAATTAACAAAAAGCAATTGATTGCGTTTCATATTGTTGTTCCATTGAGTTTATACGTAAATGAGTTTTCAACTGAATTAGCCAACATTTGCCGAAATTAGATCGCATTTTGCTGAAATTTGAATTTGCTTAAATTGCATAAAGTGGCTTCTTAAATGAATAACTCATAGTACTATAGCTTTATATAATAGCGCCTGTTTAATCTCAGCCTACATTTTCTCATTCAATGGGAATGATTCGATTTTGATTTCGATTATTAATTTCATTATATTTATTGGAAGTTGAAGTTGAAGTTGAGTTCCACTCCTATTTTGCAAGTATCCGATCCAATTGGAATCAAGCTTATCAAGCATAAGACGTCAATACAATAAATATATAATAATAGAATTAAAATTATTTATATTCAATTGCCTTCAGTGTCTTTTCGATCCTAAAGTTCAACTTCCTAAAATATGATTGATTGTGATTTCATAAATCGACAGGAACCGGAGTCAGTGCATCCATCGCTGGCCCAGGCCATTGTCGTGTTGGAGACGAAAGCACTGTGGGATCAGTTTCACGCGCAGGGCACCGAGATGATCATCACGAAAACGGGTCGCCGCATGTTTCCCACATTTCAGGTGCGCATCGGAGGCCTCGATCCCCATGCCACGTACATATGCATGATGGACTTTGTGCCAATGGATGATAAGCGATATCGTTATGCATTTCACAAGTATATATAGCAAGCATAATTACTACACTGATCTCGCCTAGTGGCCAACTGACCAACTTCTTGTCTGTCTCTTCTGCAGCTCGTGCTGGGTAGTGGCTGGCAAGGCGGACGCCATATCGCCACCACGGATTCATGTGCACCCCGATTCGCCAGCAGCCGGCGCCAACTGGATGAAACAAATTGTGTCCTTCGATAAGCTGAAGCTGACCAACAATCAGCTGGACGAGAATGGCCATGTGAGTAAGGGTTCTCCATTTCAGTTGGCCATAAATTCGATGCTTAACTTTGTTTATGCTCAGAATCCAACATTTGGTCACCGCCCGCGTCAAAAGCATTTTATTTGTTATATTTGAAAAGCGCTAAACAAAATCGGGCAGACGTTATCCCAAAAGCATTCCACATTATACTTATACACACATGTGTACTCCCCTCCCCCACTTCAATTCTGATATTCACAGATCATACTAAACTCGATGCATCGTTATCAGCCGCGCTTCCACTTGGTCTACTTGCCGCCGAAGAACGCCTCGCTGGATGAGAACGAGCATTCGAGTCACTTTCGCACGTTCATATTCCCGGAGACTAGTTTTACGGCCGTAACGGCGTACCAGAACCAGCGAGTAAGTAGACATGCCAAGGCAGGGAATACGGGGTATACGGGGAATACGGAGACGAGGCACTTGACCCACTTGTCATCGGACCCACTTGTAAACGACAAGCGCCAACGCTTTTCAATTTTCAAATTTACATTCCGAAACATTTGGTCGACAAGTCTTTGCTTTTGGCCCCCAACCCCCCCCCCCCCTCCTCCTTCCCAGGGTCCATATGCACGCATACATAACACACACATACACATCTCATCATGATCACACATATAAATAAATATCTATCTCATTTTTTACAAAGCTTCCTCTGCCACTTTGTGCCAATTTGGCTTCACTGTTTTGTGTTTGTTTTCGTTGTTCTCTGTGTTTTCATTTCTTTTTCCATTTTATTATTGTTAATTTACAACGCATAATCGAGTTAAGCAGGGAAATTCTCTATTGCAAGCAAAGGAAAAGTACAAATGCATAGTGTTATACGACTGGTAGATGCACTTACATAGAAAACTTAAATAGAACAATTTATTTTAAAATATTAAAGAATTTTTTTAAACTAGTCCTTGATTGTTTTTATGAAATAAATGTAGGCCGAGTTATATGTTCGTGGGTAGGAATACGTGTTGTTTCCATTAAATGCACAATTTTTCGTTGTTGAATATAATTCTATACTTAAGTTTAATTTGTACTTTAGTTTCATTAATCAAAAATTACTTTAAACGGGTTGCCTTAGTTCATCAGTTAAGTTTTCACTCTCTTTTCAATCTCATTCTTCCTCTTCTTCTCGATTACTAGCATTCCTTATTGGTCGCTGGTTATCGAACCAGGGCTGCAAAGTTGACTGATCTGTGTTACTTTAGCTTTGAGTTTCTCACTCATAAATTGGAACTGTTATCGCACAATTTAATGCAAATTGTTTACAAATTGACAGCTAACAGATACTATACGAGTGTTTATATTGTAATTTCTTATTCAATTTTTATTTTATTTTTTTAGTTATATTTTAAGAATCCATTTTTAGAGAAAATCACACATTTCTGAAAGAACTTAGATATATAAAAAATATGGAACATCAACTGCCTGCAATAGTTATTATACCTTTTGTCGTGAGTTTCTAGAGTATAATTCATAATTCTCCAAGTGTTGGACAGCAACAGCAACAACAACAGCATCATAAACAATAAAATGAAAATTCTCAAGCAATTTATTTTTAGCGGCATTTTTCCGAAAGTATTTAAATTATTTATGCGCTCAACGTGGGTGCTAACACTTTTCGTTCTACAATTTATTGCAAATAATTTTACTCTATTCCTGTGAGAGTGTGCGTGTGTGTGTGTGTGTGTGTGTTTGCTTACATCTACATAGTTTGCTGTTGTTTTTTAATGATTTGTAAACATTTTCAAATTTGTTGCATTTCACAGTAAAAATAATAATATTAATTCTAATTTAAGCATTATTAATAAATAGAATAGAGACCCAGGTATTTCAACAAATCATATATATTATTGATTTTTTGTTTTACAGGTAACACAACTGAAAATATCGAGCAATCCTTTTGCCAAAGGATTTCGAGATGACGGCACCAACGATGTGTAAGTATAACTATTTCATAAAAGAAAGTAAATTTGAATCTAACCAACAAAAACTTAAAAAACAAATTGGAACTGACAAATGAGTGCATAGAGGATATCTTCTAGTCGAGAACATGCTTGTTAAAGGGAGCATTCAAAATACACCTAACGCTAACACATTTAACCTAAAGCAACAAATAAACTTACTAATAAATAAATCATTTTTAAGCTACAAAGATTATGACAATATGAAAATATGAAAACATATTTCGAAGCAATAATTTGTTAAAGCAAAGAAATTCTGACAACTTGGATATAGCAACCATCAAGGAAAAGTAAACTCAAGAGATAGACAACAGTTGTCGCATACTATTCATTTCAGTTTGAAATGAAACATCAGAATCATAATTGTTTTATTTCTCGTTATATAATTTGTTATGAAATTGACCTAGTTGGAGCAGCTCCCATTTGATATTTGATCAGAATCAAGAGCCAGCCAAGTGGTCCACTAGACTGCCCGTCGACCGCTACTGTTAAAGGCATTCCGGGAATTGCCGACGCATCGCATCGCGTCGCATCTATAAAAATAACACACATGAAACAATAACTCAAAACGAGTGAGTGGAGCATAAGCATCTCTAGCTGGTTGTGATGGGGCAGCTGACAGATGTGCCTGCCTGCCGCGATGGCATAAACAATTTGGGTCTTCATCTTCATCTTCATCTTCGCCTTCGTCTTTGGCTTTCGTATTTCATATTTTGGCCGAGGGTCCATTGTAAACAAATCAGCAGAACAGCGATTGCAATGTTAAATTGTTTATCGGAAATGATTCCAATTTTCAATTTGAAATTTTTTTTAAATTTAATTACAGTACCAGCAGCAGCCTGGGCATGTCGAACATGAGCCATGAGAGCCAAGCACGCATGAAGCAGCAGCAACAGCAACAGCAGCAGCAGCATCAGCACCAGCAACAACAACAACAACAACAACAAATTCAGCAGCAACACCTTAAAGCAAAGGACAGAACGCCGCCAAACAGCTTCAGCTTGAGCTGCACAGAGCTTGTCGAGCAACAAACAGCAACAACGGCGGGAACGACAACAGCAACGGCAACAGCATCACAATTGGCGATGCAGCTGCCAGCCACGCCCTCAAGCAGTTCAACGTCGGGCAACTCACCGGACCTGTTGGGCTTTCAGTTGGAGGCATCGCCGCTGCAACAGCAACAGCAAGCAGCTGCACCAACACCAATTGCAACCGCAACAATCAACGCCGCAGCAACTGCATCAGCAGCAACATCAACAGCAGCAACAGCAGCAGCAGCAGCAACAGAGCCTTCATCAAATGTCCACCAGCTATGGCGGCAGTTATCACCATCCCTACCAACATCACCAGCATCAACATACGGCGACGCCGCTGACTCCGCTCTCGGCCAGCTCCGCCTCACCGCCCGCGTCGGGTGCTGCTGCCGCCGCGGCTGCCACTCAGGTGATGGCGGCGGCGAACATCTACTCTAGCATTGGACAACCATATGCGGCAGAGCAGAGTAACTTTGGGGCCATCTATCATCACAATGCGGCGGCCCACTATCACAGTCATGGCAGCCCCTATGGCAACCCCTACGACAAGCTCAAGGTCTCCACGGGTCATATGAGACAGGCGGCGGCTGCGTACGGCATGAGCAGCTATCAGAGCTTCTATGGCTCAGCGGCGGCAGCGCATCAAATGATGCGGCCCAACAGTTACATCGATTTGGGGCCACGCTGAGCATTATCGGACCGCTATCTAAAGTATTATAGTCAGCCTGGGGCCTGAACTCAAGTATTACAAGTATTTTCAAGTCTTAAACCAAACTCAACTCTACTCAAATATATGTATGTATTTTTTTTTTCTAGTCTTAAGGGACAGGTTTGTGTCTAGTTCAAAAGTGTGCCAAAAATGTGTCTTAATTGTATTAGTATGTAACTAATTTTTTTAACCAATGTTTTTTTTTTTGTACGCCATGTACTTGCATTGCCTTTTAATCGTTATTAAAATGATACTATATTTAGTAAGCTTACTCTATCTCGTATCTCTCGTTGTTTTACTTATGTACATACATGCATACACACACATACATACATACTTAAGCACTTGCATTGGAGTGCTGCAACAGTTTCAACAATAAAAGCAGAAACATAAATTAACAAAAGCAAAAACGAGTTTCTTAGTTTACAGTTAAATACGCAGTGGCAAACAAAATGGCCGCCAGCAGCCTGCAATTGGTTCTTTCTTTGTTTATGTTTATGCTCGTCAGCCTCCACGCGCTCACTCTCTCTCTCTCCCTCTCTCTCTCGTGTAAACAAAAAGTGCCGTTAATTTAATTGAGATAAACCAACGAAAGAGTGTGTACACACTTTCACATCCACACACCGACATACTCGCACGCACACACACATATACACCTTACAGCCTTTATTTGTGCGTATGTGCGCATTGAAATCAATTCGTTTCGTTTGTTGTTTTCACGCTTATCTTCGCCCGACGCATCTCCCCATCCCTCACCACACTTCTCCGTTTTGATAAGCGTATTACAAGCTGCACCCGTTGACAGATGAAAGCAGATAAGTCGTCATATTTGGAAACTAGAAGATCAAAGTAGAAAACTGATTTTGATAGCACCACATCACAGAATGTCATTTCTTTTTGCTGTAATTGTGCATTTAACTAGACTAGAAAATGCAAATACATTAAAAGCTCATTTTCCCGATATTCACATTGACCCTTTGATTGAAAAGTTTCTTATCATTTCCACCAGTATTCTACTGCTGTCGACCCAACTAAGTTTAATCATCTCTTTTTATACCCTGTACCCATTAAAAATGTACAAAAAATGTATTATAGTTTTGTGCGAAAGTGTGTAACGGGCATAAGGACGCGTGACAGACGTGGTAAAAGTATATATAATCCTAATCCATATCCGTATCAACTGACGAATCGATTTATCCCTCTATCCACAACCAATAGCCTATTTTAAATGAGTACTTAAAAACTCTCTCTCTCTCTCTCTCTCTCTCTCTCTATCTATCTATCTATTTACCTCTTTCTCTCTCTGTCTGCTCTCTCTCTCTTTCTTTCTCTCTCTCTCTTTCTTTCTCTCTCTCTCTTTCTTTCTCTCTCTCTCTCTTTCTTTCTCTCTTCTCTCTCTTCTCTCTCTCTCTCTCTCTCTCTTTCTTTCTCTCTCTCTCTCTCTCTCTCTCTTTCTTTCTCTCTCTGTCCATCTCTCTCTTCCATCACGATCTCTCACTAAACTCATACATTTTTCAAGAAACTATTTCACATAGTATCGACTCAATGGAAGAAGGAGAGATCACTTATCCTATCTACTGTTTAACGGCACATACATACATTTTACATCTTCAATAATAGCCCTTGCTGCTCTAGAATAACTGTAACAGTCTCGTGAATATTCGTAGGGAGAATTTTAGATTTTCCTGCCAAACGTGTGTTTACGTATTTTTCAGTTTGTTATGTCAGGAATGTTTAAAAGAACAACTTTATCAATATTGTTTATGTTGAAATCAAACCTTTAAAGCTGCTATAAGAACGAAATGGGAATTTTTGATTGAAATTATTAGTCTCTGAACAATTTAAAGCACCAGGGACTTATCCACTTTGTACAAAAGTATATAACAGGTAAAAGGAGGCGTGGCATACGATATAGCGTATATAAATTCTTGAGTAGTATCCACAGCCAGGTCTATGGGACCATATTCGATTGTCTGTTTGTTGTATGAACTCGTCGATCTCTATTATGCACGTCTTGTTTATTTCATATTTTATTATTCATTTGTTTTTTCAACTTTGCGCTTTGTGCTTCGTGTTTCCCCTTCATTTCCCGGCTTGCTTGTTTGTATTGCTTAAATAATGCTCTCTCACTGTCGTGCGTTCTTGGAAGAGAGCAGCATAAGAGAGCGAAAGGAACTACCGTTGCAATTTGCATTGCTCTATATGTACATGCACATATACATATGTACATATGTCTAAATGTGGGAGTAATTGCTTACAATGAGATGCTTACATACTATGTAGACACGGTGAGTCGGTGAGCCAGCGACAATATAGTACCGTAAGGCTACAATCGATCTCAATCGACTGTGGGGACTCTGTACTAATCGGAAAAATCCAAAAACTTCAATTTGTAATTTATAATTGATTTATAATTATTAAAAAATAAAATTTGTAATTGTCAGCTGCGAGATTCGAACTCACATCCTCGCAGAGTGTGTTGTTGTTCTCGGTTGTTGTTTCTATGTTTATGTTACGATCGTGATGAAATTTGCGGAACACGTCCATAAAAGAGCATCCTCTATGTGTGCCAGATCTGTAGTTTTAGAAATACGTTTTTTTCGATTTGCGAGGGCGGAAGGGGGCATGGCAAAAATTTAAAGCAAACTTGATCTGCATGCATACAATAAGAGTATTATCACTCTAGCTCTTATAGTCTCTGAGATCTAGGTGTTCATACGGACGGACAGACAGATAGATGGACAGACGGACAGGTCTATATCGTCTCGGCTGTTGATGCTGATCAAGAATATATATATTTTACAGGGTCGACCCCGCCCCCTTCTGCCTGTTACGTATATTTCCCTTTCGTCAAACTTAGAAGCACTAAGTACACAATATAGTACATAGATCACTTCTTTGCTTCACCATGGAACCCCACATGTTCAGCAAGCAGCCAAACGGCATAGCGGAGAACCCCAGAGAGCAAAATGTTGAGCGGAGAGCGCAAACCAAACAGCAGCAAGCAACGCCGAAAATGTCAGTAGCAAAAAAACGATATCAATTTCTTGTACCAAATGAAACCTCCACGTATTGTATGCTTAGTGTTAGAAGACTATGTACTTTTGAGGTACAGAGTCTAGAAATGTTTTATGCGACGAAGTAGGCTTTGAACTCCGAACCTTTCATATGCAAATCGTATTTCCTATCAGTTTTTCATATGCGTGTATGTACATACATTTCAAATGAAACTTTGTTATTGCTTTTCCTTAGTATTTTAATATTCGGTATGTTTTGGCGACCTTTGGTTGTTAATTTGTTAGCCGGCTAAAGCATCAAATTAGCATTTTAGTATTTTCTGACAAATGGAAAAATATATATATAAATAAATTAAAAGCAATTAATTAATGAACTTTGAAAAACAAATTTAATAAATTGGAATTAACAACAGCGTGAGTTGAGTGCCTTGTTGTTGTTGTGGTTGTTGTCTTAATTAAAACAATTGTAAGTCTCTGCAGCTGCCTTAAGCCTTTGATAGTTCATTGCTTAATATTTTCATTGCTTATGCGTCGATCGAGATCAAATTTTAGATTAAAAATCAGAAATACAATACTTTTTAAGTACAGATTTACATAGAACCCCATAGCGAGAGTGAACTACAGTGAGCGCATAGGAGGTTTTATGCATAAATGTGTAAATGTATGTGAATGCTGCGTGTTTGTATGTAAACATTACTTATTATCAAAATACTTTACTTGGCCGCTAGAACAGGGTGTAATACTGTCGTGTGCGCTCGACTTAATTTAAAAGAAGTAGTTACTAATTGTTACTTTCTCGTTAAATATAAAACCTATTTAAATAGTTACAGTCCATTAAATCTTGTGAAATCATTTTCGTGCCGAAGATTACTTTTCCTTATATTTATTGGATATTGGTTTAATCATTAAGACTAATTAACATTCTCTTCAAACTTTGTTAATTGAATTATCATCTATTTTACCTTAAATGTAAATGTAAATTCTATAAAATATCAATTCTGAGGAATAGATTCATTCACATCGTACATTGTTAAGTATATCATAAAATTGACCACACCCTTGCATTCCGTATCTGGACATACTGATAGTTATTAATCTTATCGAGGTACATATATTACCAAATTAACAACAAGTTTCTTTATGAAACCTCTGCTTAATATGATCATAACTTGTTGTCCACATTCACAGTTTTCAGTTTCATGTGGAAATCGGGGTTTATTGTTTTTGTTTTTGTTTTTGTTTTTGTTTTTTCCAGTTATGAGCAGCGACTGCTTATCAACAATTGTGCGAGTCTACTTGGGTCGAAGTCTGTAGCGCAATGCATTCGCTGAAATGTTCTATATACTCGACAATGAGTGTACATAATACCTAGTATGTGTATACAAGTACTTTATACAAACTTTTAGAGGACAGGGACCTGAGCGAGCGTTGGAGCGTGTGACATGTGGTGTCGTTATCATTAGTAACGGCACGTTTATGACGTGTATTGCAGTGTACTATATGTATATGTATATGTATATTCGTATGCGGTATATGAAGACTATATACATATGGTTGTACCTCAGGGTTCGGAAGCACTCTGCCGGGGTTCTATGCGATTTCACACGTTGTCATGGCTGCGTCTAGGAACAGAAATGAGCAACTGACAAGCCGTCAAAAAGCGACATTCATTAGTCACAATAAGCATACAAATAAAAAACAAAAACAAGAGCAAGAATAAAAAAAACAACAAATTTAAAAATAGCTAGAAAGTGACGTGGAGGCAACCTGAGATAGGAGATTGATTATATCCCTATTGAACTTTGCCCGTGCCACATTATAAATATTCCAGACCGATTTCAAATATCCGATCATTCGATCATCAAAGAGCTGTCACACAGCACATATACGTCATAGTATTACGGGGCCCGTTTATCCGAGTTTTTCGCAGCGTCTAAAATTTAATAACGCCATTTACAGTTGTTGTTGTTTCTGTTGTTGTTGTTATTATTATTATTGTTGCTGGAGCCGTTGTTGTTGTTCCATAAATAACAGCAAATTGGCATGCATTCTGGCTCCCAGTTGAGACGCGGCCCGGGAGCACATAAATTTCTCAACACTTGCATAAAATTCATAAAAACAATAACACAAAAAGACTGAACAACAGATGTGTCGTCGATCTACCGACGGTACAGAGGGCAAAAGCCATTCCAAATGTGTTGAATGGCCCAGATGGAAGTGAAAGGAAGCGGGAGTGTTACTTTCATGCTTACTTACATATGCAAGCGATTTAACATAAATGTATGAACAATTATATCATTATTATAAGTATTCATCAATACTTTACTGGTACAGAGTTTGAGTTATAACATTTTCAGTGAATCAGAAGTTAACTTACAGCGACTTCTTAGTTAGTTGATATGACTTTCAATAGTACATAATTTTGCTGTAATACGTTTGCTAAATGGAACTTGTTTGCCATGACTTCTGAACTACATTTCTAACTTAATCTGTTAAAAATTTTGTGTTTGATTGATATACTTGATTGATTGACCAATATAGCTAAGGGTATAATAATTTGAATATAATGCGATGCTAAGGCGATATAGTCATATCCGACTGTTTGTTTCTATGTTGGTTTTAAGCAATCTGGATGAAACTTGGTCAGAATCAGTATTGAGACAGGTCGATGAGAAATTAACTCTTGTGTGCACATTTAATATTGTTTAAAGTTTAAAAGAAAAACTCAATTCTTAATTATAAATATCTGATATAAGTATTCGGAATAAATTTGGTTAAAATCAATCGACTTCATCATAATGCTCTGGTTCTTAAATTCCTTAATTTAAGATCTTTTTCATTTGTTAAGATATGTTAACCAAATTAATCAATTATAGGCAATGTTACTAATTATTAAAATATTCTGTAAGGGTCCATGCATTGTAAAATGGTAAAATACTTTGGGGAAAAATACATTAAATATCAGCGAAACTAAGTAAATTTAAACAGTTGCTATGGTTTTTATATGGTTTTATATAAATCTAATTGATTCTAATTCTTAATATTAAGTGTACTAACCGAAACATATAAAAACAATTAGGTCGGAAAAAATCAAGATTCCAGATATTCAATTCAATCTCTGTTACATTTGCAAGTTTGTCCTAAGAAGGGAGCTGTGTATTTCAACATACAAATTGATAAGAATAACTAAAACGGCATTCAATAAGTTCATTATTGGCACCAGATATTAAGTCTTTTGAAACAGAATACACTTCGGGGCATGATGAGGGGTATGATGAGTAACTTGAATCTGTGATTCATGCACACAAAGCTGACGTAACCAGAAGGGGCAGTTCACACTGATTATATAGATGTTAAATAATATATATAACCTAGCGATTTCCGAGAGAGTTAAAAAGTGCTGAATTACTTTGGATAGCACTTCGCATGACTTGTAGCTGAAGTGTCACCTATTTGCTGTCGAACTTAAGGCCTCAATATACATAAGTATCATTTAAGTTCATAAGCTTCTATTTTGTTAATTTGTTATTTGCTAATCAAAGGCAAAGTTTTTATCATTGTTGCTGATAAGACTTATCGTAAAATGACGTAGTCGCTGCCATATTTCGAATATGCCAAACCCAACATAGACCGACTTATATACCATGGCACCATGGCAATCGTGGCCTTGGATTACAATTGCGCGCTCAGTCGCGCCGGTTGATAAAATGATGATTATGGGCTGGACAGACGCCAGGCACTTCAAAAGGCCAATATGTACATTCATACCAAGACCGAAGACCCTTTGAAAAATGATTTCTGGATGCCACTGTAAAATGAATATCGGCATTGAAAATTTCAATGCACATTGTCAGGCATCACTGCGGTAGGTCCATGTCAATTTAGTATATTGTGTGTGTGTGTGTGGGTGTCTGTATTGGTGGGTGTGTGGGTGTGTGTGTGTGTGTCACTGTAGTAGGTGTGCGGTGTGTCGCCTGTTCTATCGATATGTACGCTCGTTCGCTGGGTCTCCTCGCCTCGCATAATGGTGTCAAATGGCTGGAAGGTTTTCAAGTGGCAGCAACGACAGCGGCGACTGTTATTCTTATCAACTTGTTGTTGTTGCTGTTGTTGTTCTTATTGCCTGCATTTTCCGCACAAGTTCAAGGCGCGTCCATAGCTAATCGCTTTGAAAGTGAAACCGTGTTTATATTTTGACTTATTTTTTCCGCTTTTTCATTGACACTTGAACCTTTGTTTATGTGAGCGTCGTGTGTTTGGTATTCTAATTTTGCTTTTTTTTTGGAATACCCTGTAACATATGTGACAGTTAATCTGCTTTGCGGCTTTGTAAACATTACTTATCTTCTTAAGCTAGGCTGCTCCAATAGATCTACCTAAATGACAATTATTATTTCATATTTTGAGATTGCTTGCTTTAACGATCAGTTCATGGGTCATTTATAGTCAATCGAATTACTTGATAAAACATAATTTTTGTAATTCAAATCATTTTGTTTAGAATTGCTAGTAAACTAAGGTATTTTATAGTCGAGTGCATTCGCATTCAGGGATGAGCACTGAAGTGATGTGCTGCAACCCTTTGTGGCTACGCCTTTGATTCCGAAACGACCTTTTCCGGGCATTTGGGGAGCACGCATGCGCGACTCTGGAGTGGATATTGACATATTGCTGACACGCCCATAAACAAATCTGTGCTGCATGCCCAAGACGAGGATACTCCGCCCTTACCTCCGCTCTTGCACATGCACATACACACTTATATTCCAGACGCACGTGCCCCCAACTGGCGACGATCGGCTGTAAAAAATCAGAGAAAGAGAGTGAGAAAGGGAGAGAGTGAGGGAGCGAGACTGACACTGAGACTAAGAGTGTGTGTGTGTGTGTGAGAGAGAGAGAGAGAGAGAGAGAGAGAGAGAGAGAAAGAGAGAGGAAAAGGGAATCAAGCACAAAGCTGACAGGCAACAAAGTAGCTACGTTTATGAGCCGTGAAAATTATGAAATAAAAACTTGACAAAATCCTGAAGACAGTATGAGAAGAAGCCGGGTGCAAATATGTATTTACAAATTATATTTTGATGGTTGTCGCGACGGGCTAATTAATATTACACAATATTGCAACAGGCCATCAATTAACATTCACTCTTGCCGTTGCAATTATAGATGCTGAAGAGGACAGTCGAGTCAGGAGTCGGCAATCGACTGTTGGTTGTTGGAGTCGGTCTCTTGTTGATTCAACGGAAATTGAGCGAGTAATTCATGAAAATGTTGCTCGGAAATGTCGTGCCATAAAAATCGTTTGCCACTGTGTGTTGAAAAGCGTCTCTTCAACATCTTAGGCCTTCCCCTCGCACTTCCCAATGCGCACTTACCAAAATTAATGCCATCGATGACAACGCTGCCTGCAACAATAAAAGGCCCATCCCAAAAATAGCCGGAAAATAACATTATGCTGCTGCATGCAACCAATGAAACCGAAAAGGGACAAAGCAGACGCTGAAATTATGACGATGTTTCTGCTGCTGCACAATTATTGCCAACTGTTAACAGATTTGTTGGCAGTGCAGCATCAGCAACAACAACAGCCGCTGCAACAGTCGCAGCAACAGTCGCTGCAACATCAGAAGGCAAGCAACATTTGTATGATAATGATAATGGCATGTTGATGTCGATGGCGTCTCAACTGAAATTGAGTCATTTTCTTTGGAATTATTGCCATTTGCACTGTGGAGCAGCCCAATGCATTGAAAATTGACAACAGAAGTGCAGCTTCACAGAAGTTATGCAATCGTATAGATCTGTGTTGGCAGATGGAGTGGACGGAAAATGGCTTCGTTATATTCCAAAAGAAATGCAAAGAATATAAATGAAATCAGAAAAATCAGTTTAAAAGAGAGCCATAAACTAACTTGAATAGTCAATTCAATGGGAACATCTGATATAATTAGCACAAAAGTGTTGATTACTTGACCAATACCAATATAAATACTAAATTGAAATTATCCTGTTTATTTATTATATATTTTGCTGCTGTTATTACCATAACATTATATGGTAAATATATAGATATTTTCAGTTTTTTTTCTTTCTTTTTTTTCTTGAATTCTTCACAATCAATCATTTACATATCTGGACCGGGCATGTAGGGCATAATTAGAGTTGAGATACAAGTTAAGTAAGTATTGCCGAGTATTCTGTCGAACTTGTACATGGTAAGGTACGTTATACAACTTTAAAGGTATATGTACCTCTCGACGGCAATTCGGGCAGTTGCTTTTCTCGATTAGCCAGTAATATATGCATTTCTTATGGAACCAATGCCCGCAAGGTAATCGATGTACATGCGACAGATCACACCCATCCGTGTTAACGAGTTCTAAGCAAATTGAACATACGTAATCGGGTTCAATTCGCTGATACGCCAATGCTAAAGTATAGTTGCTCAGAAATCTCTTCATTCGTATTCCTGTTAAAAATGCGGTGATCAAAGCTGGAATTATGATGATAGTCACAACGCAAGTCATTCCAAAACATTCCAAGTAATCCATCATTTTGACGTGATTGTTGTATCTATTATTCTTTTCTTGTTAATATTATTTCTGTTTTTTTTTTCAATCTTATTTTCAATTTACAGCTCTGAGTAAAAATTTAAAGTTAAGCAATGCAATTTGTTTTTAGGACAACTGAACTCAATTTGTACCTGGTTGCTATGATTATTTAAAATTTGTATGTGGAAAACAATTAAAGAAATTAACAAGTGCCATCATCACAATTTTGGTCAGCATTTTCAGTAAAAATTTCGTGCTAAAAATATCCTATCATAGCTTCCTTATGGCATCTGCTAAGTACACAGACGCAGGCCCTCGCACTGCTTGCAATCTCATGTACAAAGGCGCGCACAAGAAGCAGTGCACGCTGGTCAGCGAAAAAGCACAACTGTTGGAAAAAAAATTACTATACTTCATAATATTCTTTATGTTTTACAGTTACTTGTTCATTTCATCATTTAAGCATTCATTCTAAGCGCCACGTCAATTTTTAATAAAAAATAATTAAAAACCATTATTAAAATTTACTTAACTCTAACTATTATGTAACGATTTTGTAATACTAATTTATTTATTATTAATTTAATTTAAGGAATACCAACATTTATGTGCAGTTTGTGCAATCGATAGTGCGATGACTTTTACGATAGTTTAAGACAGTACGGCAACCCTCCAGCTGACATCAAACGTTTGTTTTGTTTCCTGCTGTTTTGTATTTAATTTGACAACATTTGACACATTACACACAAGTGTGAAATTATGGCAGAAACACCAAGCACGCCCGGAACACCGGGCAGTCGAGCCATGGAAATGGCCAAGGCACAAAACACTGCATTAGCCGAATTTAAGCGTCCATTGCCCAATACTAGCGATCGTCGCAAAGCAAAACCCAAAATATTAACTGAAGAGCGCTACATTGAGGAAATGTCTAAAATCATACAGCGCGACTTTTTCCCTGATCTAGAAAGACTTCGTGCACAGAATGATTACTTAGACGCGGAGTCACGACGAGATTTTCTGCAAATGACAGAAATACGCGCACGCTACAGTCTGGGGCGTTACTCCAATGCTGGACGCAGGAATGGCACCAATGGTCGCAACAATGGTAAGTTGTTTACTCAACAATTAAGCTATTCACTAACATTATTGTATTGATGTTTTACAGCCATGTCCCCAGCTACATTTGAGACGCCAGTAATCACAACAAATGGAGGTGCTACTCCACGCGCGGACACTCCGCTTTCCAACAAGAGCAACAACAGCAACCGCAGCGCCGCTGAGGGTATTTGTCAGGATAACATTGCTCGCAAAATGTCGCTGGATTCTTTCCTGCAACACTATACTAGCGAGGACAATCAAAGTTTTCAAGAAATTATTGAGACAGCCGAGGCGAAGCTGCGTCAGAAATACGCTGTGCTATACAACCACGAACAGCTCTCCACTGAGCAGCTACAGAGGGCATTGATGCTTCCTAGTATTGAGAAACAATTCGAAGAGCCCGATCCTTTACGCAGAATCGAGACCTGGAAATATACCAATATGAACTCCGTTATGTATGTGCCAGATGGCGTTGAACTGACTGAGCAGGAGCGTGTACAAATGGCTGAACGCAAACAGAGCATTCAGCATAAGGCCACAAGGTTATCCACAATGTCCCAACCCGATGGTCAATCCAGTTCTGCAGCTGTCAATGTAAATGCCAATGCAACGACTGAACAGATCAGTGCAACTACGCCACGTATAGGTGGCTTTGATCTTTTGCGCTCACCATCTCCCCGGCCGGGTGAAGCCTTCTCGCCCATCATGACCTGGGGCGTGATTGATGGTACACCCTTTCGGCTGGACGGTGGCGATACTCCGCTTCGAAAAACGTCCGGACCCTCATTTCGCATCAATGAGAACTCACGCAGGGAGAACATTGCCATTGCCTTAGCTGAAAAAGTTAGCGAGAAGATGCGCAACCAAAAACAACAGGCGCTGAACACAGCACGTCGGAATATTGGTTCACCTTTTGTGCGCTCCAATATGGAACGTCTGGCCAGCATGTCACCAGCTGCCCGGCGCCTTGCCTCAGGAAAACTGGGATTGCGGCATCATACACCGTTACTAACACCTTCACCGAGTAAAATCAAGATCACGCCCAAAACGGTGCTCCCGAATCTCCTTATCAATGGAAATCAAACTCCAATCACAGGCAGCACCTGCATCGCTAAGACCATTGATACGGGATCCACTCTGACTGATGACCTTTTGAAAATCCCCAAAATACGTCGAAGTGCTTCAGACTTCTTTTAAATGTTTCTAAATTGATTTACAATTTGTTTTTCAACATTTTATTTGTTTTTAGAAAAAATAGAAAAGCCAAAAACCATAAATTTAAGTAAACTTATTGATAGAGAAGATTGGTGGTCTAATCTCTGTAGTCCACATGATCGCCCGAATTGAATTTTCGAGTCTGCAGCACCTCCACAAACTTATGCACCGTCTGTTGTGGTGTGAGCATAGTCTTCGATTCGCGTTGTTCCCTAAAAACAGCTGCCAATGCTTGATCGTGGGATTCACTCTGCACCTGAAGCGTCATCTGAGTGTCGATCATACCAGGTGCATAGTTAATGACAAGTGTTTTGTCCGACGGCTCCTCCAGCGCAAGCACGCGAAAGTACATCTCTCTGGCCGCCTTAACCGTACAATAATAGGTCATAGATGAGAAAGGCTCCAGAGCGGCCAGTGTGCTGAGATTCACCACCAATTTGGGCTGATCGGCAAACACGCGCATGAACTCACAATTTAAAGCCATCGCCGAAAACAAATTAACATGATAATACTGTTCTAAAATCTCAGTGTCGCCCAATTCGCGGGCATGTTTTGAAGTGTCGCCCAATGTGCCAGCATTGTGAATAACAATGGCGCGCTCAAACTGTCCACAATCTTTGCCCGATAGCGTTTCATCTAGAATTCGCGCAAAGTCAGCGGCTTTGGATGTGGCCAGTTCCAATGAATATGTATGCACTGTCAGTTGGGGACTATCTGTCATTATGGCAGCTTTGGTCTTTTGGAGCTGCGGCTTGCTGCGTCCCAACAGCACCACCACCGAACCTGCATCGTTAACATGACCCGCCAGCTGTTGGGCCAACTCTTGGCCAATGCCACGAGAGGCCCCAGTCACCAGCAGATAAGTGCGTTGATTTAGATCCATAGCGAAAGGAAAATAATTTAAGTCCAATCACAGCTGCAACAGTTGGTCGAAAATTTGTGACTGACTCTTTTCAACACAGCTTTCATCAAACAGCTTTGGTAAAAGCTTTGAATCATATACATATGTATACACACACATGCATTTGTTTCTATGTATGTTAGTTGCTTGTGTCGTGTAGTGATTATATAGGGCTATGACTCTTGTCAGTCTAATGTTCATGAATAACTATCAAGTGTCCATAGGCCTTTAATATTGCAAAAATTTTAAACTGTAGAGTGCACATTGCGTTCCTGTTACATATTTTTTTGATAGAAAATGAGATGAGCTTTCGCTTTTATAAACATGTATTTTGCTATTGTGCGTGCGTGTGTGTGTATGTGAAGCTGCCTATTTAATACTTTGTTGCTTAACGGCTAAATGCAGCTTCAAGCATCGGTTGAAATGACACCGACATAAAAAGGTTATCGACACATTTTAATGATAATTGTTATTAATTGTCGCAATTCAAATCGCTTAAATTGCTGCTCTATGCCGCTTATCTACGGACAACACAGCTGAATCGTGTGGAATGCTTTTGCAACACTCAAGGTCACAGAGTATTCAACATGAATGCATTAAATGATATTCTTAAATAATTTTTGAGTTATTTACGTCAATCAAAGCATTCTAGTACTCCTCTATTTTAATGTAAATCAGAAACAGCTAATTCAAAATTATATAAAAAATATTCTCGCGCCCAAACGAGTTTTTCTAGCACAGAGTACCCTTATACTACAATCGATAGATCAGCTTCGATAGCTTGCGATGCTACAATACATATCGATTCAGGCAAACGATTGTTTTGATTTGATTTAGCTTAGAAAGTAATTGCTTTTGTTACTCAACAATAAGCGTTATTAAACGTGTGCATTATCAATTCACATGTATTCACACTTAATTACACATGTATTATTCACATACATATGTATATAATGCACAAGTTGTTATATGTAAGTATTAATAGATAGCCACAGTTCCTGATCTAGCAACAGTAGCAGTATTTCTTTCATAATTGTTCCGCTTTAATCATCATGGGTCATCCGCCTCAAGCATTTACTACAAGTCTGTTGCTGAGCCAGCGATTGCGATTGTGTCTTATCAACGATCTGGCTGGCTCTGTCTATAGATTTAAAGCATTTCTTGAATGGATCATTGCCTAATGCGATTGCAATCGCTTACATTAAGCATCAGGTCTCTCATCAAAGTGAGTGAGAGAAAGAAAGAGAGAGAGAGACAGAGAGAGAGACACGAAACTGATTTGTCTCCTCAATGTACCCCACCCAACCACTAAAGTAAATGATAATAGACTTTTTTGTTTCGTTTTCATGTGTTCCGTTTCCGTTACACGTGCATTGTACCGTTTCAAGTCCGAGTGTCAGCAGCCAAATTTTATTAGTTTCCGTTTCCATATTTATAAAATGTAAGACAAAATCGTCAGCCATGTTTACGTACGCGTCTGCAGCAGTGCGTGTCAGTGCGATCCACATCGAAAAGCCAAGTGGATGCACGGGCCACGACTGCGTTGCTACTCATAAGACGAATGTGTCATAGTAGTCCACATCGTGACCGGAGACAAAAGCGGTCTCCTCCAGAATGTTAATCAGTTTAAGTGTTGCCTGTAGCGGCTGAACACGTGGTAATTCCTGCTCCTTGGACAATCCCCTAAGTATCTCGGGATCGACAATATTGCCGTTTACATCGTATTGCGTCTCATGGGTCTTAAAAAGTCCAGGCGCATAGCTAAGCACTTGGACACCAAAGCGTTTCTCCTCCGAAGCCATTGAACGGAAGTACATGTCACGAGCCCGCTTGCATGAGCACAACAAAGTGCTGTATACTAATGGACGCACCTGCAACGACGAGGTCACATTGATCACCAGCTTCTCGACGCCTAGTAATGCTTTGGAGTTCAACCAGAGCTGGTTCAGTGACACCGGCGCGTACAACTGGCGTGGCACATACTCGGTCCAAGCCTTCTCTGTCTGCGGCTCCATTAGTACATGGGTAGCAGCATCACCTTCATTGTGCACGATGATGGTGCGTCGGAAATCAAAACGAGAGCTCTTCTGCAATATCTGCTCCATCAGTTGACCGCCATTGCTATGATCCTCATCCAAAATTCCAGTGATTATTTGCACGGTACCGGGTTTCAGTTGTTCGTTCAACATTTTCTCCAACAATTGCAATTTTTCCTTATTTTCATCCATGATGAGTGCCACGGAGCCAGCTGCCAAGCGACAGCACAGTTCCCTGGCAAGTGTCTGGCTAAGTGGATTGGAGCTTCCACTCAGGACAAAAAACGTGCGCACATTTAAGTCCATTCTCTTTGCTGTCATATTGTAGTTTAAATATCAAGGATACCAACTAATGATGAAAACGAGATGCCGACTAAAGCTTCTGCTGCTGCCGCTGGTGCCGCTGTCAATGTTTCGATCACTTCCGACTGTACAATTGTACTAAACCAACTACTGTGATCGAGATTGACAACTTAGCTCGGTTTCAACTGATAAGCTGACAATTTCAAGCGTGTGCTGTATATAGAAATTGAAATTTTCACTTTGCCCCAGACTGAGAATCAAACTGAGGCTATTTTAACTCGACTGTACAGCGGGTGCTATCTGTTGTCCGGTGATGACTCTGACGTGTTTTCCCGCTCTGAGCTCGTCACACCCCACACCACACGCCATACGGCTGCTGTTTCTGTGGTATTCCCGGATGGCGATAAGTACACTGTCTGATGATGGATGAAGCTTCTTTAGCTTTGTTGCCGTGCGCATCCATTGCGAGCCTTGGCCATGGCCACTTGTAATTACCCCATGGCGACACAATTATACTGCACACGCGCTCGCCAGCTGATATTCGTCTGAGTTGGGCATTGCCGATAGCTTTCGTTATTTCCACTTCATTTATAAAGAGTTGACGGCAGTTTTCCGGCCTAGACAAAGTGACGCTGATAATAAACTGTAATCACGATGATTCGACAACGGATAACCAAGCATTACGGTGTCTAAAAAAGAGTAAAATTATGTATGGATATAAGGATGTTAATAACAAAACTTGTTGCTAAAACTTTGTACTTCACTGATCACTGATTTACTGATCAATGATCCCTGATTACTGATTAATTTACTATTTATTATAATATAATTATTCTAAAATTTAATAAATATACAAATGTGAAATGTTTATTATTATGCTGTTGTTAAATTATAAGCAGCGTAAATCAAATTATACATTTAACAATATTTGAACTCATTTAAAGCGGACTTTAGACTTCGATTACAATTATTGAAAGTTATCGATGTTTATACAGAAATGTTTGCATGCATTGAAATTTTGAAATACACAGCTACATACATACATACATATGTACATACATACTTACATACATACATTTTTAAATAACAACAACATATGTATGTATAATAATTGTTCCCGTTTGCATAAACATAAATAAGGTTAATAGCTTGAATTTGCTCCTAGGGACAATCAAAAATCGTAGACGCTGACGTTGACCCAATTCGCTGGCGACGACGCGACGGTCAAATTGGGAGCATAATTAATCGCAAATCGTACTGTTCGCATTACTCTCGATTTTGCACAATTTTCATTGTTAATTTTTTGACAAGAGCATCAGCAGCAGAAGCGTCGACAGCGGCTGTGACAGTGACTGCGGCTGTCGATTGCCGTTGGGACAGAGACAACAGCAGCGTTAGCGATATGAATTTCATGGAATTTGGCAACATTTGCGATGCTTCGTTTATCAACACATCCCACAACATCCAATAGTCGCTCGCCGCTGACAGTTCTGCCATTGGGCACGTGCAGCCGCGGAGTGAAAGCAGCAATGCACCCGAACTTCAACCTGAACCTGAACCACAGCCTGTAGTATTGACCCTGGCGCGTAGAATTGAGAAAGTGTCCCCATGTGCTCCATTACATTGCCAAATTTCATTTACCTCGAATCGCACTCAGCGAGAATAGACAATAGCAATAACAGCAAGAGCAATAACAAGAATAACAATAAGAACACTCGCCACGGGCAACAACAAACACCAGAGACGAGCTTTTCATCTTGGGTATAAAACGTGTGGGTCGCTTCGGTGTCAATTCAAACGTTTAACGAGCGCAGAGCAGCACGCGACCGATAAGAAAGAGACGAGAGCCCAAAACCAAAAACACACAACCCAGTATCAACAATAACAACTAATAATAACAGCTAAGATGCAGCTGAAATTGCTGTTGACTTTGCTGCTGGCGATGCAGTGCAGCCAGGGTGTAAGTAGCTGATCTCCAAGTTGGAGTTACCATATCGAGCTTACAATGTGCTTACTTATCCATTTGCAGCTGCTTGCGGCTTGCGTATGCTCGGAAAAGGGCACCGATTACTGCCAGAGCTGTCAGGGTCCATCGATAGTGCGCCCGAAGCCGCGTTATTACGAGCCCAGCGAGGTGAATCTATCACCAATCGGTGACAATTGCTGGTGCAGCAAGCAACTCATCGAACCCGCTCAGCTTCCCAAGACCTGCGGCAAAGTACGTGAGCTCTTTCAATATGTACATGCGTTTAACAATCTTTTGAGTCGCCGCATGATTGAGGGCGCCATCGAGGCTAAGACGTTGGCGGCACAACGTCTGGCCGATCGGTTGCAGCGCATGGAGCATGTGGAGTGCCACAAGAGGCGTGGCGCTCACATGCTGCCACCCCGATACGGCTATGGCTACGGCCTGTGATTAACAAACCCAGTGGATAACAAAATTCAACTTAGACGCATTGATCCATCCCAGTAACCCTAGCGACTTCTATTTGTAATCCTAGTTAAAATCTGCACCACTATCCACACATACAAGCACACATACTTACACACCTTCCCATACATACATAAGTCCACTGCAATAACAATAACATCAACAACAACAAGATCGAGCTATGTTTCCGCATGCGAGCGTTATCAGAGCGCAAGAGTATGGGCAGTAATAGGCCAACAGCAACAACGTTGAGCTTACGTCATCATCAAGAACTTCAGCACAACAACATAATGAACATAATCATCATAATGAACTTGGGCATCAATGCTTGCTATTGCTGACTCTTTCGCTGTCGTTTTGTCATCGCTCTGTCGTCATTATCATCCCGTACGTGCGCCATGCATCAACAATCTTCATGCCATGATAGAACTTGAACTCAATTCGATACCATCATTTCCACAGAAGACGCCATGCAAACCCACCTGCGGCTGTCAACAGCACGCCGATAGCAGCTGCAGCAGCTCCAGCACTAGCTCCAGCTACGATAAGTGAGTAACTATTCGGGATCAGCGCCTAACGAGTTATACTCCATCTATTATTAATCTTCATCAACATTTTTCAGCATTGCATATGCGGCCGAGAAGTCACAGGATGATAGCTCACCCGCTGATCCCATAAGCGTCAGCTTGGCGGCTCAGGCTGGCAAGGCTATCAGTGTTCCTGAGGCGAAGCTGGCTTATGGCTTTGCTCAGAAGCCTGTCGATGGACAGCAAAAAGTGTTCTTTTCAAATGTGCCCGAGGAAAACCTCTTCAAGCTCAAGAGCGAGGTCATCACTCTGAAGAAACGCAATTATGTGGCCAAGGAGGAAGAGGAGGAATATGTTGAGGAAGAGGAGCAGGAAACCTCCGAAGATGATGAGGTGCCTCAGTTAACATACAAGCAGCTGGGCTATATTACCGAGCAGTACAAGAATCCCAAGTTCAAGAAGGTCACAGGGAAACCATCATATTTCTCGAGCTACAGCAGCGATAGCAGCGACAGCTATGCCAAGGTGGGCGACAAGGTGTCCGTCGACTGTGGCTTTAAGCCCGGACGCGTTACCTCGTATCGCAATGCGCGCCGCCAAGAGCTGATGAGCGACACCTATTAGTTGTGTTAATGCGAATGAAACACTTGTCTCAACATGTAAATAATTGTATATGATTATGGACGGATGGCTGTATGTATGTATTAGTTAGAGTTTAAAATGCACAAGAACAACTGCTTTGCAAATTCAATTGTAAACCCTTATCAAAGGGTTACTTGATAAATGCATGTATATTTGCACAATATTTGATTAGTATTTAGATTACGCATATTTATACAATATTTTCCGTTTAGGAACATAAAAATTCACGGCAAATTCCGTTAAAAATATTAATTTGTGTGTGGATGAATACCTTCTAGGCTATGCATGGGTTAATATACATACATATATATTAAATACCGTTTGTAAATGGAGTTTCACTGTTTTAAAACTGATTACCTTTGAGACTATTAATCATAACTGGGTAGCATTTTATTAACGAGAAGAGCACACTCGATAGCATAACCTTCAGATTAGAATCACATACAGAATAATACAGACATGCATAAATGCATTATGACAGCGATAACAAAAGAACGAGATATGCTGGTGATTCTATAATCCGCAATATTTGTATATTTTGCCCTAAAAGTATACAACGCATTTCATTAAATTATAAAAATAATAATTGTTTGATGATGAATACACGTGTGTTGTACAAAAAACACTATTAACGGTAAGCACTCAAAATGTATTTGGAGGTGTACTTTTAAGCAATCGATATGCTAGCCGATAGGTGCATAATGCAAGCAGTGCAAAGCAGTTGACGATCAAACTTTTAGTCAAATATTTTGCATTTAGCTGCCCTGCCCCTAGTCACAAGTCTAACTGTAGGTTCGGCACTGAAATTAACGAACGCTGGGAACATGACTTTTGACAGAAAACATCGCAAGAGCAAATTATTTGAAAAGGTCACCGCGACCAACAACAAGAGCAGCAACAACAAAAGCAAGAAAAACACCACTCACAGTGAAAGCTTAAGAAAAACAACAATAACAATAACTAAGAGCTACATAAGAAAAAACATTGTTCAAGTTCAAGTTCAGCAACAGTCGCAGTCGCTTGCCACGGCAGACATCGCTCCAGACGTGGTCGCTGGGGCTGCGTGAGAGATTGCACTGGATGGAGGCAAAGACGATATAAAGAATGCGATGGCCCATGTTTTGGCTAGTAGCCAGAACGTCAGATACCAAAGCAGACGCCGTTTGATACACATTTAAATTTATATACATATCCATAGCATGTTAATGATGCACTCGATCACAGTGGCCCTGCTCACAGTGCTGGTGCTGGTGCTAGCATTGTTGGGCGACATCTCAGCCGCGCCACAGCCCGTTCAGGTTGTCTACACGGGAGATGAAGGCTGCGCCTGTCCCACACAGCTTGGCTATCAGCTGAATGTGCCTAATCCGAGCAAGCCCAAAAAGTACGAGGCTGCCCAGTATGGTTATCGTGTGGAAAAGCCCGTCCAGACAAAGGCCAAGATTAGCTACAGCTTTGATTTTACCGTGGAGCAGCCCCGCACTCCAGCCCCACCTAAAATCAAGCCTACCAAGCTGTATGCCAAGGTGGATCGCGTTGCAGTTCACAAAGGAGGTGTGTCTGATTTGACTAAATCTGTTGACCACAAACTAATGCATATGCAAATCTTCTCTGACAGATTGTCGCGCCGATCATAAGACCAGTTGCAGTTGGCAGCTGCTCAGCTGCCAAGCCAAGGTACGTAACCCAGCAGTCCAGCTCTAACTCAAATGAAAATGCCATTCGTCGTCGTCGGGATCTGAGTTCCCCTGGCTCGCTCCTGCGCAAGCGTATAATGCGCCAACAGCAGTTGGAGGAGCGTCCACCGCGTTATGTTAAGCTTTATCATAAGGATCTGGATGCACAGCAGCAGCACAAGATTCGTCTCTTTGGGATAATTCCAACGAACGAGACGCCCCTTTCCCAGTCCAAGCGCAAGACGAAGAAAGCGCCTGCGTTGAGCTCAAAGCATGCCAAACATTGGCTGGGCTTGGGCCGTCGCAAGCGCGACATCAAGGGTGAGTATGATCTGCTGGAGCAGGAGCGCGCCAAAATCGATCTAACGGCACCGGAGATCATACAATTTATGCCGGAGACGTTGAATCCGAACTTCAGGCGTGGACAGTGCCATACGGGATGTGGTGCCATTACAGCCAATGCACCACCCGAAACTACAGAGGATGTCAACATCAACAGCAGCGGCAGTACAGAACAACCCGAGCGATCGGAACAAACGGAGCAACCGGAATTACCATCCCAGGTCAACTCCATACCCACAAAACGTGCTGCGCTAAGCTATTACCAGGAGCAGATACCATCGCCATTATCTAACTCCTACAATGAGTACAAGTTTGTTGACGACTCGCAGCTGCGCACATTGCTGTCGACCACCTCGGTGCCCGATCCGCTAGAGCAAAACTCTACACCGCTGCAGTTTGCAGGTGATTTAGAGTCGCTTAATAGGCGCTCGTATTCCCCACCCGTACTGGGCATTGGCGGTGGCTATCCAGTGGAGCATGTGTCCGACACGCACCTGGACAGCATAATCTCGGGCATTGTGTACCAACATCCGGACTATGCTAACTCAAACGCACACTATGGCGGTTCCTTGGTGGATCCAGAGCCGATGCAAAAGAAACAAACCACAGACTTTCTTAAGAAGCTCATCGATGGTCGCCTAGGCGGTTGGGGCTTCGATACAGCCACTGAGCCCGAATCGGCAGTGCGCGCTGATTACTCGACGAGGCCGCCCAAGACGTATGGCTACAATAGTCATACGCACGACGGCTAAGCAGTGTGGATACCTACAATGTGCCGCCGATCAGCGATTATCTGCGTGCTTGGTTCTAGGCCATCTTCTTATTCCCCATCTACCCTTTCCTCTTTGCCGGGAACTATCGCTTAGTCCTGGGCATACATAACATTGTAAAATAGTGCGGTTCGTTAGTTTTAAATAAACATTACAATGCATAAGAAAAGAAAATATGAAAAGACAAAAAAAAAACGAAAAATAACAAAATAACAAAATAAATGGAAAATCATTTTGGCTTTTTTTCAATCTCTGATTCGCTTCTCATTGCAGCTACGGCTACAGCGACGGCAGCGGCAGCAGCAGCAGCGATTACGGCTACGGGCACTAAAGATGAGCCAACGGCAACGGCAACGGCACCGGCCACATCAACAAGCTACAACAACGGGCCAAAAAAATCGTCCGAATTTTGCTGAGAAAGGCAAATAATATTGGCGAGCTTTAAATTGGGCCACTGTCCCACTTGTCCATTGCATCGGTATCTTTCTCTGTCTCTCTTCTCTCTCTCTCTCTCTGTGTATGTGTGTGTGTATGTGTATATATATACAGACACATATGTGCATATGCATTTGTCTATGTGTATGTATGTTTTGTCAATTGTATTTATTTTTATAACATTTTGCACATTTCACTTTACTGTCCGTCCGTTTTCTTCTGTCTCCGGTGCTTTTTCTGTTTACGTTTCACGTTTCACTTGAGAACTCTACTCAACAAATGATTCAATAAACTGTTTGCTTAAAATATGCTTATTATTAATATAATTATTATTGTTATTATTATGTCTAATTATAATCTCTTTCATGCAATATTTTGGCTGAACTTAAATCTGGACAGGGTTAAATTTACCTCTTGAGACTAAAGCAATATTATCTAACTTTTTGTTTGTTATATACAATCAGTTAACATAAGTAACATTAACTAAAGCATAGCATATAGAATCGTGGTGTACATTTCCTTACTTACCTTATAGGAAAAGTAACCCAAGCTTTATTAATTATTGGCATTAATTAAAATACTTAACATAAATATTCTTGAATTTCGATTTAATTTAAGTATATTATTTGTTTTCGTTATGTTCTTTGCCCTCCAGTGATGCATTTTTGTCTAGTTAAATGACTTTGATTTGCTGATGAAATACTTAACAAATAAATAATTTTTAAGTTACTTTAAGTAAGTCAACAAGTCGACAATCTTTCCACAATCGTGCTCTTTGCTTTTCTTGGTTAAGTTTAACGGAAGTCGAAATACAACGCATTCCCCTAGTGTAAAATCGTAGTTATGCATTTATTTACTGTCACAAAGTTATTAACAATCACAGTAGTACACACAATCACAGTAATCACTCAGTAGTACTATGCAGTAGTATAAAAATATGCAATTTTCCAGGGTTATTTGAATTTGTACCCATTAACGAGGAATATTTGTTAATTCTTTAAGATTGTTGACTTTGTTAACTCGCTCGTTACCAACTTGTTAGCTGCTTTTTACACAATTCTTGTTGCATAAAGTGTTGTTCTTTCTTGACGCTGGAATGAGTCGCATGTTCCACGTAGAATTGCCGCCAGTTGTCAAAGAACTGAACTAATTGACAGCATCCGGAAACGGCCGCCATTTTGTGGGTGAAAAAGCGATCATCAATGACAAGTGTGTAGCGTACGCGAATTGTACAGGTAGAGTCTGTAGCCATTGTGGTCATACGCGCCCATTGAGCAGCGAGAACAGCTACAATTATTTTAGTGACCCTGGGACGGCTGACGCATAAAGATGAAGCAAGGTTGTCAAGCGTTTGCAACAATGATGTTGATGATGCATCTGATATCTAGCCGTAGATCACGTCTTTGATCGCACTAGTTGGCGGCTCGTTGCAAACCTCACGCACCAGCACTCGACTATTTAAGTCCAGTTTTCTGTGGGCGCTGGGTTCAGTTGGTTGGAGCCCAAGTTGAAGTTAGAGCAGACGAGATCACACAACGAGCATCTAAATAATACATAATGGGCGCGCCTGCCAACTCCGTTTGGCTGCCGCTGATGCTAATGGCCATAATAATGGCAATGGCGACGCTGGCTATAGCGCAGGTGAGTCTCCGCTAGAGTGGGATACATTGCTGCTGAAGTTGACTAAAGTCACATTTGATTACTTCCACATCAGAGCAATGACACCGCAAGCAGCAACGATGATAACAACAGTCCAAGCAGCAGCACCATGCCGAGCACCAGCACAGCTCGGGACCTGGTCGTTAGCGGAGACCTGAACAAAGCAGCTCGCGTTGAGCAGATGAACACGAACTCGGATCCGAACATGGTTAATGACTCGGAGGCGGCTGAGAGCACAGATACGGATACGAATACCGATACGATGACCACGCCAAAGAGCACCGATGGCCAGTATGATGTTATCGATGTGATGGCCGCAACGGGTGCTGGAGTAGGAAAGGCGAAGAGTGGCCAGACGACACGCATCTATACCACCGGCGAAGTGAACGATGACTTCTGGCTGAAGCACCTGGGAGATGACTTCAAGCACGCCATTCATCTGCAAGTGGGAGGGACCAATGAAGACTATAATCGCATCATCAATCAGACTAGCGGCGGGGTCCACGAAGAGGTACATCACGAGTATTGCCCGGCGCTGAGCGACCAGATGGTCAACAGCATTTGCAATCAGTTGAATCCGATGGATACGGCCAATCCAATCTGGGTAGACAATTCAATCACGATGGTGAAGCTATCGATCTTAAGCGAAATTATCTCAGGCAGCAGGAAGCACAGCGTTTTTCCCACGGCGGCTACGCCCAACAAAATACACACTACAACACACACAACAATTACAATAGCAACAATTACAACAACAATAGACACAGAGGCATATACAACACACACAGGCACCAGCACACACACACATACCCAACGTATCTACACACACAACAAGAACAACAACAACATGAACAACAACAACAATATACTAGAGGCACCAAATCTCGCCATGCAATGAGCAATCGTTACAAGCATCCAAGTCAGCAACGATCTGGGCCATTGTCGAGCATCATCAACTCTAGCGAGGATACATTGCATACAGCTCAATCGCAGGCCATGCGCTCATCGGCAGCATCGCCCAGCTCCAGTTCCTTGCGACGCGATGATATCGATAATCCCCTGCCATTCAAGTCCCCCTTCAATGACTACGGCAGTCGTCCCACTCGCGATCTCACCTATCTACTTTACAAACGCGGTCTCTGATCAAGCTATTGCCTAAGTCGAACATTTAGATGTAGTACATATTTATAATTGCACTTAATAAATGAAGAAAATACAAATGAACTCTACTACTCTTACTATTAGTTACCTGGAAACACATTCACGTCTCTTACTCATGTATTACAGTTTTTCATCTTTTGCGCATGTTTGAGTTGCACTTAAAATTTGCGAGCTGTCCGTTCATTTGCATTTATACTAAATAAGCAAATTTATAAATATATTAATTCGCTTTTGTTTAAAAAGCTCATCGCAGTATAAGCTGTGATTTAAGCTCACGCCGTGTCACCACCCATGTGCCGTATATTTGAACGCTTCAAGTGTTAAACAAGAATGTCAATGCCTATCGATAAGCAACATGTGAATATACCAATTATCGAAACTTGACTGATTCTAGAACAATCCAGTTTGCGTAGGCGTAGTTTCAATTCCATCGCCAATGTCTTTAAAATGAAGCAAATGAGATAAACTGATCACATTCCATATCTGACCACGCTTGTCACACGTGGTACAATTGTATTAAAGCTAATAAAGTTTAATCTTTCGTACATTGGATGCCATGTTTATATAGTCGGTACACTCAAATGAAAGTAGTATTTTTCTCTTAATTGTGGCAACCTTGGGCTTAGTTATACTCCATTCATAAGATTTTCCAACACTGGTCTGCCTTTTAATCGAATTCCTGCAAAAAAAATCTCGTTCAGCCAATATTTTGAACAGTTTTGAACTGAGGTTTGCATATAAAGTAATACATATGTTTATGTATTTGTGTGCGTAGTCAGCTCCAATCAACACTAAAATTTAAAATTCCATAGATACATATCAACCGTATGTAACTGAAGTTCCGGTTTTGTTTTATTTAATAGATCGCTTTGGAAGATTTTTTGATTTCAGTTTCGTGATAAGATTTAGAGTCAATCTGTTAAGCTGTTGATAAATCTGAACTTGAGCTCATTAGTTAAGCGCACTATAATCACACTGCACAACATGTCTATAGTTTATCCGCATCCGCATTGTATCCTTTAACGAATCGTTTGGACCGGAATGTATGCTGCTGATAAATAATGGATGGAAAAGCAAAAAGATCGAGACAGCAGCCGCACTAGCCCCAGTAGAAGCATCAGAATTCGAGCTTCGAGTAGCGTTTAGCTTTTAGCGAACAAGATCAAGAACAATGAGAAGTGCAAGAAGAACAAGAGTCAAGCTCAACGCGTTGCTGGAAGACAAACAAAAGTGTCGGCGATGCGCAGAGACAACAATTTGAAATCGGAAATGGAAATCGGTGGCAATGGCATCGCAAAGATCACGTAGCCGGGGCCGTGGCGGTCTCGGCAACGTGAGTGCGATATAAAAGCGCATCAGAGGTGCGATAGGCCGCTATAAAGAGCTAGCACATCGGCCATCCAACGAGCAGTAGGCATCTGAGAGCTGACACACATCACGCAACATGCAACTTGGTCTTTGGTTTGGGCTTTTCGCCGTCGCCGCCGCACCGGTACGTTACCTATCTTCACAGTGGCCCAAACGAATCCCCAATTATTTGTTATTTCTTCTTCTTGTTTCTTGTTCTGATCTGTAGCTGGTGAGCGCTAATTACGGTTCATCAGGTGGTGCCGGAGGTCAGATTCAATATCTGCCCGGTGGTCCATCGGCCGGTCTGGAGGAGTATGTAAATGCTGCGACTGGTGGCAACCAGCCATCTTCCAACCAGTTGACGGCTCAGGCCGAAATTCAGCCATCTCCCGAGGAGGCTCGTCGCCTAGGACGCGTGCAGGCTCAGCTGCAGGCTCTCAACTCCAACCCCACCTATCAGAAGCTGAAGAACTCCGAGGATATTGCCGAGTCGCTGGCTGAGAACAATCTGGCTAGCAACATCCGTCAGGGCAAAATCAATGTTGTCTCTCCCCAGTTCGTTGATCAGCATCTGTTCCGTTCCTTGTTGGTGCCATCTGGCCACAACAACCATCAGGTGATTGCCACACAGCCCCTGCCACCAATCATTGTGCACCAGCCAGGCGCACCACCAGCCCATGTGAGCAGCGGCCCACCGACCGTGGTGCGCGGCAATCCCGTCATTTACAAGATCAAGCCCTCGGTCATCTACCAGCAGGAGGTGATCAATAAGGTGCCCACTCCTCTCAGCCTGAACCCTGTCTACGTCAAGGTCTACAAGCCAGGCAAGAAGATCGAAGCTCCTCTGGCCCCAGTCGTTGCCCCCGTCTACAATCAGCCCCAATCTTATGGCAACTCCGGTGGTCATGGTCATCAATCCGCTGGTAACGCTGCCTCCGGCTCCGACAGCTATGCCGCCGGCGCTGACTCCCCTCTGTACGCCAGCCCAGCTCCCTATGGCTCCCCCAGCTACTAAGCCAAAGAGCCATTCGTCACCTGTGCACTGCGGACAGAGCAGTCCTGCCAATCTGGCGGATGATTAATTTACAAATTTGTTTTTTTTTAATGCAAATAAAAAAGCCTAAAATATATCTGACAACTTTTTCTTGATCTTGAGTCGAATGTTGGTAGTTAATCCCCATCTTTGTAACTTAATTATGAATGTTTAGTCATTCGACGATCGATTGCATAAATCATCACATTATTTGCATTCACATTTCACGAGTATTTATTCACTTGTGATTGCTTGAAGAGAACACTTTGAAAACATAGACAACAACTGGGCCAAGGTCAAAGACCGTTGAACACTTAACACTATTTGACTTATCAGCATTTTCAGCTTGATCAGTTTGTGAGACGGTTTTAGAAATTCCGCTGGCGTTTGCGTTCTCTGGAATTAAGCATGAACAGCGTATTGTAATGAAAATGGTGATGATAATGCTGATAAAGAAAAAGGAGAGATTTAATTTAAATTTAATTGTGAATTATCTGCTTGTTTATCGAGAGAGTTTCACAAAAATAAATCAAAAATATAAAAGTCAAGAAAATTATTTGCAGTTTTATTATTTATCTTTCTTTTGGAATTTAATAACCTTTATGTTAAATGACCAAGAAGTTTATGTAATATTTGTATGAAGCTTACTTTTAATTAGTTTAACTATTTACTTGTTTTACATGCTCTGGAGTGATATTAATATAATATGAACAACTATTAGCGAAATACGAAATCATTATAATAATATCTATAAGAAAGTTAATCAATTTTTAGTGTCCTTGCTCATAAACGACCCAACAACAACAACGGCTCTGTGGGACTGAAAGATCACAAATGAATCGTATATTATGTGAAAAGTTTGTCATCGATGTAGGGAAGGAATGCTTATTATCAGGATCTATCTTTATAGTTGTTATTTGTGAATTTGGAGAGTTCAAAGCAGCCACCAGGACGTAGGCGCATCTACTTCCTGATTTCGATTGATGGAAGAAGCAGAACAAGAAGAAGATTGTGTGAAGCGATCATCAAGTGGAATTGCATTGACTATCGAATCGCACAGAGCTCTCAATGCGGAACTGTTTGACTGTCATTTGGCAATCGCAATCTCCGCAGACTGTTGGTATTATGCTGAAAAACCTCGATACGGCTTATATGTCAGGGCACAATGCTGCGAGATGACAGCTGCGGATTGCGGGCCCCGAGTTAATTGTTATTGCTTTCTACGTAACGCGCCGAGATATGCGCCAAGAGATGCGTGCAAGCAATCAGCATTTGGCCATGTTCGCTAGCTGGTGTGGGCTACAGCAAAACAACAACAATGAGAGCAGCAAAAACAACAAGTGCAACAAGCGCAACAACAATGAACCGTGGCTGGAGCGGAAAAGCCGCAACCGGCAGCGCTCGGCCGACCGGGGCAAATGTCACGTACCATGTGGCAAGCGATCAGTGGCAGCATATTTAAAGAAATCTGTGGCCGGGTTAAGGCAGCAGAAGACAGCAGACGTTCTCACAGCGAGCCACTCGAGTTCGAGACGCCAACTGGGACTGGAAACGATGAACAGACACAGCTTCGTATGGGCGCTAGCCGCCTGCTTAATTGTACGTACCCAAAACACGCAACCAGTCAACCAGTTACCAGTCAACTGGTCACCAGTCAAGCAGTCAACCAGTCAACCAGTCACCAGTCCACTGGTGACCCAGCGTATCTGAAACTGATCTAAGCTCATCTCATCTCTTTTCAAACTCTAAACGAAACGATCTTCAATTCTCTCTTTCTCTCTCCCTCTGTTTCCCTCTCTGTTGCAGGCATGCGCCAGCGCAAACAGCTACGGCGGACAGCAGGGCTACGGCTCTGGCAGTCAGGGCTACGGCTCGAGCGGACAGCAGAGCTACAGCTCTAGCGGCGATGGCAACGATGGTGCCGCTGCCGGTGCATCCGCCGGTGGAGCCGGTGATTTCGGCAATGCCAATGGTTTGAGTGATGGCGCCGCTGCTGGCTCTTTGGCCGGTAATGGTGAGGCCGCTGGTCTGGCCCAGGGCGGACAGAGCAGCTATGGCTCTGACCAGAACATTCCCTACAAGCCGGTGAACAACAAGGGCAACACTCTTACCTCTTCGATCACATACCCACAGAACAAGGGCGAGATTCTGATCCATCGTCCAGCTCCCATTATTGTGAGACGCCCACCCACCAAGGTGCTGGTGAACCATCCTCCATTGGTTGTCAAGCCCGCTCCAGTTGTGCTCCACAAGCCTCCAGCAATCGTGCTGCGCAAGGTCTACGTCAAGCACCACCCACGTCGCGTCAAGGTTGAGCCCGTCTTCGTCAACGTGGTCAAGCCGCCAGCAGAGAAATATTTCGTCAATGAGAACAAGCAGGGTTACGGACAGAGCTCTCATAGTGCCGGACAAGGTCACGGTAACGCTCACATTGCCCGTCCCGGCCCAATTGTCGCTGGTCCCCAACACTCTGGCCCAGCTCTGCCCGCCTATGCCTCTGGCGCCGACAGTGCCGCTGCCAGCGCTGGATACCAGCTGCTCCAGGGCGGTAACCATGGTCTCTCTGCTCTGGCCAACATTGCCGGTGAGCGTGAGGGTCACTATGGTGGCCAAAGCCAGCACTATGGCGGTCCAGCCCAGTCCGGACCTGGTGCCTACTCGGCTCCGTCGTACTAAGCGTACCAGCTTCCAGCTGCCAACTACCAGCCTCCTCCGGCTGGCCTTAGTTACTATGTTTTTTACACGGCTTGGACGCCCACAAGGCGGGCGCGCAGGTTTCTTTGCAAACAAATAAAAAATTTGAAAAAAAAAAAAAAATCATTATCTATGTTATTTTATTTAAAAAGACATTAACTTTAATAGATATTTAATGGAGGTACATCAAAAAGTTACACTTTTTCCCATTTGAGTACCTTTTAAATTAGTAGTAAAAATATGAATACTAAAGCCGTAAAACTACTTGAACACTATTAATGCCAACATGAGGGATAAAAACTTAAAAATTTAATTGACTCCAATTGCTTTAATTTTCTTTTGATCACGATAGGTCAACTATAATACCGAAATATTAGCAGAAATACGCATGAAATTTGGTACTTTATGCTGCTAAAAGCGCAGCTAAACTGCTTACATTAGTACTAAATTACTAGATAATAGCACTAAACAATGCACAGAGAAAATTTCTTGAATATTAACTAATACAACTTCAACTACTAAAAGTGTTGACTATCTATTTCCGTGCAGTAGTATTTACATACAATATCAATGCACCAAAAAAAAAACAAGGAATGCCAAGCATTAAATGGAAGAAAATTGTAAATTGAAATATATTACTACTTCACTTTCTATTTAAGATATAAGAGACTATCTAAGCACATGTTTACTTAATAATTCTGAATGCTCATACATACATAGATCTCTTACACGTCGGATTGCTTATGATTTTCTTATTATAGATACTGCTCAGCTCAAAGTTTGGAGAGATTGACACTAGAGACTGCAATTATAATAATAGGCAAGCACTACTCATAATCATTAAATATATTTGTGGCCGTATCAGTCTTTAAAACAGAACTTCTGCTCTGATATCTACTAATCATTGAGCATTCATTTAGATGAAATTAAACTGAATATTCGTTGATTCATTTTGCTTCGAGAGGAGGCAAAGTATTCTATTTGTATAGATAAAATATACCTATCAGTGAAATTAATTGATACCTATTGAAATAGGTGATATCAGAAGTAGTTATCGCCAAAATGAATATTACAATGGCATCTTTAACTATTTCGAGCATTTAATTATAATTATTGCTAATGGGAAAGACAAACAAAATACACTGTATAACAAAGAAAGTGTACTTGTAATCATATCATCCTCTCTGTCTATAGATATTTCTACCAAGTCAAGCAATATATTAAGTATTATTATAATGTTGGATCTTGATTTTTCAGTTATTTACTGTGATTGTACGAATTCTGAACTGTGTGAAGTTTTCCAACAACATTTGATATTGAAAATGTAACTAATAATATAACATATGAAAACACATAAGTTCTATATAGAATAAGATAAGTTAGTTAGGTACTATATCCTATCCTGTCATGGTATGCGAGTATATATGTTTAGTATAATCACTCTCGTCATGGGATCTTAAATACTGCACACTTGCGTTTGTGTTTATAGTTTAGATTTGGTGCGTGATTAGTTAGTTGCATGCTACAATTAGTAGCAAACCGATGAAATATCTTGACAATTATATGATCAAATGCTCCATCTGGTGTGTCCCTCTGATGTGGGAGATAGGGAGGTTTCAGTCGTTTCATTAGCCACCTGGGCCACCCCTTTGATGCCTAATGACTGCAATTGGCTTAAGCATGAGTATTTTACCACAACAATCGAATCTGACTCCAACATCGACATCGACAGCGACATTAAGATGTAGGTCGCCTCGTGCCGCCCATTTGTCGATTTGAGAATTCAGCATAAAAATGCGACACTTTTGTGAAACGTTTTCAGTTTGTAAGCAAAAGTAATCGAGTGCAAAAAAAGCAGCGCGCACTCAAAATCCAATAACAAAAACGACAAACGAAAAACTGTTACAAGTTCAGCGCTTGCAAAAACGCGCGGAATCGCAATAATCGCGCGCGTTTAAGATGCGATTTTTCCCGCTAGATACACTGATGCTGTTGGTGGCGACGCTCCTGCTGCTGCTGTTCCTTGACCAGTGCCGTTCTACTTCAACGGTGAGTGTCGCCCATCCGCTTGCGCTAAACTGATCATTATGGCAGCCATTTCATTAAAATCTAGCCAATTCGAAGGCGTGATCAGCGACAGGTTGGCAATGCAATGCCGTCCTTTGTAAAGCTGATAATGAGCATTGCGGGAAAGTTATAGTCACACTTAGGGATACCCAAAGGATGGGGAGACCTCAAAGCATTGAAAACTTATAAATTAGTGGTTAATTTCTTTAATAAAAGCTTTAAACACTTGTAAATTCTACAAATGAAAAGTAAATCAGCATAGTTTTATGTTTTTCTGGGATCATCGATTTAGAAAGCCAGAACAAGACCAACAGCAAGGTTACTTAAATTGTAAGAGTGCATTGTTTTGGTTATTACCTCACAGCTCTAATACTTAGCTTAAAATGCGAAGAGCTTTATTATTAAGAAAATATCTGCCCTACTACCAAAATACCACGTACCAACGAAATCGGTTTAATAATTCACATTTCCGTCACTATTTTGTGTGTCTTGTGCAGTTTTTATTTGTAATTTTACTTGTTATTTGCTGTTAGTTTAATAACTTTTAAATGTTATTGTTTTTGTTGTTTTACATTTGAAAATGAACATCAAAATTGTTATTGGATAATAAAAATAATGTAAACATCTGTATGCTTAAATACGTTATTGTTAAGCAAATAATCTTTAAAAATGTATAAATATATTGTAAATGTGTTCTGTTAATATTTCTGTTTTTTTCTTGGTAAGCATTTAGGCTAATAAAATCGAGAAAAAAATTGCATAGATGACACATTTAAAATTGCTGTTTGTTTTGTGTTATGTTTAGGATTTTATTCAGTTTTTATGGTGTACTTTTATAGTGTGTATGTGTGGATAACCAACTCGATTAGAATGTGTTGTTAATATATATATATATTATATATATACTTGCATATTTAATATAAATTTAAAACGGTGAATAATCAGTGAGCAATTTTAAAAAGTCGTTATGGAATATGAAGTTTACTTAAGTTAAGTCCATGAGCTTGAAAATATAGTGTTCCTGTGTCGAATGCAGCACGTTGCGTGTGCTATGATTATTACAGAATATAAAGTTAAATTCGAGTTGGCGATTTACTGACGCAGAGGTATATAGCCAGCAGGCGGAGACTGTTGTGACTGCTGCAGGGCATTGACAGCTACATTTGGATCCATATTATGATTGTTGACCATATCAAACGGCATTCCAACCATATTACCTGCACCCAGTGGTGGCGGCATGCCCCAAGCATAGGGATTCTAAATAGAGAAGGGAGAATTTAACGAATCAAATATTTAATTTTGCAATGTACTTATTGATTGCTAATAACTTGGCCAGGATAGATCTGACATCGGTATAGATATCACTTAAGATACATCTCTTATCTTAAGATATTCGATAAAGCAAAAGAGTTTGTCTTATAAGAACTACAATTTCAAACTATCCAAAGCAATGATTCTATCTTACCTGTCCACCTTTGTGGGCAGCAAGGAAAATCGGTGGGCGCAACGGCATTGGTTGTTGAGATGGATGTGGCGGCTGCACTGGGGGATAAAAGTTGAACTGATTTCCATTGATATTGGGCGATGGCGTTGGGGTTGGCAGCATCATCACATGCGATAGTTGATTGTCTTTGTTAAGGTCGTACAATTGCTCTGGTCGCTTGGTGCGACCTTTATTGAAAGCGCCACGATTGGCGCGAGCACGTCCCTTGTCACCGGTTGGTTCAGTGCTCGACGCGGATGAGACGCTCGCATTTGTAGTTGCAGTCACAACATCCGGAGAGGGCGGTGGTGTAGAATTGGCCACTAAAGCGGCGGTCTCATCATTGCGCTGTTTTTGTTGCTGCTGTTGTTGTTGTTGGTCCGTGTTGTGGTGGTTTTGGTTGTTACCATTAAACAAGCGCATATGAGTATCCACTCCAATATTGTAGAAGTACCGCACGGTGCTCAAATCAGCAGGCAAATCTTCACAATTGGCATGGATCGATCGGCGGAGTTCCGACTGATCGTCAAGGTGCGTGGGTGTGATCATGTTGGTGGTGCAGCTGTTGTTGCACTGAGCATGACCACCAAGCGGTGACAGCATTATCGATCCTGGCAGCGGAGGCTGCGGTCCAAACATAAATGGGGCAGCTCCAAAGGGTGGCGACGGATGTTGCGAAACGGGCGGAGGTGGCGCAAAGCCGCCAAAGTGCATCAACATGCAACCATTTGCTGGTATTGGTGGCCCGGGAAACACCCCACCTGGAAACTCCTCAGGCACGCACGGTGAACCAAGCCACGGCGGCGGCACTTGACCAGGTGTTGGGCGCCCCGGCATCTGCATATAGTTAACAAATTGACCAGCACAAGGTGAGGACAACGGTGTCTGCATTGATGGTGTTCCACCTGAAAGGACGGGCAATTGTGGTTCCTGTGGATGGTGATGTTGTGACGGGGTATTCCGTGTCTGAAATCGTTTCTCTCGCTGCTGATGGTGATCCCCCTCGATCGGATCATGGAACTCCCCTTGTTGCTGCTGATGCTCAGTATTCTGGTTGTGCATTTGTGGATAACCATAGCAGCTATCGAGCTGCAGATACTGCATTGCGTCACATTTACTTGGGTCAAAGTAGTTTCCCAAGTCGAAGACCTTGGTTTTCTTCCACTTTTGCATCTTGGGCTTATGTACCAGCTTTGCAAGGTGAACACGCTGCATTTGGCGCTGATAGCGGTGTGGCACAGTCCACGGTCGGAACTCATCGGGTGGCACCGGATGCAATGATTCATAAGGCACCTGTTATATACGGAAAAGCAAAACAAAGCAGATGATTGTTATTATGTTACAATAGTGGGCTTTTAAAAGGGGTTCTAAGCAGATCTGCACGAATATTTGTGTGTGTAAGTGAGTGAGTGTGTGTGTGTGTGTGTGTGGATATGAGGGGTTCGAAGCCTACCAAATATTTCTTTCCAAACTTCTCGACATAGACAACACAGTAAGTGTTGTCTGCACAAATCTTTTGAATATGGCACGTATACATTTGCAGGTCAGTATCAATCAGTAGTTCCACGTAGCACTTGGCGCCCACCTGTAAATGAGGAGCAGGAGGCAGGATTGGTACATACACAAAGAGAGAAATAGAGAATGAAACAATTAAAGTGGGAGCGGAATGAACTCGGATTGGATATGTTCTGAAGGAGATGTGAGATGAGATATGCATAGCCAAGATCCTACCTTGAAATTGTAATCATTGGCATAGACATTATAACGCTTGGCCTCCTTGCGCATGTCATTCCAGCTATCAAATTCAATATTACGATACATATTGGGATCCAGCGACTTAGCCACCTTATAAGGAAAAGGAGTGATGCCTGTGTAATGTAAATATTGAATTAGCAAATGAAAAAAAAAGGCAGAAACAAGTCGACTTAAGGGTAGACATCTGCGTACCATCATCCAATAATTGGCGAACACAAGAGTTTAAACGATGAGGACACATGTATATCAACTCTGAGCTCTCGCTGGGCATCGAACTGTCAACCACCGGTAGATCCAAGCGTCTGATAGTTGCTTCTGATAGAGTTGGTGATTCTATGTCTACCGCTTGCAGTTCCATCTGCTGATGTTGCGGCGTGGGATTGTTGTGAAACTGACACAACTTATAGTTCTCCAAGATACACTTGGTACCCTCGGGTAAATCCAACTGAAAGCTGCGACCATCACAAGAGATAATCCGTATTACGTAGCCTCTGGCATCGATCTCCATCTTGTAGTTGTTCCAATTGAAAGTCTGCGGATGCAACATTGCCTCAACAGCAAAGCTAACGTCGGGTAGTTTAAAGAGCATTTTGTAGAGAAGCTTAAAGCAAATTGCTGCAATAAAGCGAGTTTGATCAATCCAATGAATGGACTTTTGGCTTTCACTTAAAACAACTTACACTGGCAAACGGCCGCCAATTCAATGTACTCCACAGTATAGACGGAATCAAAATGATACTCATTGGTGTAAAATACCCGAAAGTCGTCCTGGAACTTTTTGTTATAAGTCACTGCAGTGCCCAAGTTGTAGGGCTCGAACAATATAACATTGCGGCTGCAAATATTAAAGTTTATAATGAAGTCCTGCATCTTTGGTAAAAATTGCTCGGATTGGATATATTAACTCACCGATACATGCAGCAAAGAGCACGCAACTCGAGCATTGTTCCATAGGTCTTGGGTTTAGCCATGTCCAGCATATAAGAATCAAAATCGCCGCGTACATGCTGTCAAGTGAATAAGTCATATAATTGAAGTATCTAAATATATATATACTGACAGTTTTTCTTCGAATTGCAAGATTCTGTTATCAACAGAGAAACTGTTGACATAATTAATGGAATATATCTCAAGATAAAAAATATTCTAATAAACTGTTACGCAACATCACACCTCAAAAATTAAAACATCTCCAAAATAATAAATTTTCTGAAACTCACGAATACATGTCACTTTTTATGACTTAATATTACATTAAAATCACTATAAATGGCTACACATGTAACTATGTAAATTTAAATAGTAATATATTTATAATACAGCTCCAAGCCGACGCTCTCAGAAGACTGAGCTTTAGTAATAAGTTAACATTTATTTTGAATTATTTCTAACTTCAATATATATAAATAAATAACAGGGTTTAATTACTACTACTAAACTTAAAATATCCCAATTCCCAAAATCTATGTTATGACCATATATTTTTATTGACAATTTCTCAATTCGAACCCAAATTTAAAGCAGAGCAGTTGGGTCTGGCAACTCTTGCAATACATCTCAGCTAATTTCATTAAGCATGTTTGCGCGCCAAACCCGAGTGCTACATCACTCGCACATGTGCTGGGCTCAACTAAGAAAGCGCAAGCAGTTCAATTTTCATTCTTTTCTGATTATTTTTCTAATTTATAGACGGATCTGGATGAATCTTTCAGCAGTGCTTCTCTATAGTATTGTTTAGGCACTTTAAAGGTATTTACGTTAAGAAATGTAGACCTATTTGTTTTTATTTATTTTTTCGGGGCAGGTGTCTAAAATTTTAAATAAACTTGATCTGCGGGCGGTATTCGGGATACTTTATGTTGATACTGATCGAGAATATATACACTTTATAGGGTTTGCCACGCCTCCTTCTGCTTCTCGCACATTTTTTGCACAAAGCTAACATATCCCTGTATAAATAGGTTTTATAAAAAGAATGTTTGTGATACATTCGTTTAGTAAATTTCTTACATGTAAAGGAACTTTTCATTTTATGATTACATTCAGACAGATTTTGAGTAATACGCACCTGCTCAAATATGCGCCGTTTCCGTGTCATAAAACGAACACACTCCAAACGCACCTCATAGTGAAGCATCTGGGTGTCGTACATCTGCTCTGCTATAACGCGAAACAGGCACGATGCATCCCTGGCCGTATGCTTGCGGTACATACTGCGGCTCTCCAGAAATTGGTCAAATGGATCTGGAGCCTGTCGGCTACCGGAGGTAATCGGGCGCCTCAGCATCATAGTAATATCGACTTGGTAAATGTTAGGAATATGCTAAATAAGAGTTTAAAAAGACACACCCAAATAATATATTAAGTTACTATACATCAATTTAAGCTACTTCCAATATTACATATATATATATATTCCATTACATATATATATATATATATATCCGCTCAATATGTTTCAATCAAATTTCATTAGAAATTCATATTGAGCCTGATTTAGAAATATTCAACACGCGCTCATCGCTAATTTTTTTTATTATTTCTGTGGCGCTTTCTTTGCCTCTAAAGTTGATGAATGTCGCCATCTTTAATTTGTTGGTCGTTCACTTTGTCCAATTATTATCTCTTTTATTTCTATTCTATATGCACAAGAGCCAATACGGCTGGTGCAACGAACGCTAGAATTGCACCGTTACTTTTTTCGTATGCTTACTTTGCTTTCGTCTGAATACATACATACATACAATTCTACGTGTGGTGTAATATTTTAATGCGAAAACAGTGCAGTCTTCACACACATACATATACAAATCATTATGTATGTATACGTAAATACATATTTATATGTACTTTTTACTATTCCATTTCACATAATTCGTGAAAATTTTACAATGAAAAAATTAAGAATTTAGATTTCAAAGCTACATTAAATACATACTTACTTACAAAGAATGAGCAGAAGTACGTTATTTAATCACTCAAAATCGTTGGAAGAACACAAAATATCAATTTTTCACTTGCCGCCTTAAATCAAATGCGGCGGGGGCCTAAGGCAACACACACGTAAATAAATCGAGCAAAGTATATGTACATGTGTGCACAGATATTTAAAAAACGAAGAAAATATTTTAAAACAAGACAAACGAGTGTTTTTAGCTGTTATCCCTTGCCCGGCACTTTATATTCTGCGGTATAAGTGTTTAACGCGAGCTTGCACAAACCTAGTCTAAATTCATTTGAATTGACCACAACCTAGACACGGCTGACTATGAGGATCTATTGAATATCGATTAAAAGTACTTATATTATCGATATATTTCATACAAGGATGCCAGAATCTTCAAGGAATTTATACGTATTTGCCGTATTTTTTTTAAATGATGCATGACTAAAGATGAACAATTTTCCCACTCTTGCAATAAGAAGTAATTACATCTATATATAACTCAATTACTAAGCGTTAATTGTCTATATCATTTTTATTAAAGATGATATTTATGCGTTTACCGTACTAGATGACTACCGAAAACCAGGGCAGCCATTAAGCATATTTTAATTTAATTGTAAATATTTAAGTATTAATACACCGATTAAATAAATCTATCGATAAAATTGTCATCGATAGATATCCGTGCTTTTTGTCATTTAAACATCGCCGGCGAAAGCGCCTTTTTGATTTTGCATGCTGTTCTTGTTGTTGTCCCTTGTTGTGCTCAGAATGGGGTGGAAACTGTCACCGTCGTCGTCTTTGCATTTCGTCGTTGTTGTTGCTGCTTCAGTTTGAAATTGTAAGTCAATGAAGCGAGTAAACTTCAAGTTCGCGCTGTTACCGCGACTAAAGTTGTCTGGAAGAGATGTGAGTGCGCTTTTCAAATTGTTAAATGTTGTTATTTTCGTTGATTTCTTTATCTTATAAGTGTATATTTTTGTTTGGTGTTCAAGTGTCTATCTTTCAAAGTCTCATTGTGTTGACATTTCTCCATGCACACATTCAACGGCAATACTTTTTTTTTGTCTAGAAAGAAACGCGTAACATAACCAACAAAACAACAACAAACAGTCAAATGCATTAAATCACTAATGTTTTAAGTATATGCATTGCTCATGAAATTTCACGTGCTTTTCAAACAAACTACTGTTAAAATGCATTGTCAAAATGCGTGCAAATCTCGTGGGTGGGTGTTTTCATCATTGCATTCGATTATGAAATTCGAAAATGGTATTTTACCAGCGTCATCGTCGCAGTCAGCTGCAATGTGCAGTTATTTCCCATGCTCCTTTCACCTTGTATTCGCCATCGGTTGGTAAAAATCAATAAAAAACGAAGAAAATAATAGAAAATTTAAAGTTTTTGCAACTAACACGTGTTTTGCATCTGTATATGTGTGTGTGCGTGCTTGTGTAGACAAATGATAAATCAATAAACTGTTAATCAAGTCTGTTGAACGCGTGACAAATGACAAATGGCAGCCTGGCGGGGTATCCTCATCCTTCTTCTGAACTTCGCTTTGTTTACATACATGGCGGCGGCAGCCTTATTTGATGTGTGTCTGTGAGGGTTAGCTGCCATGTGCTCACGTGTATGTACACAGTGAGCGGCATTTGTTGTGCTGTGTTTTTCAATGAATGAAATTGAAATTTGCTTTAGACCTAAGTTATGTACATATATCTACGTAACTTTTAATTTTAAATGTTTATACTTGCGAACGCAACCTTATGCAAAGGTATTTATCGATAAATAGGTCAAGTTCATACTGACACTTATAAATATAGATTCGAATGCTGTAAGTTTGGGTGTTTGCATGCATACACACTTATAGCGTATAGCATATAGCGTTATCATCGTCGGTTGGTGAGGTCAAATACTGTCTCAATGTCATAAGCCTTGGCAAGAAATTTTGCAAACTTTCGGCAAGAAACCCTTTTACCCACTCACAAAGAGATACTCATACTTACATGCGGGCATATACACATACACACTACATGCGCACACAAAGTGCAAGCGACAGATAAGTACGCTGTTACTCTCTGTCTTTCTGTCCCTATGGTATGAGCATTGTTGCCTTCTGTTATTGTTCTCTTCCCAACTAAAAAATTGGAGTTTTCTGCCAATTGAATAAACAAAATAATATTTGCCATTATCAACATTTGGCATTTTTGCTGCTGGTGCTGGTAATGTTGTTGTGCAACTCACGTCCTGCATAGGTATCTTATCTTACTGTTATTACTATGATAAGTTAATGTTAGTGAGACAACCCATTCGCCCTTTTGTCTCTTTTGTTTGACATGTGTCATTCAGGCGCGACTTAGTGTTTGCCGTCGCTGGTTTTGCTTCTGTGCCTTTCTGCTTTTAGTGCTCTTTCTCTCTCAAGATAAATTTCTTTCCTTTTAGTTTGTATTTGTTATTGTCTTTTCGCTGCTGCTGCTCTCTGTCGGTCGGCAGCAGATTTTGCGTTTGGTTTTCAGTTGCTGTTGAACATTGAAACTCGTCGCTTCAGCAGGAAGGGTAAACCTTGCTCACATTTGAGTGCAAATGTTTGTTAGAAAATCAGCAATCAGTCGGCGATGTTGCTGCTTCAACCGGTTTAAATGTATTTTCGGCATTCGCAGTAACTGTGCGCGTTGTGATAGTAAACAGTGCGTTGCCAGTATATTAGGCTTAGTTTGTTGTGTTAAAAAGCCCGTTTGATATGCTTCCTATCGAAAAAATATAGTAGTGCGCTTAATATTATGGGCTCGAACTGTGCGACAATACGATATAGGGTCTTTGTTTTGCTTTACAATTAAAACGTACATACATACAAATCTTTCTTTTGGTTCTTTTCTTTTTATATTATTTCTTTGCAAAATTTACGCCCACTTGTTGTTGTCAGTCGTCGTAGTCGTCGTCCACTTCGATCCCGAGGGCATCATGAAGCCGATTAGCAGCATTAACAGTGGCGGCGAGAATAGTGTGACCAGAATGCGTCGCAGGCCCATACGTAAGCTATTTATATCACTCTCACTTTATTTTCTACCCTTTTTATTTTTAGACACGTATTTAGTTTTAGCATTTAGTTTATCTGCATTACAACATTGACAAATAATATAATTTAATGCTCGAATACAAATTAGTTTTGGGTTGTAGTTGCTATACTCATTACATAGCGAAATCTTTAATTTTTAGTTACATAATTATTTGCATGCTATTTTTATTTATATTATTTATACATATTTATATATATAATCATATATATTCTTCAAGTACATGTACATTCTTTTTTATTTAATTCAACTACATATACAAATTTAAACGCTTACAATTAAAAGGTTCATCGATAGCATAAAGTTTAGCCTAGTAACATTTGTTCTTGTTTATAAACATTGAGCACGCCATAACTGTAGCCGACGGCCCTCCATTCAATGCCATTGTCGGCTATTGGCGTCGCCGTCGCCGTTGCGGTTGCCGACGCAGTCGCAGTCGTCGTTGGCGCATAACGGGCCCAGCACAGCTGTTCAAGTTGCCGGCGCATGCGTGTGTAAGAGAGAAAAGGTTGTTTCAAGTTTTCTTTGTTATCTGCTTCATTACTGTATTTACTATCTTGGATGATTCAAGTGCACTGAGGGTGCTCGCTCTCTCAAGGGGTTACACGCGCGCTATTCGCACGCACACAAAACTATAAAAAAAACCGCATATTACGAGGCTCACTTACAAGTATCTTAAGCGTTCGAGATTTTTTTCTTATTAATATGTTGTGACGTCATTGACATGTCGATTGTATCAGCGTTTGTTTTAACTTTTTGAAGCATGTAGTAGGCGGCACGTTAATTGAAAATCTAAGAATTATTATTGACACCTGACAAAGTAATAAGTAGTACTGCGTACTCGGATAAAGACACTTCTTTTGCTCATTAAATCTCAAAAACGTACTGTATCAATTATCAATTTGACAAAAAGCGCATTTACTTAAATACTCATCAATGCTCATGTGAAAAATAATAGATTCATTTATGATATATTGAGATTGAAGGGGTTTTTTGTTTATTCAATTTCGCTATGTTTAAATTATGCTGAGTCTATAAGTATCAATTGAAATGTCAAATGCGGCTTCCACTCATGTTCCGGTATTAAGAAATGTGACTAAATCAATTCGGTGAGCTTATTCAATTTTCACAAAACAACGAAATAGTATTAGCAAAACTAAAATATTATATTTAAGAGAATTTTAAGATGTTAAATTTCTCACACATACCACTCCGTCCACCCACAAATCTCAATATGAGACACTATGGAAATGAAACAAGGGAATTGGGCCAAGCAGTTGATCTTGAATTTGTTGGCTGTGCTCTTCATTTATGAAAGTCAAATGACTGTGTCGGTTTGCCCAATGTGTCGCTGCTACATTTCTTGGGTGCGGGCTAGTTAAAATTTTGACATAGCAGTTTGCCTTTTGACGCTCAGCAGTTGACAGTTAGCCAGTTGGCCTGCTTTTCGTTTACGTGTATTCGCATCCAGTAAGACACAAGATGTGTGTATAAGTGATAATAAGTAAAACATTTGAGAAAATATTGTGAGCGGGAGACAGTAAGAGCTTATGTGTGCGTTTGCGTGTGCGTATCTGCATCCGGTGTGTGGTGTATCTGTGTATGTATAACAGCAATAGATCAAACAGTAGCTGGCCAACAACATTAAAAAAAAATTTTTTTTTTTTGCCGTGACGGCAGCGTCAGCAATTTAGTCAACATTAAATTAGTGAAGATAGCGCCACATAGGCAACGATAGCGGATGAAGCATCTTTTGGCTTATTTCTGCTCTGGTGTTGGCTAACATGTCGTAACACTCTCGATAAGTTATTCGAAATAAGCAACTTGTCCATCAAGATCTCCCCTCTCCAAAACGACCGACCGATCGGCTCTCCCACTGGATGCCATGGAAAAGCTGTTTCAATGCGAGGTGCGGATATTGGGAGGTCGTGGCCGCAGGCGTGACAACAACAATTGCGGCTATGCCCCACTCCTGAACAGCGACGACAATGCCAGCGATGCGGAGAGCGAGGCAGGTACGTTCGGAAAATCCCAGTGATAATGCCTCATGTTCATATCCAATTGATGTGTATGAGTACCACTTAAACTGTATGTGGGGTATGTACTTATCAGGGTATACATAATGCATAGATAAGCTGCTAGGAATGGTGTGTCACATATGTATTCGCAAAGATATAATGTAATGTAATATAATATAGTCGATAACATCGAGAAGGGCAGTTTATTTTCTTGTTATACTTATGCAGATATTTAACATTTTTACTTTTAATTTAACTTTAGCGAGGTATTACTCTATTTTGAATATAACTCAACACTGGAGTTATATTTGATAATTTGATATGATAATTAAAAGATAATAAGAAACGTTGATTTACAAATGATAATAAAAAGTTTTTCTAAATGAATTAATGGACATCAATAATCATATCCAGTATGTACCTTCTCCAAACCCCTACAACTCATCATCATCCGTAAATGGGCATAATTAACATAGCCTCCCCATTCTCCTACAATTCATAAAGTATACATTTGAGCTGAGTATAGGGCATCTTCTAGTCGCGTTCTATTCTGCGCTCAAAATGGCATCTGGTGCAAACAACTACTAAAACACACTTGGTAAATAAAGACCAAGATGGCATTCCGTTGAAAAACCTTGTGTGATGTGAACCCTTGGAGACCTTTTACGATTTATTCTCTTGCCTTGTCGTTTCACTTAATAATCTAATTATATTCGTAACAGCTGTAAGCCTTTCAGATTGTCTTTAGGATATGCCACGGGTAAAGAAATAATTTCATTCAAGAAATGTTATCATGGACTGCGTGAATTGTATTGAAAAAGGTTATCTCGTGCTTAGTGCTTGATTTTATTATTTGTTGTACAGCGCCTAATATATCAAAGCTATCAAGTTTAGATCAAATATATATGTTACCTTTGATAAAAAAGTAATTTAGTTTCTGCCAATTTTATCAAAGTATACTTTGGGGCTTACTTAAATTATAATTTCACAAATTATTTTAAACGCATCTCCGTTTTTCGTGTGAGCTTATCAAATGTGGGGACATAACTTGACTGTAATCAAAGCTTTATACATAATATTAATAATACTAATATGAATTAATCGCAATAAAATTGTAAGGAAGCTTTTTTTTTATTTTGTCAACATGCATGTAACATATAACAAGCGGATCCGTCGAGCGCACGCGGCAGTTAATACCCTGGCCAGCTCTCTATAATAAAACTATTTTGATAATTATTATTCCTTAACTACAATTATCCCAATTCCGAAAATCGATATCACGACGATACATTTTTAGTGGCAACATCCCGAAACGAACGCAAATCTTAAACTGAGCAATCAGGTCTGGCAACTCATGCAATACAAGCTTGTTTGCGCGCCAACATTTAAATAAATATAAATATACATTTTTGTATGATGTTCACAAATCTTAATCCCAAATTCATTCAAATTCATAGTAAGTGCATATTTTTCACAATATTGTGCATTTTAGACTTGCAACATAATTGTTGGCAACTGTGGGATTTAACAGTGTTGGTAAATTCCAAAGTATATGATTCCTGTATACCATACGCAGCTTCGAAAATCGAGAGTACAGGCATGTGAGAGACTCTGCTTTTCCTGCAATATTAAGTAAAGTAACGCTCTAGTCCAGGGTGCGACTACGCACCTGCACTCAAGCCGCTGCAGCATGCAACTTAAGGCTGAAGCTTTCTTTTGATAGCAGAGGAAGCACGACATTCAAATTATGGTATAAAGGTGTAAATCTAATTTTTGTATTTCCTTGATATGTATGTTACAGGCAAAAGAAAGCCTGCACCAGCAGCCGAATTATAATTGCCTTGTCAGTCTATCTGTTCGTCTGTTAGCCTTAAGCTTTTAGCATATTCAATATATCTAATAACCCGGGTCTGTCATGGAAATGTCATCTTGATCGTATAATAAATACGAAAGCTATTAAAGCAAGGACTTTACAAATCAGAGGCGACAACAACAGAGGCAGAAGAAGAGAATACTGTTTGCTTGTGTGCGGATGTGTTTACACATGTATGTGTGTATGTATGTATGTATGTATGTATGTATGTGAGTGGAAATACATCTCAGGGTATCTCGGATTCTTTTATTTCCAACTAGAGAGTTTTGTTTTGTTAACAAATGATTGTGCCAGAGTATATACAATTCGGCGTGGCTTTCTTTATCTTTCCATTCTATTGCTTTTTATCGCTATTAATATCATCATTAAGTTATTATTTTTTTAATCTAATTTATGGTTAATTTTCATTGTTTTTTATTTTTATGGATGTACACACATCGGTTAAATGGGATGTCTTAACTGCGTATATAGCAGACCGTGAGCCGCCCGTCAATATTGCGGTTGAGTTCTGAGTTCTGAGTTCTGAGTTATCAGGTGACGAAACAATTGCCGTTGTGGAGCGACGAGTCATCGGCATCAGCCCGTTCTGGGTTGTTGATGTTGTTGAAAAACATTTTCCTTGAATTTCTTTTTATTGACACGGTGCCCTGTTTGCCGCCCGCGCTCTTATGATTGCGGACCGATTACGGACCGTTGATAAGAGTTTTAAAGCCGGCGTGTAATTTTTAGCCAATTACGAATAAAAACTTCTTAGTAAGACCTAATTGAGCCGCAATGAAATACTCGTAAAAAGTTGCCTCTGAAGAGTATAATTATAATAATTTGTTATCAAAATTTATCATGAACTGCAATTTTATAATAGTTGTATAGTCGAAAGTGGTTCAATATCTTCGTTGACTTACACTTGATTACGTCTGAGATTGTGATTAGATATGTACGTATGTACTCACATATTTAACGACTTTCAGATATTTAACAACTGCAGGCGCCATCAATAACTGGTTAAAGATAACGCTAGAAATCATCATCAAATAGTTAGTTGTCCTAGGTTTTGTGATTCAAGTAAATATCTGTACGTTGTAGTGGCAATATTACGCATACGCTCTGTTAGCGCTCTGTGTATCAAGATCGCAGGATAAGAGCTAAGAGAAAGTCTGCTTTTTATCAATACCCATAACTTATCAGGGGATTAAGCTATTAAGAGTGGTTGAATTTTGAACATTGCTTCATCTAATCTAACGGCTATACACGATACGTGAATATAGTAGGCAAATGAAAGAGTAAATTCCAACATAATATTTATAATATTATAATTTGTGTTACATTTCATTCTAAATTTGCTCAAGAATTGCGGCGGGAATTGAGAATTTGAATTTCTGGAAATTATTTGCCTATTTTATTACGTTTCTCATTTGAATTATTTGAGCTATGTTTCGCTGATATAGACATATCGGTATTGTAATGACGGGAAGTCGTAGTCTATGGAAGTTAGGCATAATGGAGCTGTGAACTTTTCATAACATGAATGTTGGTTGGTAATCAGATTTTGGGCCTGTTAACACTGTGGGAACCTGTTGTTATTGCTGTTGTCATCTAATTGTGTATGGATTACCACTATTTGCTTGCCCACACTGAAGGCCCAGCGACAAGGTCATCATTGGATTACCGCACTGTGGGCAAAACGTTGATTTTCCTTGGCATAAATTTGAAAAGTTTGTCCACAGTCTATTAAATAATATAAATATATTATACAATTATTTAATTTGCAATAAAGAGCTAAAAACCTATTCAAAATTGATCAATTATATTTGATTATAATGGTATTTTCATTTTGCGTTCATTTATTCATTTACTTTTTTTTGTTGCCTATCAGTTAAACCGATACTTGTACCAAACAATGTGGATTGAATCATTAACTGTGGTGTTAATCAATTAATCTTCAGAGTTAATTGACGCATACTCGTATCATCATTTGCTATATGCTCAAATGGTTTTTTGTAATTTTCTTTAATACCATTTTGCCTACTGTACTCAAGTCTAGCTCGTAGTTCCAAAGGGAAGTGGGATCACACCATATTGTACTTCTTGACCATAGTTCGCGGTGTGCCAACAAAGCATAGGCCCGGAGGCGCTTACATAGGCTCATTACACTTATTACCAAATCCCCAAGCATTTGTTCACCAAACTATCTGCAACTACGAGCATGTTTTGATATATGATATCTGTATCTGTATCTGTATATGTATCTGTATTTGTTGCCGTGCGCTGGAGTATCTGTGTGTCTGAGTATCTGTGAGTTGCCGCTTCACATACTAATTATGCCAAATGACGCGTGTCGATTGCCGCTGAGCTCTTCAATTATATTTGAATACAATATGATTATTAACTGGTTTATTGACGAATCACTGCAATTTGCACAAACGCACACACAACTGCACGCCCAAACAAAACACCTACGAGTACCCGAATTGCTATCGACGTGATAAGAATAGCGTGCAGCGCTTGTTGGTTTTACCAGAAGCTTTGACTGGGAAGATGACGCCATGTGTAGAGTGCTCTACATGTGGTCTCTATATAAATATTGTTTTGATTAATTTTGGTTTAGTTGAACTGGCGATAAGATTTTCCTGTAAATAACTGCGTGAAGGTGTCAGCCATGAACAAGTGTGCCTATCTGTCATCAACTTCATATCAAGATCGAACATTTTGCACGGTTAATTCTTTTCGTACTGATTCGTATTTCAAATACCCTGTAATCAACGAGAAACGCTGAAAAGGAATATAGTACTTAGTGCGCTTTGTGGATTGAAGGGTATAAGTGGATTAAAGTGGTTTCGATAACCGATCGTAACTGAAATACATGTGGAGAACATACATAATACCCTAGATGCTTCGATAAAAGGTGCTCCTTGAGACTTGATAAGTACATAAATTAAATATGTACAAATGTATGTAGACGTTGGCCATTTTCATCGAGATGTTAACACTTGGCGAATCGACTCGACTAAACTCGACTCTACTTGAGTGCTGCGCGTACGTAACGATTGTAACATCTTTATCTGTTGTATCTCAAGTGACTTTGGTTTCATTGGCTCGTTAAAATTAAACGAAAATATATATATATATATATATATATATGAATATGTATAGACGGAATGGACTAAAGTTAACTGACTTTCTGATTTTGCGTCAGCATCGCACTCAAGTTCTGAAGTCAATTGAGTTTTGTTTTGTTTTTTTTTTTTCTTTTTTTCGTTGACCATAGCGCGTTTTCAATATCATAATCCTCATGCCCAGTAGCAATCTGATAAGCATTATCTTCAATTAATTTTTGGACTTCACACATCTGCCCAGTTTGTGTGTTTAAATCTAAACAGCTTGGCATGGACTTATTTGTTGACACTTTAAGACTATTCTAGGAACAATCACACCTATAAATGTTCGCACTTAACCACGTTGATAAAACATCGATAATCACACGAAGCAATGCTTCATGCTTCTCGCAATAAGTAACTAAGATTAATAACCTCAAGCATTCTCAATAATATCATTTCCATGTGAATCCTTTCGAGAGGTTCTCGCATTTATAGAAATGAGCTAAACTACAAAATTGCCTTACATATGATAAGAGTTTTTGTAGTTAATTAACATTTGTATAAAATCGTATATAAGTACAATTCCAAAGTATTGCTTGCACTGAAAACAAGAGCGTCCCTAGTTGATGCCAGGCTATTCCCTTATGTCTATACAAATAAGTAACAAGTTTGTGGCAGTGAATGCAACAGGCAAATGGTATATAAGCACATTCTTAAGAGAGTCAAATTTAAAGATACCATTAATATTTGTATACATAAACCATAGGGTATATTTTAGTCGGTGACGCGTTGTTCTTTGATTTAGTTCAACATTTCTTCATTTTCCAACTTCAATAAACGATATCTTATAAGCTGAATTTAAAACTTTACGTCTGTTCTGTTTATGTGGGATGATATCAAATATTAGATGAACTCGAATAAATTAGATTTATATATTAAGCAGGCAGACTACAATACAACAATGATGCTGAGAATAAAATGTTATTAAATAATTATAATGTTGCGTTGTTGTGTTGTTGTGTTGTGCTGTTATTACTTGTCATGCTTAATCGCTTTCAGTTTTTCGACAAAATGATGAACTTCCCCTGTGAAATGGAATGTTTTAATACATGGTAATTTAATATGATAAAGATGTCATCAGTAGTAAATATGAATATTTGCATGTCATGATCGGATTTGGTTGATTTTCCCATAGCTAAATATGATTTTTCGTCAAGATTTTCCGACGATTTCCAAGTGCTTATAGTGTGATCTGACGTGTGCCATTGTCAAATAAAGACTTGTATATATACTACATATATAGATAGATAGATAGATAGATAGATAGAGATTTGGAAGTACAACGCAAACGTGTTAAGTATAACTACGGCCATATGTAATCAATATTAGTTTCCAACCTAACCGATTAGATTGTCAATAGAAAGTGACAGGCGGGACGCTGATTGGCACTTCAACTCAAGTGGAAAGGGCCCGCTTAATGGCAGTTGAGCTCGATGGTCGCTGGTCGCTGGTCGATGGTCGGTGATCCTCAGTATGAAAGGTCTCCAGCGCGATCTTCACACGAGCATATCAGCATATTGTAAAGTTTCCCAAAACCCAATTAGGTGCATTACATGTGTCTAATTGCCTTGGCCAGGTGCAGGTGGAGGAGGAGGTGGAGGCGTCAAACAACAATGACAACGTCGTAATAATTCATACAGCAATTGCACCTGCTAATTTGATATATGGCGTGTGCATAAGATCTGACTATGTACATGTGCACAACTCTAGGTGAGGGATTGGAACCAATTGGATATAAATTGAGCCGATTGCTGCCGATTGCGCGGTTGGAAGTTCAGGTTTAAGGTCTCGATCAATGGTCGGGCAATGTGCATGCACTTGGACGAGGAAACAGGGAAGCAAACTGATGAATGGGTGGTTGGGAGGGTGGTGGGGGTCTAAAGCATTGACATTTGCATGGCGAGCCCCAAACAGACAATAAAAACATTACAATTGATCGTTGATCGACGCTGGATCAAAGCAGCATCGGCGGCAGCGGCGGCAGTTGATTGAACATTATCCAACTATTTGATTGAACGCCTTCCCCCGGATGGCACCTCCCGTATGGCACGGTTTGAACGATCAGTCAATTGTCTGACGATAAACAAACAAATACGAGTAAATGCAATACAATTCGTTCAAGTAATTCACTTAAAAATTGCCACCGCGACCGCCAACCTCGCCCCCGCTAACGCCCACTCCAACACGTACAACGTGTAAGTCCCCGCCCCACAGGCTACTGTCTCTTACGTGACGCCCCCCACCCAAACTACGAGACTCAACCGACGAGTCGTCAGTTCGTCTGATAAGCGTCAATGTAAGTACACGCAAGTTGCTGTTGTGCATTTCCCAGCTATTCCGCCTTTGTTCGATTGGGCCCTGGTTATTAAGCAAGTACATATGAGCCAGGCAGATCTCGTATCAATATTATCTGCGGAACGAAAATTCCCCTCGTCAGGTTATTTTCGCTAAAGCAATTGTCTATGCTCAGATAGTACTTCCTATAAGTGTTTGAGTCATTTATACCTTTGTTTATCTGTCTATATGCGTGGGGCTGATGAGCTGAGTACCAGAATACCCCATCTATATGTGCACATACATTTAGTATGATATGATGTTGATGTTTTTAGGATTTGCCAATTTACTTCCATGTTCGAAACTTGTTGAAAAGCTTCCCCAAATTCACATTAGGGGCCTAAGACAAACCCTAGTGTATTATTTCAAATGTGATGTTCTTTTCGATCATATTGTTTTTGGCAATTAACATTATTATAAATTTATCAAATTCAATTCTTGACCTGATGATCCGCTATACTATATATTATATTTATTTTGATTAATTGTTCTATTGAGATATCATTTAAAACTATAATTCAATCGTGTCTTTCTCTGCTCTATCTATCAGTTATATGTGTAACAAAGAAGAGCATATGTTTAGTTCCATAAACAGAGTCATCAATTGTGATTCCAACATTCCCTTTCCTCGAGGCATAAGCTTTTATACCCTACCTGTCATTTCAATTGGGCAATAAAGGGTGTAATAACTGTGTGCAGATGTATGTAACAGGCAGAGGGAGGCGTGGCCAGCCGAATCATGTTCATCTGTCTGCCTGTATGAATGTGTCGATCCATTAGAGCCAGAGGCACCTAATTTGCCATGACGGTTCTTGTATATCCTCTCCAGATCGAGTCTATTAACAGGCACTTCTAAACTCGCAGGTGCTTGAAGAATATCGCGTAGAAGCAACGTTGAGGCCAACACTGTGTGCGAGGCTTAGGCTTGCAACATAACTGTCGGCAAGTGTGATAATTGACAGTGTTGGTAAATTCTAAAATGAAGAGACGTAACACTCAGTTTTTTAAGGGGACTCTCACTGAACTACTTGTTTCTTCTTCACTATTTCACATTTCAATTTATCACATTGGTCACAACAGCTGTTGTCGCTAGTTGTACTCTAGTCGTTATTTGCAAATGTAATAAAATCATTAAACCAAACTCACAAAAGTACAATTAAATGTTGTCGCAATGATATGGAGTGTTTCGTGAGCAAGATTTCCCCAAAATCTTTTCAATTTTGCGCTCACGTATTTAATTTACATGAGTTGTTGTACTTGAGCACTTTGGGAGCGAAGCTCTGGGAAAGTTTAGACGAAATTTGTTAAAAATAATTAATAATTAGTTATCAACAACATTCACATCTTTGACATTAAAGCCGTGATGGATTGTATTATAAATAAAATCAGAGTTCATCTATCCAAAGTGTTGACATCAATTTGAATAACATCATGATTGATTAATCATTTGAGGGCTCCCAGACATTACACTCATTTTGTTTGGTCGCTTGTTTGTGTTGATCTTATTGATTGCTTCATTGTCGCTCCATTTATTTATAAATATTTATTTATGGCTATTCTAGTCGTCTTGTCGGCACTCCACAATTTCGCCGAGTGGCTCCTCCAATTCCCCGATTCCCCTTGTTTAGCAATTACCATTCACAGCAAACCAAATCGAATCAAATCAACTGAATGAATGAATGAAACAACAAGCTCTTAACTACTTAACGCTACATCCTGCACCCAATCCATTCTTTAGATGTCTTCGGGCGCACCACGACAAACAACACATTCAAATATCTATAATAATAATTAAAAAAAGTTAAAAATGTACTCACTTATTAATTAAAGCCGCGGGGCTTACAATGCGCAAGCGAGATGGCTAGAGAAATGGTCAAATCGTTAGTGTTTTTGGACCTACGAGTTTTGTATCAATTATCCGGATGCGAGCAAACCAGTTTTTGTTTAAAATCCATTTTTTCGGTTTGTGTTTTGATACCCGTTACTGTTTGCGAGTACAAGGGTATATCGTTTTCAATGTATGTAACACGGAGCAGGAGGCGTGAAAGGCAAGAGAAGGAGGTCAACAGTCGAATCCGTCTACGCATGTCCGTCTCTGTGTGCGTGTGCCGGGACACCTTAATCATCTCAGAGTCTAAAAGATTATAATTTGGACACAGGCACAGGATCACGAAACTTCCCTAAAATTAATAAATAAACAAATATAGCCCTTACACTATAACAGGGACATCAGAGTTTCCTTAATTAACTTTTACAATGCACCTTACCGTCATCACCAGTCCCTAAACTTCCCTGACATCCACAGTTTTAAGTGAACACTTAATTTTGTTATTAACAACGATTCCCCTTGGTTATGGTTCTTTGAAGCTGTGTTCAGAGTTACAGTTAGAGTTTACGATTAATCGACAAAATTAGTGTTTATTTAAACTTGACTATCGGGTATCTTTTAGCCTGTATAGTAGAGTCAGCTATTTTGTTCTTACTTGTTTTATTCTTTTATTATTTTTGCAACGAACATGTCGATTTCTGTTAATTGTTGTAGTATCTATCCAATGTATGCTTTGTGAATGTACTCTCGGGTATCTATAGATTGTTTATAACAATACGCTAAATCCCATTGCTGAGGGCGGGCATAGAGTGTGTCGTAGAGTAGTGCGTCATTTTGACCCAAAATCTAAAATGCTTTCCGTGTATTCTCATATTCCAATCTTTGAAATGAGGCTTCATCACAATTTACGGAACACAGAGAAGCATAATAAATCATATTTAAATGAATATTACCAACTGCTTAGCTAAACAGTTAAGTGTAATTTGTTTGAATATATTAAGCAAACGTCTCCGCCTAATGTTTCGATCGTGTCGGATTATACTTGAGGCTTACGAGGATTACGAAACTTCCTTGCGCTTCAGCTAAAGCAATTCGCGTAAATGCAGTTCCTACTGCGACAGAAAGAAAGTGATAACAAAATTCGAAAAAATCGGTTATTAGTTTTCGTCGAATTGTATAAGTTAAACGGCGTAAATATTTAAATTTAAATCGCTCATACGCTCCATGTGCTGCCGAACTAAATCTGGCAATTAATATTGAGTAATGAGCCAACTAACTGTCAAAAATGATGATTGTCAAAGCAAGTGAGCCGAACTTTGCCGACTCGATAGAGATCGTCAACGTTCGTTCTAACGGTGCGCACGAAGTTCCATGACGTTGACGTCGACATCGACGTTGCGTCGCCGTCGCCGTCGCTGCCGTTGACGCTGACAGCATTTTCATTCATTGATCGAGTCGTTTGTTCCGTTGTTGATTTCTTTGGGTTTGGCTTTGGCTTTGGATTTGGTTTCGGCTGTAATCAACTGAACTTGATTTCTATTGATAACAAGTTGCGAGCACTGACGCCAACAACAACAACAACTGCGTTATCGGGTTGCCGCCATCGACGTCGACGCCGTTGCTGTCGTCGCTGCCGTCGCTGCCCACGGCGACGTCGAGAGCAAGTCTTCGCTAGCTTATCAACAGCCAATGCTGCTACCTCGAAGTCCAAGTGTCTCTGGCCGGGAGGCTCGCAGTTGTAGCCAACAGCGACTGCGTCGGTCGGAGGTTTAGTCTGTTGTTTGGCTTATTGATTCGGCCAGATCGACGATACTCAACGCGTCCGCTCCCCGCTCGCTGTCGCTGTCGCCTGCGCCGTTGGCGTCTACGTCGGCGTCGCAGCGACGTAGCGACGTAGCGACGCTAAATGAAACGCTTTGACGCGTTATAATAACAACTGTTTGCCGTCTTTGGACATTCAGTGTACGATATCCCGGCGTACGGTGCAGACGACTTCGCCAGAGAAAGAGTGAGAGAAGAAACAAATCCAAAAACAAATAAGTGAATTACAAAATTTAAAGAAGTCGCTCAGCGCCCTTTTGCCTGCCGACATACTATAAACTGTGTTTTTTGTTGTTTTTATTTGTGCTTTAAAAGAAAAAAAAATTTGAATCCAAAAATAAATGCAAGTGCAAATGCCGAAATTGTGAAAAGTTTTTGAAAAAGTTTTAACTAGCGCCTACGGAAAGTTCGAACTGAATGTGAAGTGAGTGTAAAGTTGTTTTAACAAAAGTAAGCCCAGAGAAACTAAAAATATAAGTATTATAAACAAGGATTAATATTGATTAAAAAAAAAATAAAAAAAATAAATAAAAATAAATAAATAAAATAAAATAAGAAAATAAAACAATGAAACAACATTTCAAAAATGTTACAGACTCTGTCAGTCACTTAGCTGGCGACTGGCAGTAGAAAGGCAGGCGGAAATCAATGGAAAATAGCACACTTAACTCATAATTGCCAATAAGTATGAAATAGGGTTATAACGTTATACTCGCAACTAGCTTATTAACAACAGGCCACATGTACTTTCAGCCATAATTAAACAAAAGAATGAGAATATTTATAAATTTACTTGTGAGGGGAATTCAAAATGAATTGAAGAGCCTTATACTTGCATCGAGCGCCAAGCGCTACCTCAGTTTTCTTCTCTTTCACCTCAGAGGCGGCTTGTAGTCGACCTTGTCCCAGGTAATACGAGTGGACCATGCGAATTTCTTAATTATTGGCATTTTTTACAGTTCACCATTCTTCTGAGATCGTTTATTCAACCTAGAGGGTTATTAATTATGCATATATGGTTGATGCTTTGATGCCCATTAACATTAGTTAATAACAACATTCTATCGATCTATCGTGATAATTTATTTCATTTTTTTTGCGGACGATCTTCAGTGTTCACCGCCAGTTCACAGCTCAAAGCTCAACTTTATGGCTGGTTGTGACCTTAAAATTGCAACTTGAACTTGTAAAAACATAAAACAGCAATTCTTAACTTCTATAAATAAAAAAAAAAGAAGAAAAAACGATGGCCGCAGGCATTTCGCATGCAATAAATATAAATACAATAAGAAATATATATAAGTGCATAAAAAAGCAATTAAAATGCGCAGTGGTAACATTTAGCATAATACTACAGGGCACTGTTACTAAAACATTATTAAATATACAATTTTAAAATGTAACCTTAGCATTCGCATCGCCGTTGGTCGACGATTCAGTACAGTAAGCCCTGCCCTTTAGCGTATCCAAATTCAAATCAAATTCAAAGTGAAACAAAGTCAAACCAAACAAAGTCAAAATGAACTCCAGCCCAGACCTAGACCCAAGCCAAATGAAATGAAAGGCGCCAAGCAAGAGAGACCCAAAGAAAAAAGAAGAAAACAGAAACAACAACAAAAAATACAATAAAGCTTTTAATTAACGCATATAGTTAATATTAATTTGCCCAAGATATAAATAAATAAAAAAAAAAAACGAAAAACAATACAATGTACAAATAATAATAATAATTAATTTATGTTGCTGGCATTTCGTTTTCACGGCCAAATTGCATTCGAGTCGAGTCGAGTTGAGTCGAGTCGAGTCGAGTCGAGTAGTCGAATAGTTTGCAGTCGGGGTTGCCTTATTTTATGCATAACCATAACCATAACCATAATCGGTGGATCGCTGGATAGTTGGATCGTTGAATCGTTGGGGTCGCCCAAGCCCAAACCGTTGCCTCGCCTGCTAATTGCACAAGTTCTATGGGCAGTTTCAATGGCTTGACTTGGCCCCGCTGCTTTGGCGTTGCCATGGACTTGTGTGACTTCTGTCTTCACCAGGCATCCGACGAAGCTATCTTCGTATTCGCTTAAATGCTTGCAGCGTATTTGCAAGTACAATTGCTCTGCGAAGTTATTTGACTCTTTCAGCAGGATCAATGATTGTTGTCATTTGAACTTGCCTCCTTTCTGAGTACAGGGTATTTGTAAGTCTTGCTGTGCGAATTTGATTGCGAAATATGGTTTTGGCATTAGAATTGTCATTAGCCCTGCTAAGTGAACTGTTTTACCTCTTCCCAACTAAAACAAAAACACAGCACAGCTCAGCACAGCACAATACAACAGAACAGAACAGAACAGAACAGAGCAAAACTAAATAAAAAAAAACCTCAGCTGTTTGCTTTGTGTGCAATTTCTCATTATTGTATTTTCTTTGTTGAACTGCTGCGTGTTGCTAATGAGCTGGTCCTCCTCCTCCTCCTCCTCCTCGCCCCCTTCCATCTTCCCCTCCAGCTTTGCCATATGACCAGACCCATTTGGGGTCTGTCGTTTATTCTCGGCGTTCCATATTCTTAATTCCCAGCTCAGCTGCACTTGTTTAGGATTATTTCTCTTTTGACTGCTCACTTAAGCTAATAACTATGATAAGTTTATTTGAACGCCGTCGAAGAAGGTGTGCAGTGTTCTATAATCCTGTTTAGCCCAATCGATGGAAACGAATTGAGGATCTCTGTAAATTCAAATTCTTATATAGAATTCAGACCCAGTCATAGCAACGAGTTGTCAAGAGTTATCATTGTACTCTTATTTCTGTTGATTTCCTTATACAATGCTGATTTGGTTGATGAAGCTAAAGAAAGTCAGATTCTCTATAGATAGAATTATTATATGGAATTTTATTTAGGTAATAGCAACACTTTTCATGAGAATCTTGGCATTCTTGATTAAATGAATTGGCTTCTTTTTATGGAAATTTGCTTAATCGTTTTATGAGCTTCTGTCCAAAGATGATTTTTCGAGCAAAGTCTCTCTTGTCGAAGGGGTTTATGGAAAGATTGCATCGTGATCGCTGATCTGATTAGATTAGATAATAATGCACCTGCTAATATGCGTATACAATGTGAACAGAAGTATTTATATTAGCTGCGAATCGATTTGTATGTGATGATTGTGATGATTGTGATGATTTAAGTCAACTTCGTTTGGAATCCGCATATGAGATCATAGTTGCCACACACTCACGCACACCTTCTTGGCCATATTGCTATTGCTATTGCCTCCCATAGTAGGTAAACCCCCTTGATGGACGCACTGATGACCCTATATAAGTTTGTAAGCGCATATAAGCTCTAGCCCTCTATGTATAGTCCTCTCGACTGTGTGTTCCGGCGTGCTTTTGGCAAGTTGAATGACTTTTGATACAGTTCCAGTTCGGATTTGATACAATTTCGCTTATTTGTGTCTGTGTCTTGGCCGAGTTGTTGCATTTGACACTTTTTCTCAGGCCAATGACGTAGTTAACATCGTGATTTGACGACAAAAAAAAAAAAAAAAAAAAAAAAAGTATACAATTAATTGTATTTTTGTATTTTGTTGTGTTCTTTCGTTTGAGCACAGCTCATTCATTAATATGTTGCCAGGTTCATCAATAAATAAACTTGTATAAATAAAATAATAATTTTGAGCTCAGAGCAGAGGCGAGAATCCAGCGGTTTCACCTGCGTCATCGAAAAGGCCTCAACAAAGGTCTGTCCATGTGTCATGTGGACATACATATACATATATTCGAATATATTGACATAATAAATAAATACAATAAGGCATCTGTCAAAAAACTTGTTGCTAAATAAATTTCAATGAAGTTAAGCGAAATAAAATCAAATAAGCAAACAGTGACGCTGAGCCACAAAATATTTCAATTTCTATAGAAAGGCTCATTGTGTGGGAGGCGTTAAGAATAATATAGACATAATATATGTTCGTATGTACACAACTATTTAAATAGATACATGCAATTATATATATTTCTAATTAGCATATCGCTCATACCTAATCCCAGTGTCCAAGCAGCGCCGCAGCGCGTTCCCTTGGCCACAGGTGTGATGTCTGCTAGCAATTATCATGATTTGATTTAGCTTGTTGCCCAAAAGCGATGCGTTTAACTTGATTCAAGTTCGTTTACATCCAAATGCAGATGCAGATGCAGATGCAAATGTAATTCGAACTCAAATTAGTTTGACCTGCATTATTGTATCAGGCTTAAGTGAAACAAGCGCCTCTATATATGCAACAACTGTTCCACAGAGCGCTACTAGCTGAGAGCTATGTGCTGAGAGTAGAAAGCTGGGCTGCTGACAACAATTGAGTTGGCCGCATGTTGCCGCTTCACGTGTTTGCACTCTTTCATTTGCATATATGCATTTGCATTTACCTCAATGAAATGCTACGTTACGTAGCCGACATGTTCGCCGCACGTTTTAGTCCATCCCCCGCTCGTGAACAGCGTCAGCAGCAGACAGCTCTGCTGGCAAATTGAGAGAAATATCTATAAATACATTCAGATGTTTGAGTTGAATCGAGTGCACGTTAGATAATTCTTTCAGAATATGCAACACACAGAAGATCACGGCATCCAAGCAGCAGCTCTGATAATACTACTACTTTATAGATTTTAACTAACGATATCTTGTTCGCAGTATGATTGAGGTAGCTTTGGGATCTACGAACTAGATACTCTTAACAGAATACAAATGACCTCAACTAAACGGTTGCTTAACTTCATCAATCATGGCCCACAGATAATTATATTTATATATGTAATTCCTAATTTGCAAAAACAGAAAGAATGCAATATTCGATGATAGTTAATCTGTCGCTGCAGGCGTTGTCAACTGTGAGTAAAATGAAATATTCTCACACTGCAGGGAAAGTATCTCGAGATCTCTGGGAACAGTATTCCTTATTTGATCATCAGCTTTATCTTAAAAATAAAAAGAAATAAGAAATATTTACTCAAAACGGCTAGACAGTATCTACAAAGTGTGTGTTACTAGATCAATTTGTTAAATTTGTGCAATTTAAGATAATTCAAAAACAAAAAAAAAATTGCAAATTAGTGCAAGTCAACGCAATACGGAACATAACTTAAGCATTGAGAATGCAAACCAAAGCGTTTAATTAAAAGCCTGGGAACTCTGACAATATACATGTACACACACACACACACACTTACAAGTACACACATGTGGTGCTTAGTAGTGCTTAGAGCACAGGCGACGTTGTCAAGACGTCAACGGCGACTTAATCACAATAAATAGAAATAAATAGAAATTAACAGGCTGCGCACACATCACGTTCACGTTTTGCAAATTAACATCAGCAGTACGACGTCGGGTTTCCTGGGGATAGTCCGAAATCCGGACGGCGCAGCCCATTAAACGGCTACAGTTGCCACATATCATATCAGGAGTTTACGCGCTACACGAGGGTTGCTTCAAAAGGCATGAATATTGCCGAAGTGGCCGAAGTGGATTGAGCTGAGGGAGAACAGTGAACAGTGTTAAATATTCGTAGATGAGAGTAGACATGGTAAAGCCTGTTGCTACTCTTTGTGGAAAATGTTTGCTTATGTTATCCTCGCAGTGAAAGTCTCTCCAAGTGTTTTCTTATTGATTGATTGATTGAAGGGTGCACGTTTATTTCTCTGCCTCTTACTCTTAGATCAGCCCTCGCAGCATCTACCGCTCCGATGCCAAAGAACTGTACAATATATGGCAATAAATGGCAACCAAGCTAACAAACAAACACCAGCAAAAAAAGAAGAAAAAATTATAGAAAATTTGCAAATCGCTTGAATTTCTTTATTGCCTTCGCGACAACCTGAGTCTGCGATTGCCATTTACCATTTGCGATCATTTGTAATCTTATCTGGGCAGGTGTTAAACAAGTATCAAATGCCAACTGAATTTCTATAGGTTGCTAGCAGTGCTTCGCCTGATATGAATTGTCGTACCGAAAATGATCAAATCTCAACAGCTTCGAGTCTCCTATGCCAAAAGAGCTCAAATGTGAGGCTAATTTATTGCAAATGAGTGTACTCATATATTCGTATGCTCGAATATTTATGCTTATGGAGCTTATTGAGTACTCGTACAATCGTTAACTGATCTGATCTTCGAATTGTTTATATTGTTTTCCTTCATCACAATAAATCATATGTGGGTATTGTGTTCTTGTTAGGTTCATTTTAATAGTGATTAGCTATTAGTTATTAGTTATTAGTTATTAGTTATTTCCTTTGTTTTTGTATGCTCTGCACCCATTGAGGAATACTATCGAAGTGTGATAGTTTTTGCTGCCATATACATATTTGTTGTTAATGGATTAATTGATTACAATCACGTCACTTCGATGCTGTATTGCATAATGAAAGCTGCTTTTCGAAGTGGAATTCCCGAAACATCAAAATCGACAAACCATCAGCAGAACTTTTGGCATTTCGACAATCAATTAAACAGACAACAGACAACAAACAACAAACGACAAACGACAATCAAACAAAAAGACAAGCGAATGAATAGATAAAACAATAAATTGACAAATTTAACAAATGACAGCAATTAACAATACGCATAACAAATCCATTAGGCGACTTACTACGGGGCCTGCATCACCTGTAGCTGCAGATATAAGATTTAAGATACAATATCTACAGCCATGGCCACAGAAATAGCACCACAGAATGTTTTCCACACTTTTGCATGCGTTTCTTGCACGTTTGTGTACATTTGTATGGGAGACACTGTGACGCTGACGATGAGTGAGCTGCATTTGGCTTGGGTTTGGGTAAATAAATTACACAATTTATGTACTCGTCGTCAAAAGTTCCGCATTGAAAATGAAATCTATAGCAACTTAATTATGTGACAGTTCAGCTAAGAGAGCCACAACAATAGCAATAGCGACAACAAATGCGGCTGGCCAATGACATTTGGTATTTTGTATTTTGTATTTGGTATTTGGTACAAACTCGTACAGCTTGACTGTGCGTCCGTTTGTCAATTTGTGAATGCGTCAATTCGTCAAATCGACACTTACGAGTGCGAGTCGCTGCCCCCGCATAGCGCGCTACGTGTTTACGATCTGCTTTGGCTTTGAACTTGAGAATGGCGACATTAGAGCTGCCATCAGTTACACAGTTTAGGTAAATTGTCATCGTTCTGTCATCAGCTGACTTCAGCAAATGTCTGGTCTGGCCGATGCGGCGTATGCTTAACGTTCTGGGCCAAGTTGAACTCAGCCAGAACAGTAACAGTAACAATCACAGTAACAATCACAGTAACAATCACAGCAACAATAACAGTAACAATAACAATAACAATAACATTAACTACTTCGTTCTTTGGTGCAATTCAATTTGGTGCATTACGCTCGTTCAATCTTATCACAGATAACATCCATCACGAGCACTTCTGAGCATTGTGAATGGCCTGAATGAGAATGTCCCGTGTCTCCTATCCCGTGGCCCTATCACTTCAATGTTGCCAATTTCAGCGTTCGCGACAAAACGGCTTGAGAGATAAGAAAGCGAAAAGATTTTAGCCACAAATAAGGCGATTCACGCACTCAGATTCAAATATTGAAATGTGAAGGATTGCTGCTTAATCGATCTACAGAACTGCAATTGAATTATGTCACTCACTCTTTAAATGGGCAATTCGTAGTCGAACATGTATATCAGTCTTGAAATTTTAATCGCTTCAAGTCTCGTTACTAATTTCATTCAAGCTGTTACGCGGTTGTAGGTTTTTCCACAGGTTATTTTTATTTGTATTTGTATTTGTATTTGTATTTTTTTTTGAAAACTCATTTGGGTACTTCATACACCGAAGAGGCATGAGTAATGACCGTCTCTATCAGTACTTCTTCCGAGTTGTTGTTTACTTTGTGTGCCCATATTTTGAGGAAGCGTTTAACAATCTGAAGTGCATAAATATTATTACTGAAGCAATTCGCACATGTCTACAATTTTCATAGAAATTAGGCTAAAGCATTTTTGTTTTACAATAAGCAAGAACTAAGATTAGAGTTAATTTTTACACTGATAAGATTATATTACTATTTTGAAAGAGAAATTCCTTTACACGTGCTACTCCAAAATACCAATTTAGTAAGCGCTTATTTATAGCAAAATAAAAGGAAATCTCTGTAAATTGGCTCTTCAGACGTTTAACAACCTGTCTGTAGATATTGTATAAAGATTTGCAATTAACATCAATAATCGCATTTTTCCTGTCGTAAACTGCTGGTAGGGTAGATAAGTCCAATAGAAGATCGACTGAAGTTGGGCTCGTGCTCATCTATTTTGTTCTGCGTGTGTTTCCTTTTAAGCACTGTTGAAAGATGGATTCAATAATTATTTATTTATTGCCGTGGATTTGCGATGCGCGTTTGTCGTGTGACCGAGTTTCCGAGTACCTTGATAAGTTGAAAGATTTCTTGACCAGCTGACTTGGTGATATAAATAGCGGGCTTTGTTGTCGCAACAACAGTCGGAACAACGATCGCTGAGGCTCCGAAATCTAATCGGATAACCTGTCAAAAGTCCATAAACTTGAAAACGACACACGCTACATTGCTATTGCCTGGCGATAGACGCGAGTCGCGAGTCGCAAGTCGCAAGTCGCAAGTCGCTAGTCGCTAGTCGCTTCGATTTGTTGGATTAGTTGAAACCACATTGACGCCAATGGTCTTTTGGCTGGCACGTTGGCAGCCAGATTGGTTGTTCGGCTTGGTTATTGCAGCTGCAGGTTTTTCTTTTTAGCACAGTTTTTGGATGCCCGAAACTGGTTGCTTTTCAATGCGCTGCTAAATGTTTTCATTAATGCAAATGCAAAATGCGTGGGCCGGCAAACCCGCTTGGATGAAAACAGGTCCCTACTTCCAATCAATCGGTAAAATTATAAAAAAAGATGAAAAAAACAAGATAGAAAGGTTATCTTCGCCACATCGAAGACTCAATACCCTAGCAGAGCCTTTCATTCAGTTGTCAGCGATCGCTTTTATATCGGCTATTTGATAAAGAAGTAGTCGGGTCTTGGCCAAATTTAGTCGAAATAGGTAAGGCATTGTTTAAGAGATTGCTTGAGAGAAACAACAAAGTTTTTCATTCTCTCGTCTGATTGTTTCTAATGGTGGCTATTTGATATAGTGATCCGATCCAGTCAGTTCCAACTGCGATAGTTTCAACACTGAGCGAGTAGTCTGCTCGTCATCCTGATCAAGAATATTCACACATACATCTTCTTAAAATTAATATATAGTACCCTCAGCAAGGGTATCAAAACAAAAACAAATAAAATAAATTACATATAAGTCATTAAATAAAAGAAATCAAGACCAGATGACAATCTCAGCCATAGACATACTTACGTATAAGTATAAATAGACTGCATTTAGGTATGCTTATTTATAAAAGAGAAACAATTTTGTTGCCGGCTCAATTTGTGGCCCAGACGGAAGTGCAGGATGTTTAGGCAGGTCAAAAACCAAAGCCAAAAGAAAAAGTTTTGCCGTTATACGTTCAACTTGTTTTCGCTGAGTTTCGGTTGATTTTTCGATTGTTTTGTAGGAATAAGTATCGTGTTCGTTCCTACTTAAGTATTCGCCAAAGGTTTTTTCCATGAAATTTAAATAAAATAAAGCAATAACAGTGTCAGTTAGCTATAATATATTACCATAATCTTTCTTGTTTTTTAAGCTTTAAACGTTTTTTGTTCCTTTATTAATATATTTATACAATTGTATATGCATTAACAACTTCTGGGACATTCGTGTAAATCGTTTCTCCACCCGGGAATTTGATTTGATTTGGTTTTGATAAAACTTATCACTTGATCCTATTGCATATTAGGAAATCACTGTTGGATTCGTATAATAGGCGGATCCTCGTAGCTGAGAAGGACACCAAACAAAAAAAAAAAAAAAAAAAAAAAAACAAAGAAAAAAACAGAGATTGTTTAGTGGCATCTTGAAAGTTATTTTAAAATAATATCTTGATTTTTCCATTGATTTCCACTGAAAAACCTGTGTCGCTTATTATTAAGAATTGCATAATTTTTCAAATACAACAAGAAGAACAACAATATGAACGTTATGTTGTTGCTTGCAGCCATATCAACGGTCCGGTGACTAAAGCTCTGTCCTCTCTGCTCCTCAAATAACTCAACCCGCCATCCCCCACCCGCCTCGAAGAACAGGACGCACAACAACGAACTGGACACAGGACGCATTACACTATACTACACTACACACACACACATACACACACACACATACACACACACACACACACACACACGCACACACACCCCACAACTCATATACAATGTAAACCAAACGACTCTGGTTCTTTCAATAACATTTTTATTATTCAATTTATATTCTTCACGCATTTCCTTAACAACTAAAAGAACTATTTAAACAAAAGCAAAACAAAACAAAACAAAACAAAACAAAACAAAACATAAAACTCACTTTCATCTAACTTATTAACTAATTTATTTAACTTTTGCAAAGAAAGTCAATCAATTGTGTGATATTTCGATATTTCGATTTTCGATTCTGTTCAGTGATAGTTCCAACTCTGAGAACCAAATAAAAAGGAAACTTTTGCACATGCAAATATGCCAAAACGCTAATGCAGCATAGTTAAGCGAAAATAAAAGAAAACCCTTAATAGATATACTACGCTTACATACTATATATATATATATATGTGTGTGTATATATATAAGCATATATATATATATATATCTAATATTATTGCAGATTGATTAGTTGCAGCTGCTAAGTTTGTTTTTTACTTTTTTTTTGCAAGTGTTTAGTTTCAATTGTAGTTAACTTAATGAATTTCCATTGTGCAACTGAGAATACTCACATAACGTACACAGCTGGAAATTTGGCTTTAACTTTAGCTGCTGTGCATTCTTAAAGTCATTCCACAACAAAAACATCCACAAATCCACACGCACACACACACACAGACACACACACAGACACACACACACACACGCATACACACACAACTGACCAATGCAAAAATGTCGCAACCGAACGAACCACAAAACACAACAGAAAGCAATACATCCCACAATCCCAGTCCATCCATACCAAATGAGCTGAAGCAGCGACAGAAATCGTCGCTCTCCCCGCTGAATGTGCGACGACTTTCCTCCTATGCCGCCCACAATGAAGCCGCCGAGATTGGGGCTGATGATGGGGTGTTGCCGCCTTCGTCCACAACCATCAATATTAATACGATCAACAACAACAACAACAATAACAACACCAATAACAATAACACATCATCAACGTCATCATTATACGCCACGCCACCAATATACCAACAACAATTATCAACAATGACCACAACAACGCCGTTAGATGCGGCTTTGGATGATAAATACAAGTTATTTACCATCTTCAATGGAAACGGTGAGTGACGACAACTGACAATTGAGGCAGCAGCGAACAGCAGCAGCATCATCGTTAGCATTATAATTAGAAGCCCAACTATCCCCGGCCCCACACCCACCCCCAGTTTTCCGACCAATGAGTCTATAATGATGACGATAACGATAGCCATAACGATAACAACAATATGCTGCTGCAATCTAAATGCTGAGAACTGTTGCCCCGTTGACTTCTTATTCCGATTTCGATCTTATTCCATCTATTTTTCTCTCTCTCTCTCTCTCACTATCTTTTTTATTTGCCTTTGCTATGTCTCCTGCCTTCCTTATCTATAAGCTAACTTGTTAACTTTATATTTATTATTAAAGTCTTGCAGAGCTCAAATTAATCTAGTCATAATCATTAATCCATAGTTTGACTATCATCTGATTATGTAGTATATGGAATTGTGGCTATAAAGCGAAATTCTCCGAAGAGACCAAAAGAAGAATAAGCCGAGAATCAATCTACAGATCACGGTACTGGGTCCGTGACTCACATACTTGAAGATCCCCATAGTCAGAATCAACGCAAAATAAGTCTGATTGTCTTATAGTTTAGGCTATAATTAAATTCTAAATACTAGATTGATAACACTTGGGGTTTCTTGAATTTCGGACAAATCTGAAAACACATAACAGATTATATAGACGTGTTTATATGATCAGCATATTTTTGTGAAAGGTCTTTAGAGAGAAGTTACTGTAGTTACTTTGCAAGTGTATCCTTTACTATCGATATCATATTTTCTCTATCCTCTGCCTGACACTTTTGCCAATTTATAATTTATAAAAACACTTATAACACATTATCATTAGAGCGTCAACAGTTACAGTTAATGCAATACATGATTAACCTATAAATTGTACAAGTATTTCCATAGAATATCCAAGAACACGCATCACTTCAAAATTGCGACAGACACATTTATTATAGTTGGCTTATTTTATAATCGCGCAATCGCAAATATTATGCATGTTTATTATGGAAGATAATCATATAAAATGTTTATTAATTAATAATTATGGCATGCTCTTTGTTAGTATTCTTGTTGTTTCTGTTGTTGCTGTTTTTATGGTCGAACGATTTGTTATTTATTAACTTGGCACAACAAAATCTGAGTCAAAGTAAAAAACAAAATGTTCTGTTCATTTGGCAGCTGAAAACGTGTTTAGGCCACTGGGCAAAAAACGTAACAGCAACAGCAATAACAATAGCAACAGCAATACACAGGCAGGCAGAGACACAAAAACAACAAACACAACGACAACAACAAAATCAAGAACAACAACAACAACAACAACACAAGTACACATTTGATTCTTATCCCCCTTTTTGGTGGGGTGCTCATAAGTAATACTCGTCATTTATAGTGATGTTAATTAATTGTCTTGCTAATTGCACAATGCTCTTGACTTTAGTAGTTGCATGCGACACACACACACGCACACACACACACACACACACACACACATTTATTTATATATATATATATATATGTATTTTATTTAGTCTGATATACTCGCATCCAACTGTGTAGATAGCAATGCCTTACTAACTGCATCTCTTCCTTTCTCTCTCTCTCTCTCTTTCTCCCTTTGATTTTCACTCTCTTTGTCACACCACCCTAATCACTGTGCTGCACAGACCCCGACAATGAGAAGTTGTCCGGGCTTCCACATTCGACAACTGGTTCACTAAGCTCAATCATCACGACGTCCATAGCATCCTCCGAACCGGATCCTGGTGCGGCGGGCGGTGGCAGTGGCGGCGGTGGAGGTGGAGGTGGAGGCGGAGGCGGTCATGGTGGAAGCGGCGGTCCAGGCGCCCTCGCAGCAGACGCATGCAGCATTGCGGGCATCAATGGCAGCTCCGAAGAGAAGTTGGCACTCAATAGGCCGGGCATCAAACAGGAGAAATGGACAACCATATTGCTCCAGGTGTCCATACCATTCTTTCTGGCTGGCATTGGCACCATTGGAGCGGGCATTGTGCTCGGACGCGTCGAGGTAATGTATTCCATTCAATTGACAAAGTTGTTGCGTGCTCAGGTCAGGCACTGAGTACTGGGTGTTGCGGCCTGGAAAATAGGTTGATTGGCTCGATTCGTCGGTTGGTTGGTTGCCTGCTTAGCTGGCCGGATTGGCCAGATTGCTGGTTGACTGGCTGGTTCATGGGACTCTCTCCCCGTTGCGAGGGTAGATTGTTTCACTGACATTGCGCAAATGCAAAGATGTAGATAAAAGAGGTGCGGACAATTAAAATGACACGCAAATTAAATTGTAAAATCTAATAACAGTCGCCGCGTCGACTCATTAAAGTTACACACAACAAAGCACAACCAAGCACCAAAATCAGGCAAAACAAGTCAAACAAAAGAATTTTATTGTCTTCTAGTCGCTACGACGCGCGACTTCGTCTGAGAAAAGCAGAACTAACAATCGTACAAAAAACAGACACCAGACAGCCCAGACAACCCAGACAGCCCAGACAACCCAACCCTACGGAGTGGGCTGCAGCTGTTCTGAATAAACATCAATGAACACTTTGAGTACTCAACATTTATCTGTTCGCGTTTAATTATTAAATCAATTTCATGGCTCTCTAATGTATGCCAAAACGTCTCCTAATTGACCATTATTTGAACTTAATGGAGTTAAAACCATTTGCAGTTACTTCCCAATTCAAATATGGCTGAGAAAATGTGCTAAAAAAGCAGACTAATGACTTTGAATCAAATGCGCATCTCGATGGCAAATCCCGAAGCTTAGAATAATTGATGGATCGCAAATAGAAATACTACAAATTTTAATCGAATGTCATCGTGATCGCAATTACTTTAGATTAAACACATTCAGATTTGTTCAAGGAGTCAATTCAAATTGATCGCTTCAATTCAATAGTTGTCAATCAGATCGAACCATTAGCTGAGGATGAAGTTCTGTGAGAAGCGAGTAAGAAATGAATGGAACCTTTGTGGAGGACAATAAGAAAGCTCTGGAGCTAAAAATAAAGGCAAATTTGCGGAATTCCAATTCAGATGCACTTGACTCACGCCAAAGGAATTGAAACAAATGACTTGTTAGTCGGTAGACTACTCATGTAAGGCAGCTAACAAATAATTCAAGATTTCATAAACATTTATTGGACTGCTAATTAACCATAAATTCTGGTCTGGGAGCAGTTTGGGGCAGAGTGTGCTTGCCAATAACCGATTCAAACTGCAAAGCTAAGGGAGAAATCAAAGTCAGTTGGTGACGTCACCATCTGATCTATAACTAAATTTATGTTCTGCCATAAAACTGCGCCTGCGATGTGATAGCTCCTAGTTATATGTATTTACGAGTATATTTATTAGGTAACTAACCTCAAATTTGTTTATGTTGTTTGTTGCGCACACAGAAATGGTACGTCTTCAAGAATGTTAGTGAACTATTCATCCTAGTGCCAGCACTACTTGGCCTAAAGGGTAATCTGGACATGTGTCTGGCCTCGCGTCTCTCCACGCAGGTTAACCTGGGCAACATGACGTCGCGTTCGAACGTGGTTCGTATGATCGTTGGAAATATAGCTCTGGTGCAAGTCCAGGCCACCGTCGCCTCTTTTCTAGTGGCCATGTTCGCAATGAGCGTGGGCGCAGCGATGACAGGTAGCTTCTACTTTGAGAATGCGATGCTGTTGACCGCATCGGCCATGTTTACGGCAACGTCGTCCTGCTTTGTGCTAGGTAAGCATGGTACAACTATAATTTTGCACTTGTATTTATCATTCTGACATTGCAGATTTTGTGCTGGTCGCTGTGATTCTATTCTCCCAAAAGTATCGCCTGAATCCGGATAATCTGGCGACGCCACTGGCTGCTTCTATTGGTGATGTTGTCTCGATCAGTTTGCTGTCTTTCATTGCTTCGCTGCTGTATGAACATATAAGTACGTTGCTCTACATCACCCCAACTCCATCATCATCATTGTCTAACGAATGTATTTCTTGCAGAGACTCATCTGTGGATCACTTTCATTGTGGTCACCTGCTACCTGGTGCTACTTCCCATGTGGGTCGTCATTGTGCTCAAGAATGAATATACGCGACCGGTGCTAAAGAGCGGTTGGGTGCCGGTGCTCTCGGCGCTCTGTATCAGCGGGTAGGTTTACATACATGTTTACATGTGATGACAATCATCAATATATTGTAGCCTCAACAGCAGCCTTAAGCCAGCTACACACTTAACACGTGCACTTTGGGACCGACACTTAAATGGGGCCATGATAAGCACAATTTGTGCTTCTATTTCTATCTACATACTTGTTTAACTACATACATATATTTATTATATCTTTGCGATCAACATATATGCCAATTCATGTCCAGCAAACATACAGACATGAGGCAGCATTAGGTGTGCTAAATTTGGCAATGTATTTTGATTGATTGTCTTAGATTTATTTATAAACGAGTGGCGACTCGCCAGCTAAGCCAATAACAATTCTAATTGTTAACTCTTGTCCTTGACTCTGAACATGACGGTCAGCGAAGCCCACTTTTGTTTTATTGTGATTTATTAATACTACGACTACAGTTAGGATAGGTACAAACATATTCAAAACACTCAGTTAGGCATTCAAGTTGCTGATTTCCATACAGCAATCATAAACTGAATACACTCCCATTTGTGTTTTCTATTTTGTATCTCGAATGCCTATTAGAATTACTTTCTGATTGGACAACAATTTATCTACTTGTAGCCTCGGAGGTCTCGTATTGGATGCGGCTGTGGAGGTATTCAATGGCTTTGTGGTCTTTCAGCCTATCATTAACGGCATTGGCGGCAATCTGGTATCCGTGCAGGCTAGCAAGATATCCACCATGTTGCATCAGAGCTCAATTATTGGCATTATACCACCGCACACAAAGGTCGTCGAGTGGCCGTGGCGTGCACTGTTCAAGGGCGGTAAGTTAATATCAAAATCTATATAAAATCCTGAATTTAATATGAATACAATGATCAATTTTACCTTCGTAACAGTTCCCTATGCTAAGACGGCCCGCATTCTAATCGCCATGTCTATACCGGGCAACGTATTGTTCATCTTTGCGGCCGACTATATTAACATGAATACGACTACGGTCACGTGGGTGTTTATGCTATCATATCTTATCGCCAGTTTGATACAGGTGAGTCTGGATATATGAAGTTTGTTGAGCAGACCAGACTATAATCTATGTGAATCGAATTGTTAACAGGTAATGCTGCTGCTCTACATTGCGCATATCATTGTTCACGCCATGTGGAAATGGAAGATCGATCCGGATAACTCGGCCATACCATATTTGACAGCGCTGGGAGATCTATTAGGCAGCAGTTTGTTGGCAGTCGCGTGGCTCTTTACGATGTCGGTTAACATGCAATACGGTTCCAATTTGGACACACTAAATGCGCCCAACTAGCGACTCTTCCATCCTCACATGATAGCCTGCATACAACATTGGATAGCTGTGGGGTGCATCGGTTTTGATGGTGCCCAGTTTCTTAGTTAGCACGCAATAAGATAATGCAAATTGAAAATTATACGAAATTGCATAAACAACAACCAGTTACAACAAACAAAGTTGCATCCACAACAGCAACAACACAATGCGAAGAACTGTAAAGTACCTATATTCTAACATAGAAACTGTACGTATCTACACAAAGAAAGACACCAAAATCACACACACAATATGCAACACACACCACACAAACACCAAAACAAATACTTATGCAAATATTTTAAAAATATTTCGAATGTTTAACTGAGGATGAGGTTGAATCCTTTCATGTAGCTTTCACATGGCTTTTGCTTGTGTTCCTTTGCTCCACCAAGATATTATGTACGAGTCTATTATAAATTTTTGAAGGTCTGGCCTGTCCTATCCCTGGCCTGGCCTTGTCTTGTCAGACGCTTGACAAGGCGCTGCGTAATATTTTTTAAGGCTTTTAGGACAATATTATACACATATGTAAACATAAAATAAGCTCGACATCGAGGGCTAAGCTAAGTGCATACAAATAGTAAAACTAAAAACCAAACAATGCCGGATTTTGTTCTTTTGTTGTCTATTTTGTTTTCATTGTACGCGGTTTATTTTAAGCAGCTAAATTAAAAGTTATACAAACATTAAAATTATTTTTAAATATGGCCTACATAATATTAATATTATAAAATTATAGTATTAGCGCAGATTCGATTTTTTCAATTTGGCTTTATAATCTTATATTATGTATTTTTTTTTATTAAATTAGTATAATTTCATTTTTTTTTCTGTGCGCACTTTCCAATATAAGAAAATAACAATAAAACGACATATTTATTATTGCCGCAATTAAAAAGCAAAAATGTATGATTTTTTTTTTAATAACTGTAAAAATTATTTTAAGTTGAACTTAATTTGTGTATTTGTATGTATTGAAAATGAGGTATATTATATTATAATGTATGTAATTATTGTATTGTTTGTGCGTTATGTGAAGCGAACAGGGAATGATGAGACGTTCTGAAAGGAAATGTGATCGATATTTAATTATAATAATAACAATAATTATAAATTAATGTAATTAATAAACATAGTATGATTATTGTGTAATACAAGAAACAATAATTAAAATTAATGCAAATGTTGGAATAAACGAAGGAAGTTCGAAAATATGCAAGTCTCCCCACATTTTGGATTATGTTATCGAAATCTTTGATACCGATAACTTATCCCACTATCGTATTTTTTCGTTTGGTATTTTTTTTTTTAATTGAATGCCGCAAATTGTGTACAGCAACCCTACACGACTGATGCTCAATTGCACACGCGATATCGATAACGCACAAACTGCGCTTGGTGAAGCCAATGTCATACCGAACGACAGATTTCAAAGCAACAGAACCGCTCTCGATATCAAGTAGCAGGCTGATATAGATTGTTTATATATATCTTATCTAATTGAGTTTAATGTGTTATTGTTGTGTTATTGCTATTGGATAATGTATCAGCCTCGAAGGACCTCCGAGTTCCATGAGGACGCCCGCGAGGATGGGAGCGTCTTGAAGAAGCGACAAACAAGGCTAGTGAGGCTCTGGGATGATTTAAAATATATTATTTAAACATTTTTGCAAACTTTTAGGTCGCAACTGCGCGCCACAATAACACCTATGAAGAAATCTAGTCATTGGCAGCCCCAGCCCCGTATAACGCAATTTAGCCCATCCTGCAATACGAAGCGTAGCATAGCCAATGGAAATGTAAGCAGCGCGACGCCCTTGCGACATCGACAGGCATCGTCGGCGGAGCGTGCTGTGGTGCTGCACAAGGACAAGAAATGGGTTCAGGAACAATCGCAATTAATCGCCGAATATCTGGACGAAATGATGCAATGTCATCCATTGCAGGGGTTTGCCAGCGAATTCTTCAGCCGCGGTGCCGCTTCACTTCGTCAAATGACCATGAAACAGTTCGTAACTATTGTGAATTTCTTATTACAATTTATTTTCGGAAATCGCGTCAATGTGGGCAGCAACCATGTTGAGGAAATTACAAATGCACTGCACAAGCTGAAATATCCGTATCAAGTGAACAAATCCTGGTTAATGACACCCACAACACAGCACTCCTTTGGCCATGTGATTGTCATGCTTGACTTTCTGAAGGACATTGCTTTGCCTTCACCATCAAAACAGCAGGAACTTGGCCAATACGACGAGTTTCCCTTTATGGAAACTAGTGAGCAGCCCAGCTACATGCATAACACTCTTGATCCAATGACACTGTCCAACTTGCACATAAGCCACATCGTTATTACTGAAGAGACCAATCATTTTCTGTTTCCCAGTGCTGCAGAGAGTTTCGGAGTTTGGGATACCCAAAACTGGGACGAGTATGCCGTCCTTAAACGTAATGTCAGCGACCGAATTATAAAATGCCTCTGTGACTTGCCAGATTCCCAATCTCTTGATGCGGACTTAATTCGTCTGAAAAATGAGAAAAAGCATCTAGAGGAGCAACTTCAGTTACCAGCAGACAGCAAGCGCGAGCAACTGCAGCAGCTAAAATCACAGGAGCAGCAACTGGAACAGGAATTGTTAACCATAAAAGGCAAAACAAAGGATCACATTGAAAAGATTGGAGAACTGAGCGCTCTGAGCGCTGAAAACGCTGACCGAATGATGACTCAACGTAAGGAAATACACCAATTACAGCGTGAAGTGGAAGGACAAAGATACACAGCCGAACAGTTTCAAAGTATGAAGATGTTGCTGAGCGATCTAAGGAACGAAGATCAATTTTATAAACGGCAAATGCAAGATTTTACGGAGCGTGGTAACAACCAGCAAGTGCGACTCTCACGTGCCAAGAAGCAGTTGCTTGACAAGGTGGAAAAGTTTAATTCGCATGCGCAGAACATTGGTCTGGATTCAGACATATGTAGCGCCAGCGAAAAGGAAAAGATGGAGCTAGTATTGCCCCTGCCGCCGCAATATTCTGATATTCAGGCACGTAGTCGCCGCCTGACCAAGCTCTCAGCGTCACTGGTTCAACGAAGGGCACAGAATGAGCAGAGGTGTAGGCAACTCGAGCAATATAATGCTGAGCTTACACTTGTAAATGAAAAACTTCAAGCGGACCTCAACAAACTAAATACCCAGGTAGAGTCATGCGTGCAGCAAATAGAGCGACTACCGCTCAACTATAAGGCCAAAAATTCCACGATGTCACAGCATCACCAGCAATTAATAGAACGTAGCTTAGCACTAAGCACAGAACTCGATGGGCTTCATCAACAGCGTGACGAGCTGGACAAGCTTCTGCAATTCAGGAGGCAGCAAAATTTAGATTTTTTAAGCGCAGCCGAGGAACAGCAAAAGGAGCGCTTATGCGCCCAAAACGCGTTTGTTATGGAATATAAGGAGGTGTTGGTACAAGCCGAAGAAAAGCTTCAAGAGGTCAAGGCAAACATTAAGGACAACTCCATCAAACTAGCTAATTTCAAGCATGAGCTGCATAGCCTCAAGCTACCCTCGTTTGTGAACGAACTTAACGCGGCTCTCAAGGGACTCAAATGATCAATAAGATCATTTAAATGTAAATTGTCTATTATCTTTATGTATAGTAACTTTGGTAATACTCCTTTTTTAAGCAATGACGTAATGTACCGTTTCCCATGGGAAACGCTTTAATAATGACATAAGTATGCGGACTAAAATAATCAAGGCATCTTTTCTAAATTTTAAAATTTTGTTTTTTTTCTCTCAACTTTAATGGTAGTATGTACATTCGCTTATATGGGCTTATGATTTTATTAATATTGTATGTATGCAATTTTAAAAATCTTTAATTTATTCTTTAGTATAAACAGTTAAAGTAACCAAATATACATGATATATACCCGGATAAGCAATCGCATTCCAAGTTCCTCATTTTACACAAATGTAAGTCATCTAGTCGATTAATCTGCACGCAACAGGCAAACTCGGTAATTTCTCATTTATCTTTATATTAGAGTCCCCATCAATCTGCCTATGGTGGACATAAGAGATGACCAAGGGAGTTGGTCTTGTACTTACCATCTACAGCACACGAGAGGCAAATAACTAAATATCAGCAATATTGAGTTGCGTTATTTATTCAATTCTTTAACTTTTTAATTTGCATGAGGAAACGTACCAATGAAATAATTATATTTCGATTATAAATATTATTTAATGCATGTATAGATTCATACATGGGGTAACTCCAAGTCGAACTTGTGAACAGCATTTTATGGATTGTACGCGCAGGTACATAAGTAATTAGGCTGAGAGGCTGGTTGTACTGACGACTCTGAAGCACCCCATAAAATATCAATATGAGAGAGATAGAGCAACTATCGGATAAGTTTTGGGTTTTTCATAGCGTGCCATCTGCGCGAATATATCGTATATTTTAACAATAACTAAATTGTACAGCAGATGGGATGGTTCTTCAATTCTCCTGACAACCTTATTGTCTTTGCAATTACAATATGACTATTCATGGACTCAACAGCATTGGATGAGTATGACAATTTAGATATACGATATTTTTACGCAGAGGGATCGCCACACTTATTGCCACATGGATCAAACACATTTGGATTGGTTAACATACATGGTTATAAATTGCACTTGGTATGGGGGTAGCTTTACATTGTACTAGAACAAGTATTATTGTAAATACAGAGTACATTGGATTTGTGAATGTGGGAGTCATTTGGGATGACTTACATACATACGAATACACATATATAATATAATATAATATTTGGCCAATTTGAGTAATGCGAAACAGAAAAAAATGCACAGAAACAACATTTTGTTGTAATAAATAAGTATGTATAGTATAGCTTAGGTAAATTTTTACAGTGTTGTGTGTGTTTGTTTTATTTTTGTTGTTGCTGTTGCTGCTCCTGCTGTAGTTGCAGCTGCTGATTTTGTGCGATTGTTGATCAAACTATGAAAACATCCCCGTTATTACGTTCTACAGCGGATGTCGATCCGCTAGATAGTGCAAGATCACCACCGCATCCGGCACGCAATGATTGAGATTGCGTTTGAGAGGTCGCTGCCGTTGCATTTTCACCATTGGTGACTCTATCCAGCAGCTCGGCCTCTCTGCCAATCTCAACGATACCCTGTTGTTGCTGCGGGGAACTACCACTCGAATCGAGAGCTTCCTCGAGACTATCCTCGCTGATCTGGCTCGAAATGTGTATGCTCACACCAGTAACATCTAACTCTGACTCGTCCTTGTGGTTTTGGAATGTAACTGAGATCTCCTGTGGTTGTTGCGACACCGCAGCACCATCGATGCCCTCGTCAATATGACTGAGGTTGTGGCTCTGACTGCCATCATTGCCAGCGCCGGAGTGGGAGCCCGCTGAGCCTGCACTATTTGCAGGCGCTGTTGTAATGGAGGACCACCAACTGGAAAAAGCTCCTTTGGCTTGGGAAATAGCACCGCCAACGGCTCGGCTGGTAGTATTAACTGCCTGGTTGATTTTGCGTCCACTTTCGCTGTTCTGCATGGTTCTATTTGGGCGAGTCAATAAAATAATGCAAATTAATAGAAAAGTACAGGACATTTTTATATTAATACTTACTGCGCCAACTTCAACTTCATGTCAGCGACGGACAATGTGCCGGCGAAGGGATGACCTGTGGGGAGGGCGTCGAAAAATTCGGGATCTGGTCGCACATCAAACCACTCCTGGTAACATTGCGTGCGCTTGAAAGCGTTCATGAAATGCGCGTTGAAATGATCGTTGTCCTTGACATCTATGTAAGATAATTACATTAATTTATATTTGACTTCAACAAGTTGCTAAGTTAAGCAATTAATTATTAACTCTAATGAAAATGGATAATATAAAATCTATGTTCAAGTGAACGAGGAAATATGTGCTTATGTTAACGTAGGTATACTCCAATTGTTCATCAATAAGCGAGCAATACTTGCTCTGATGTGACCTCTGATATAGAGCTTAGACGGACAGGCATGTCAAAGATACTGGCCAGATACTATTATACTTTTTCACCACAGACAAAGCTTCGTTTCAACATACCAGGTGCTACCGCAGTGCGTAGAAGTGCCAGAATGTAACCCTGGAACTGTTCTCGTATCCAGTATTCGCTACCCTCGGCATCTTCTTTAGGTGTTTGTACGTGTTTCAGAATGTAGTCCATGTAGCGCAGATCCTCAGTGCTCAGCACTAGTTGTCGCCGCAAATCTGGATCATGCGCATCCAGATTGGCCGCCTCAATATCCACGAGTACGTCAGCCAGCTGACGTTTCTGCTGGAAAAGTACATTGGAGGTACCGATGATATAGGAAAGTACCATTGGATCACTAAGTAGATCCATATATGGTAGCGACAAGTAGGGTAGGCACAGATTACCACTTGCAAAAATGCTGACTGGTGCTCGGTACTCATCTGGGTTAATGGCGCATAACGCAGCAAGATTTGCTAACAAGGAAAATGAAACATGTAAAGGGATTGCCAGAAATTGAAAATTCGTCTATACATACATGCTAATGTGTCCACGCTCGCCTCGCGAGTTAGAGAACTGCTGCGTCCGTTACGTTTACTGCCGCCTGCGCTGGTGCCACTTTCCGTTGAGTCCACACGATGCAGTTCGGGATGTGTGGGCGTTGTGGTCGGGCAGCTAGAGTCCTGTGACTGTGAGTTTGGAGTTGTGTGCGGTGAGGTGTTACCACTACTGTTGCAGCACTGAGAACCAGCAGATGCTGCCGAGGATATTAGTGTTAAGTCCTCCGCTTCCGGGACAACTTCAGCTTCAGCCTCGACTTCTGCTTGCTCGCGTTGTAGAGAGTCCGTAAAATCGGGCATGGGTGACAGCGGTCGCGAGGTTCGCACACAAGCCACCTCCTGGAAACCCTTCTCGAGCAACCGTGGTACCAGTGAGGCCATGCCCAATATGAGAACACACATGCCACGTACTGGGGAGCCAAAGCAGACAACTCGACGCTGAAGCAGTAGCAGCTTAAACAGCATCAGCGTCTTATGGCGCCAGTGGAGTACAATCTCGCGCAGTGAGAGTCCCACATGGAAATGACGCAGAGGGCGGCGTGTCTCTTCGTCTAGCAGACAGGCGTTTAACTGCTGATACGCCTTCACTAGCAACTCAGTGCAGCTAAAATCCCCTTGGTCAAAAAAGGCGTCGGCAATCAGCGCCAGCTTCACTTCGATGTATCCATAGATAGGAAGTCGAGCCAATATGCATACAGACTTTTGTACGGTGCTGCGAGTCACATCAGCTGTGCGAATTTTCAGCTTCTCTACGGGTATTTGACGATAGCAAGACACGCCGTATATGCTGGCTGCCGGTTCGAACAGACTAGGTAGGTTGAAGAACACTGTATCTTCCATGAAATTGTGGGAGCCATCTGGGAGGGCCAACGTTGGGAGATATTTCCAACCGGATGGGCACTCGTTGCGCCCAGTTGAGCCGGCGATTAGTGGAGGATGTGAGAATTCCACCTGACAGCCCAATTTGTGATGGAAGCCAACGACCAGAATGTGCAGTATAGGTGGCTTGTTCTCTGGCTCGTTGGCCATATTTACACTTAAACGTGACGCAAACTCAATAGAATTTTACCGATGCGTCAGTCAGACAGGAACAACTACGACGGATATTGATAAAACGGGAGGGCGTTCTTGCTGCGTTAGTGCCACAAGCAAAAACAATAAGCAAAACGAAAACAACGCATCCACAACAATGTAAAATCACACGTTCATATGGATGTATGTGTGTGCAAAGATATCTAATTTCGTTGTTCTTCAAAATTAGCAAATAGAACTGCAGAACTATCGACGTAGCCTTGTGGTGGACGACCGATAAAATATAATAATCGTTATTCGGTATTGAATGCGATGAGTAAACAAAATAACAGCCGATATTGGTGGCAAATTATCGAATATGAGTACTTATTGATTCTGACTGCTATTTGAACTATGTTAAAGTTGTTTATATTCACAACTTTTTGGCGGTAATTCTGAATTTTATGACTACTTTCAAATTTTTAATGTACTTACATTAAATTTTTATACATATAAGAGAAATAAGAGGAAATGGAATTGGAGTCTTTCAAAAAAATATATACAATGGATGCTGAAATTAACCAAGCGATGATTTCATTGATTTATTATATCTATATAAAAAAATTATATATATATTAGAATATAAATTTGTAACATGAGACTTTTAAGTAGGATCCATAATCGATGTCACTTAAATACTTCATGTAAAGCAACAATTTATAGGACAATAAGTAGCTGCCAAATGCTACCGTTACATTCTACTTTTGCTACAATTCTGCTATATATATTTTCAACTTACATATAAAGATATGTACCAATATTTGGGTCAACAAAAGATTTTAAAATTTTCTTTTTAATAAATTTAAAGAGTCTATGACGTCCCGATAAATATATATAATAAATAATAAAATGCATCCAACATTAATTTGAAACATACAAGGAACAAAAAAATGGAATTTTTTGTATGAAATCGGTGCTTGCTTCACATAGCTTGCAAAGAGCAGTTCATTTTGTGTTTTGCTGTCTATTATTTCATTCTTAAATGCTTTATATTTTGCTTTTTTTCATTTCGTTTAATTTGGTTAAACTTATTTATAAATCGAACGTCGCACGTATACATTCTAAATTTGGCACACAACGAGTTGTTTGTTAGTTACAAAATATGTTTGCTTTTCTTGATTAACGAAAACAAAAAGTATACAGTGATTATGAGCAAATTTGTATTAAATATTTATAGCATTACGTATCCATACCATTGTTATTACTTTAAAGTATATATCTCTTAAGTGTTTGAATCGATTTTGTAAACTGAGTTGAAATTTTTGTATATTTTGTCTAAGTACATGCTCATAATTTGGGTGACCGAGATTTATAGACCTACTTACACAATGCAAACAAAATATATTTGAAAGAAAACTACAATTATAATAATAAAATAATCTATGTAATCCGTAGAATGTAATTCGAAACATAACAGATGCTTATGAAGTAGCCGGGAAGTTTCTGAATTATAAGTTTTCATTTGCAACGATGTCAATCTAAGAAAATGAAAGAAAGGGATATTGTTTCTGGTTCTGAAAAATAGGCCTATAAATTTATTAAGTATTCTGCACAAAGCTGCAACCTGTTCGAATTTCAAATTCAAATAACATATACTACGAAATGATTTGCAAAAAATTCAACAGCAGACGTTAAAGTAGATTGATCATCATCACATTATCATTTGATCATCATTTAGCAAGTGTTCATTATGAACTCTTCAAGCTGATCAATCTGATTTCATTTGATAAAAATATTCAAAATATATGATATAGTTAAGTATGGGAATATTTTTGACTTGAAGTATGCTAATTGCCCAGACAAACACGTCACAATAGTATGACTGAACGTTTAATTAGTAACGATATTAGAAACGAATTTTACTGGTAGCACCTTAACACCTTTTTAAGCTGCATTTAATTATGGATTGAACAAATTTTTTAACCGATCTCCAAAAATGAAGATGTATTTAATTCATCATACCCAGATGGGGCAAAATAGAAATCGATTTCGATGTTTATGCTTAATTTCAATGCATCCGTTTGATCAGTACAAAGAGCGGCCCCCATAGATAGACATTTAAGCACAGTGTTGTGGATATAAGCTCTACACGTATAGCACAAACATACATTTGCACACACATGCATATGTATCACATACGTATGTATGTTAACACGTATGTGAGACTAATGCTAAGACGAACTAAACCGAAGGCTACCCGAGCGCATCTTCGCCCACATAAAAGGCCCAAAAATAGAACCATACCCGAAACATTGCTATTTGTTATTCTTGATTTTGTTGATGTTGAAGATGATGCGAATTGAAATTTAGTTGAAGGCAACAAAAATATATGTATATGTATTTATCTACATGCCATATATTGTATCTAGCATATGCACATACGTGTACTATATGCGAAACAGATTGTTGAAATATTTGGCTGGGTCTTTTTAAGTTCAAAGTTTTTAATGTACGAACCGAAGGATTGGCATATGGTATATGTACATTAATAGTACCTACATATACGCTCTGTTTGTAATTGATATAAATTTATAATCATACATACTCACATCCACGTAAGCATCCTAAGAAAATGAGATAAGTGAAATGAGTGATAGGAGCATTTCAAATATCACGCTTTATCAAAGCTCAATAAAAATAATTTTAAACACTCGCCTAAGCAAGCATTAATAATTGTAATAATACTTTGTTAAGGCAACATCGACTTGGGATACTCGATTCGCACCACCGAAGTTATGGAATTCAGGTTTTATTAGGTCAACTTCAAGTGTCTCTTTATATATTTTTGTGGCTTGCAGGTTAATACTATGGCACTTATGTATGTATCTATTTTAATATGTGGTATTTAAGATACAGTTATATTTTCATAATGCTAATGCATATGTTTACAATATATGTGAAATTAGCTTACACAATCAATCACAATCAATAAATGTTTAATTGTGTAAGAAATATTTTGATATTAATTCTTTGTAGAATTGCCACAATATGAAATAGAGTTTCACCTGAGAAAAGATTTTTGAATATGTTGATATATATATAAATTTCAAGCCGTTAAGGCCTTATGTTTGAATTCATTAACTTAAGCAATTTAAAAACTTGTTGACAGAAATTAAAAATCTAAACTATGTATGTAAAGCTGAAGATATCAACAAGTATTTTCATATTTTCATTTTAAAGCTAAAATTAAATTATTTTAGTTTTCAAATTAATGATAAATTAAATCGGTCGTCATTCGAGTTAATATTTAAACTCATATTTTATATTAAATAATTTTTTTAATTTTTTCTTCAATCTAATTTATTTTGTGAATTACGTTTGTAATTATTTTTAATATTATTTTCATAAGTAATTGTTTTTAATATTTATGTCGACTGCTATTAGTCGACGTTAAATAAATAAATAAATATTTCCTTTAATTAAATTAGTTTTCTTATTCGGTTCGTTATTATTTTCATTCCAATCAGCTTCCAAAATAATAAAAATATATTTGATCCTCCTACTCAGTTGTTGATATCTGTTAATTTGTTCAACGCAGTCTTGGGTGTTACAGAAGTCCCTTCCAACCAATTAATTCTCACAGAATCGTATTCTGTTTCGAACATGTTTCCAATTGATATAAAACCAACACTAGTTTCTGAAGTTAGTATTCAAAAACAAAAATTACAATCTAAGTATATTTTTAACAATATTTGCTGTGCAACCTACGAGTATAACTAAATAATTTATTATCATGAATACTAATGAGAATGAAATATATATATTAAAAAACTTTAAATTGTTATTCATTTGCTCATAGTATTTAATATTCCGTACCTAGATGAGATATTCATTCATATTTCAATATTATATTGTAAATGTTAAATAAAATTCTTACAATTAAAAAATTGATTGCCTAACGAATTTAATATTTGTGAAGTAGAATTTAAGAAAACAATAATTTTTTTCAAATTCAGTATTACAAATACGTTAGGTTTCATAGGACACAATGTAGAATAGATATTACAGCCTACAAATATATTTATCATGTCAAAAATAATAAAATTGCTGAGCTCTAAATTAAGATTATAGAATATTTAGGAAATTAATTTAAAAATCTCTACACTAAGACATTTATTGACATCTGTAATACAGTTATAACTTTTATTTCATTTAAAAGATTTGTTTTAATCCTAGCGGATGTCGACGAAAACACGGGCAATGCCGGGCCATCACAGCTAGTTTAAAATATATATACAAATGGAAACTTGAAATGGATAGCTCTTTCGACCACAATCGACGAAATGTTTTTGGAAAATGAGCACAAAATATATGCAAAAAGGGAGTATACTTGTATTAATGACTGCTAATTAATGTAGTTTATGCAATCAATCAAGAAGAATGATCTTATCGGCAGTTAACTTGGGCTATATTGGCTAGGTATTAAAAATAAGTTGGGGGTGTGAAATCAAAAGCAGAACAATGACGAATATATCGAACCTATAGGCTGACAGAAAGACAGACAGACAGACAGACGAACAGACGAACAGACGGCCGATGTGCACTGAGGCCGGCTATTTGGCAGCCAATATAGACGTCAGCATACATACACATATATACTTGTATCAAAATATGCATGTATTGTGTGTATACATATACGTGTGGAATATATATTATATTTCTCTATATACTATAAAGATTTTACTGAGGTGTATTAGCCTGCCATATTGGCAAGATGTGTAGGCGTTAAGGGCATGCACTGCGCCCAGAGATGTCGCAATGCTGCAACGTTAAATATATCAAATAAATAAATAGACTGATATATGTATATATATACATAGAATTAGATAGTAGTATTAAAGTCAACATGCATTTGGATTTGAGCTAAATGTTCAAAATGTATTAGCACGTAGTCGAAACAGATTTCATTATATTGCCAGGAAAACTGTGCACAACACTCTAGCCTAGTTATGTGTGAATACATATGTATGTACATATAAATGTATATTTATATATGTTATAATATACACATATGAGTACAAATATGTATCGCAACAATTTAATGGCTGTGAAATTTATGTTCAACGATATTTGATTCCAAAAACAACTGCGAACGCCAACGCATAGATGCGTTATACGCCAGCATCTCGCAATACACACGTTCACACTCACTCACACACACTCACTCACACACACACACACACGCACACACGCATACATGCATATGCATATGCATAAATATAGTATATAGTCGATCTCACTACACACTATGCACACACACATATGAGCCGTATGTGAGTGTTGTACATAGAATACAGCCAATTGGAAGTATTCGTTTTGGAAATCTTTCGCTATGAATCTGCATCTGTATTCGTATCTGTAAATGTATCTTTATCTGTAGCTATGTATAAGCGTGTGAATGTGCGTTTTGTTTATTCAACAAGTTTATGTTTCAGCCGCAAGAAGGCGACGCGTCGGGCGGATGTAGGCGGTGGCAGTCGGCCCACCTGATATTGTTACTGCTCCTAGGCCGGCACACTCACACTCACACATACCATGCCATGCCATGCCATGTCTTACCCTGTCCCCAGCTGCCAGCTCCCAGCCCTCAGCACCCGCGTAATGCCCCTTGGTCCCACAGTTCTCAGTTGGAACGCATAACTGTGCGCTCCTGTGCCATGGTTGCCAGGCATTTCTAGCTCGATTGCGTAGTCGTTGGCGTTGCTGTTGCTGTTGCCGTTGCCGTGGCTGATGTCGCTGTCTTGGTGTCTGCCCCTGCACCCCGCACGGCCGTCACCACTTGTTAGCCATCGTTGGGGATCGTCAGCGGACCGGCATATAGCGCGCCTTTTCACGCCCGTTCGTTTATAGAGTCTGCCAATATATATATATGTATATATATCTATATATATATATATAAATGTGTGTGTGTGTGTGTGTGTGTGTGTAGAGGCCTTTGTCGTCTGTGTGTGCGTGTGCGTGTGTATATAGCGAGCGTGCAGTGGTAGTGGTGGGAAATGCTTTTCATTTTCCGCAAGCTGAAAAAAAATTCTTTAACATAACGTGTAGCATCGCTTTGGATCGTCAGTCTGTTTAGTCGAACCGCAGCATTCGCTCCTACGACGTCAGCTGCTCGGACTTTAGTTGAGAGTTCAATTTGTTTCTTTTTCCCTAAGTAAGTTGGCCAAGTGTGTTAGCCAAAAGCAGACCAAGTTATCGAACAATCAAAAATTTATGAAAATTCTTAAACCAATTTATGCCATCATAAATATAAATCCTTGCAAGTTGAACTTATACAAACGAATTCAAATAAGAAAGAAAAGTAAAAAGGAAAACTCATTTAACAATAAATGCAAATGAAAATGCATTCGACATTTTTTATTTTATTATATAATCCTGTGTTCGCATATATTTCGAAAATTTTACAAATTTTATTTTTTTTTTGCATTTTTTTCAAATATTTTTTTAAAGTGACAAACAAATAAACAATTTACATACGCAGTGTGCTAAACAATTTAAAAATCATAAAAAGAGAAAAAACTAAAACGATTTCCAAATCGGAATTTGATTTGTACATCTATTTTTTTTTCTGTTCTGTATTTTTTGTACATTTTTTTGTTCTCAATGCTTGCAAAAGACTAAAAATAACTGCCCTAGGGCATATACCAACAACAACAACGACAACAACAGCAACAATGCAGCAACAACAACAACAGCAGCAACAACAGTAACCACAAGAACATCGGCAGCACCAAGCAGCAGCACAGCAACAACAACGCCAACAACATAAGCAGCAACAACAAAGAACAGGAATAAAAAAAAAAGAAATCATTTCAAAATGAGAGCACCCTGAGAGCCAAGTGTTATATGATCTCGCATATATAAAACTTATTTTGTTTCTATGAATTTTAAAAATAAGCCGTGTGCGAGTGTGTGTGTGCTTGTGTGTGTGTATGTGTGTGTGTGTGTGTGTGTGTTCGTGTTTGCCAGTGTATGTTCTTACCTTGGCAAAATGGCCAACACAGATTCAGATTCACGCATACAGATTCATCGCTGTCCAAATTATTTGGCGTCGATGAGTGCGCAGGCGTCTATCGATAACACGAGTTAGGCAAGCATACACCCACACACCCACACACACGCACACACGCTTTAACATACACAGACACGCTCTCGCAGATACTGATATCTGACATATCCAAATCGGTGCTGGAATATTTCTATATTTAGTATACAGCACGAATTCTCATCAGATAGCTGTGCTCTAGTTTCAAGATATTTTCAATACAACGCTGTTCAGGCAAGAGTACTAAATAAAAAGATCATCAGTTGATATTGAATAGATAATAGAAGATATTCTTCTTTTAAATAGAACTCTAGAATATGTCCACATACCATAGAATGGGGTCAAATCATGAGGCTTTGATTTCAAAGCTTAATAATTATGATTTATTTGGATATAACCCAGGAAATGTTGAAATGTTAACTTTTAAATCTTTGGCTAAAATCTTGACAATGCTTTATTAAAAGACACTTCAATTGGTCGCATATGAATGCATAAGTGTATATATATATATATATATATATATATATATATATAAAATTATAAAGATATAATTATATATATATTTATATGTTTTCACCTGACCCAATTCTGTTGCACTAAAAATAATGCACAAAAAATGTGTGAATTACAAATTTCAAAATTCTGTAATTATGAAATCATATTGTTATATACCATTGTTATATACCATATATACCCACACCCAAAACCATACCCACACCCACACCCACAACAACAAACACACCCTGAACTCACACACACATTCGCAGAGAAATGCATTTCTCTGTCTTTGATTTTGACAATTGCATTTGACTTTTAACATCTGCTTGTCAGTTGAGATTAGCATACTTTAGTTTAGTTTAGTTATTCAGTTTGTTGGGGTTTAGTCGAGAGTTAGCAGTGTCTTTGATTTAGTGCCAAGGTAAAAATTTCAACGTTCCCAAAGCTAAAGCTTTCGCATCGTAAAAGCTCTTGCTGCGTACCGTTCGAAAGCTTTCGTCTGCCGTCAGAGAAATTCAATACGCGCATCTATTTTTAACAGTTAGCTGAAAGTCGAAAGCCAAAGTATTTCACACAAAACTCAACAGAAAAATTAAGCAAAAAATAAGTATATATATATATATATATATATATACGAGAATACATATAATACATATATATATATATATATATATATATATATATATATATATATATATATACATATATATATATTCATATATATAATCTTATATATAGTTAGCCAGACATACACACACATTAATGAAAAGAAAAAGAAGAGCAGAGAAAATAAAATTAAATAACCGAATTTTGTAAGAGGCACGGAAATTATGATGTGATACAACTTTGTCGCCGGCTATATAGAAATAACGATCGTTCTATGTATGCGTAGTTCTTATGACAGCATACAGACACACATGTAGATACAGATAGAGATAGAAATATAGATACTGCCCTGTATAAATGTATATATATATATAAATATATATATATGGTGCCTAAATATAGTGCGATATCAAGGCGAAAACAACAATGACAACAATAACAACTAAAAGATGAGGCTGTTGCTATTTTAATTTTAGAAATTGTTGTTGTGGCTGCTGCTGCTGCTGCTACGGCTGCTACGACTGCTAAGACTGCTGCTGCTGTTGGCTGCAATTGAACATTAGCTGTTAATACGAGCAGTAACAGTAACTGTTAACAGTAACAGAACGGAGTAACAGTTAACTGTAACAGTGGATTATAACACAAACTAATTAGTTTCTCATTTTGTTTTTGTTTATTTTAGGTTTTTTCAACCCTAAACCGTAACCATGTCCGACGATGAGGAATACACGTAAGTCAAAGTCCTGGGCAGGCAACAACAATAACAGCAACAACAACAACAACAAGAAAAGCAAATATAAATTATATTAATAATAATGAAATCAAAATGAATATTATGTATGCGCCACGTGCGCCCGTAAACATTCTGAGTTCTATTGAGTAGTAAGTTAAACAGTTAACGGTTTCTCTGCAAGGAATAATTCATTAATTATAAAGCTAACAACGAATCTATTAGGATATCGAAATGAACCAAAAACGAAACATTGAATTAAAGATGATTCAGCATTACTTTTTGTATATACATACATATACAAGTCGTATTTACAATTAATTTATCAATTTAATTAACATAACACAACATGCATTCACCCATGCACAGTACAAGTATGTGTCTGTTGCTGTGTCTGTTCAATAATTGGATTTTGTATCTTTTTTATGGCACATGTTTGATTTGTATTCCTTTCACACATTTTCTAATTTCATTATACCTCCCTGTGGACCCAATGGACATCTCCCAACCTACACCCAAACCACTGTCAACCAAACGAAATCTCCCATTGTGACCACATTTTTATACATATCCCAAATGTTTTAATCAATCAACTGCTAATGTTGTCGTTTCGTTTCTCTCGAAATCAATAACAAAACAACTTTGACAACATCCAAATCGACATCAACATCAACAACAACAACCAACCAACCAAACAACCAACCAACCAAACAACTTGTACAACAATTTTGTATAAACACGAACCAATACCAATCACCAATGCACCTGTGATATTGTTTTTGCACAAAACCATACACGATTATCGTTTAATTACGAACACGTCAGCAGTTCCGAGGAGGAGGAGGTTGTCGAGGAGACCAGAGAGGAGACGTAAGTAATTTTGTGACCAAACTGAGCAACTGAAACTCGATTGGTGTTTTTAACAATTATGATTTGATTTTAATTTCATACCAAATTTTCTATATGTGTGTATTTGTCCTTCTATTTGTTATGCAAAAAAACATAAGAAAAAAAAACCAAAAAAAAAAAAACAAAAAACAATAAAATAAAAACCAAGTCAATGTGCAAATGCCTAAATTTCCCAAGTAAATTTTCTAGTTTGTGTGTGTTTTGTCTGTAATTAATTTCGTTTATTTTCATCCTTCGTTTTATCGTTTTTATCATTTTGTAGATTTGCTATTTTTTGTTTTTCGTTTTTGTTTTCAGTGTTGTTGTACTCTTGTGATATATGCATCAATTATTATTTGAAATTATCTGAACCAAATTTAAATTCGTGTACAAAAACTGTACTAACCCCCACACCCCTCACACAACCACAACCCTACACACAAGCAACGAAATCATATTTTAGAGCCCAACCCGAAACCTACACAAATTCCAATAATAATGCAAAACCAAAAGCAAACAAAAAATCCCACATTATTCCCACTGAACAACCAACCCAACCATTTGAGTAAATTCCAAAAACCAATTTGGCAAGCGTTATGTATATAAAGCTATATTTATGTGTGCCCCCAACCTGTCCCCCCAAATTCAGTATATATTTAAATGAATATAAATATATATTTTATATATAGTTATGTGTATCGTATTCGTAACATGTCTATCCCTCTCCTCCAAAATTTGAAAAATGAATAAAACCATTCGAAAATTCTGAGAATCAAAAAAAAAAAACAAAAAAAAAAACAAAACGTAAAATTTCGCCTATCGCTGGCCTGGCTTCTTGTTCATCTATTAAGAATTTAAGACATGGAATATTTTAAATCACAATTTGTTTTTCTCTCTCTTTCTCCCGTTTTTTGTTTCTCTTTCTTATTACAGGAAGTAAGTAATTGCGTTACCAAATCATAACTATTTATATCTGTTTCAATTACCACAAATCAAACGCATAGTCGAAAGTGTAGTGTGAGAAGATCTTAGAGCGGATCGGGTGCCGCTACAGAGACAAGAGACATAGATGTACTTACATCAGTATTCTCCAGATGAAAGTTATTGGTGATATTACTATTTAGTTATTTGACAAATCTGTTCAGATATCGCACCTACTGTAGTTCAAGTGCTTGTGAATGCCAAAAAAAAAAACAAAAAAAAAAAAAAGAATTCAATACAAAAAAATCAAATGAAACCATAAAATAAAATAAATATTAAAGGATTGATAATGTGAAAAACCGGAATGTTCGATAACCACAATTAGCTTAGTCAAAATTTAGATTAATTCGTTTGCTCGAATATCATCTCCAATACAAATACCGTTCAGAACAACCTTTTCATTGAGTTTGTATAAAGCACAACAAAACAATATTTTCGATTTTTTGTATGATCCGACAACAAAACATTCATTTGAGACCACCAGCTCCAGTTCCAGTTCAAGTTCAAGTTCAAGTTACAGTTTTGAGTTATGAACAATTTGTATAAAGAGCTTACAGTTCGTTGCTTGGAATTTAGTTTTAGAATTTACAATTTACAATTTGCAATTTACAACAACCTACCAGAAAACAACAACAAACAACAAATACGTACTTACATTTAATTTATTGTTTTAAAACTATTTTCGTTTCGTTTACAACAATAATTTTTCAATAATTTTTTTAAACAAAACATGTTTTTCTCTTTCTTTTCAACGACTTTTTTGTTTGTATAAAAAAATATAAATATTTTTGTTACATGTAAAAAAAAAAAACAAAATCTCTCAACCCAACACGTGTTTTTGCGTACTTCATCGTGAATTTGTGCCAATCTATAAATAAAAACCAAACAATTTTTGAAACACAAAACCACCAAATATATCAAAAACCACCTCCATGTTTGCCTCACGTATAGAAAACCACCTCAGACACCAGCCGAGTAAGTTTATGCCATACGAAATGTGTACAAAAATGAAATGTAAAATTTAACCCGTACTAAATTCTTAGTGATATGTTAAGATGTTGTCCCCATTTACAAGTACTTATGATTATTAATCCAAAATTAATCTCACCCCAAAACTCACACAACATAGTCGTAGTCGTAGACCATACACGACACAACATTTCCCCACACACATACTACGTACATATGTAGGTATATATGTATATATGTACGTATGTATGTATGTATGTATGTATGTATGTATGTATGTTTACTAGAACTCCGTCTAGTGAGTTATGTATGTGTATATGATTATTGTACATAGTAGTTGTATATAGAGATTCCTATTTATATCACAAGTCACTCGAACTTATACGTATACCATAATACCATATCATTACATATATATGTATATACATATATATATATACATATATATATATATATATACATATATCTCAAAGTACATTTTATTTTTATAATATGTTCAATTCCAATTTTTGTGAGTTATTGCCTTACTTTTTAACTAGTGTAGTCGAAAATCTTCTGCGGTACGACTCCCTGGAGTTCAGTAGTTGTTGTACTCACTGTACTCGGTAGATGTAATAATGCTTCCCAGAAATGGCTACTAATTTAATAAGTTCTTATGTACATACATATGTATATAATCGTACTTAACTCAGAGCAGAGCGTACTCCATAATAAGCAATAGATAAAAGCTATATATTCGATGTCAATGTAATGTAATTAATAAAATAGGCCTACAACTAGACTACTAGTATATACATTCACATATGTATATAGATAATATGAACTACTAGTAGTTGTACTTAATAATAATACTTAGTTAGAGACCCAAACTGCTGAAATGTTCGCTTGAGTTCCGTTGAGTTATCTAATATATTAATTTCACTCTTTGATGTGCCGTGCAGAGGTGAGGGCGATCCAGAGTTCATCAAGCGTCAGGACCAGAAGCGCTCCGATCTCGATGAACAGCTGAAAGAATACATCAGCGAATGGCGCAAACAAAGAGCCAAGGAGGAGGATGAGCTGAAGAAACTGAAGGAGAAGCAGGCCAAGCGCAAGATCTCGCGTGCCGAGGAGGAGCAGAAGATGGCCCAGCGCAAGAAGGAGGAGGAGGAGCGTCGCGTCCGCGAGGCCGAAGAGAAGAAGCAGCGCGAAATTGAAGAGAAGCGCATGCGTCTCGAGGAGGCCGAAAAGAAGCGTCAGGCCATGTTGCAGGCCATGAAGGACAAGGACAAGAAGGGACCCAACTTCACCATTGCCAAGAAGGAGACAGGCGTGGTAATTATATTAAACTCCATAAATGCAGCCTACTGATACACTTCCCCAAACCATTCTCGTATTTTGTCGTTTCTACCTTTACTTTTATGTATATTTTTCGTACTATTTTCGATTCGTATCCGTTCGTTGCCATTTAAATTTTTAATCTCATTTTACACTCCCACACACACCACAATGTCTCTAATCTATCATTTGCAATACATGTCTTTCACTCTAAACTGTACCTGTTCCACACGTACCACCGTAACCTGCAATTCCCAACCTCAAATGTGTTTTTTTATATATGTAAAAATCAAAAATCAAATATCAAAAAAATCTAAAACAAAAAAAAAAAACAAAACAAAACAAAACAATGCAAAACAAAAAATCAAAAAACACAACGAAATGTGTCAATTTAAAATGGAAAAAAAATCGAAAATTGCACGCACATATAGTTGGGACTGTCATCCGCCGCCATGGAACGTAACAAGACTAAGGAACAATTGGAGGAAGAGAAGAAGATCTCGTTGTCGTTCCGTATCAAGCCCCTCGCTATCGAAGGCTTTGGCGAGCAGAAGCTGCGTGAGAAGGCCCAGGAACTGTGGGAGCTCATCGTCAAATTGGAAACTGAGAAGTATGACTTGGAAGAAAGGCAGAAACGTCAGGACTACGATGTGAGTATACAAAACTTGACCTTAAACAGGCCTTAACAGTACCTGCAATAAACAATATCTCATCCGATTGTAGTTGAAAGAGCTGAAGGAAAGACAGAAGCAACAGCTCAGGCACAAAGCCTTGAAGAAGGGTCTCGACCCAGAAGCCTTGACCGGCAAATACCCGGTATGTAACAGCCACATACTATATATAGTATTTAAATGTTTACCTATACCACATCCATCTGACTGTAACTCTCATTTGGCTTGCAGCCCAAGATTCAAGTCGCCTCCAAATATGAGCGACGTGTGGATACCCGCTCATACGACGACAAGAAGAAGCTCTTCGAGGGTGTAAGTATTCGGGTTTCCAGTGCTGGCCGGGGTTGTTCTAAGACAATTTTAGCAAACTTGGGATGTTCTTTGTATTTCTCTTCATATACCACTATATAGGGCTATAATACGGTGTATGCGGAAAACTTAGAAAAAACATGGCAAGAGAAACAGGAAAGATTTACTCAGCGCACAAAATGTAAGCGCTCCATGGGCAAAAGTTTGCGCTCTTCCTTAAACTGAATGTCTCACGTTTATGTCACTATTTGTAATGTTTATTATGTCTAATGTCTTTTACTGTACTACTGTACTTCTCGTACCTATTTCGCATACATACTCGTACTTATGTTCAATGTGTTTACAAAGGCACCGCCAAAGTGACCAAAACCTTATCCATTGTGTCATATTGCCAAACAATTCGAACGTTTAACTGGTTAATTGGTGGGTCAATCAAACAGTGCGTCAGTCGGTCAGTCGGTCAGACGGTCAGACGGTCAGACGGTCGTCAATCAATCGCTCGGTCAAAGGGGTCAAGGGGATCTCAAATCAGTGTGGGGGTATAGAGGGGACTGTGCACACACACACACACACACACACACACAGTGGGATACATATACGTACTCGTATGTAGCTAACGACATCACACATAACGTCTACTCTCTTTTATCTCTTTCTATGTTCTGTACACTTTAATTTATAATTGTTGGCAACTGTACTTGCGTGTTTCGTACTGTTTCGTCACATTCGCATATCCTCAAAATATTGAAAAAACAAAAAAACTTACACCAAATAAACGCGAACACATTCGGGACACAGGGCTGGGATGAGATCACCAAAGATGTGAACGAGAAGATCTGGAATGAGAAGAAGGAGCAATACACCGGCCGCCAAAAATGTATGTAAATTGGGTGCAGCACGATCCCTTATGGTTACCCCAAGCGTACCGCAAAGAGAAAAGAACAGCGACAGAACATATTATATATATATTCACATAGAAACATACATATACATATACACAAGTATATATATATATATAAATATATATATATATATATATATATATATATATATATATATATATATATATACTTGTGTGTAGTTACAGTCAACAATTTGCTCATTCTCGTTTCATGTCGTTTTTCATGTCCCTTAAATTTGTATTCACTTCTATGATTCGATTTGATATGATGTTACTATAATGCTAATTCGAATATCCTTTATATTATGTGTATACAGCCAAACTGCCAAAGTGGTTCGGCGAACGACCAGGCAAGAAGGCCGGTGAGCCCGAGACACCCGAGGGTGAGGAGGATGCCAAGGCCGATGAGGACATCGTCGAAGATGAAGATGAGGTCGAGGAGGAGGTCGTCGAGGAAGAAGACGAAGAGGCCGAGGAAGATGAGGAGGAAGAGGAGGAGGAAGAGGAGGAAGAAGAGGAGGAAGAAGAGGAGGAGGAAGAAGAAGAGGAGGAAGAAGAATAAATAAATAAATAAATTTTTTCGTAAAACTACATTTAAACAAAACCAAACAAGAAAAACCAAAAGCCAACAATTTTAATAAAAGTAAAAGAATGAACTAAAAAGTTATTATTAGCTTATTCAAAATACTCAAGAAAAAGCAAACATGAAAAGAAACCACTTTTTTTATTGATCGAGAAATGTATATTTCTTCCAAATAAAACAACAACAACACCAAACTAAACAAAGATAAATACCAATATCAAGATAATTAAAGTGTTATACCATCAGATCTATGAACAATCTATTTTGTTTGTGTGTGCGTGTGTATGCTGTAACACTACTTTGGGTCGCTCTAGCATATTTAATAGGGCTCAACATAGCAATCCGGCCTATTGTACCAGGCAATGATGACCCATCAGCCAAGGTCAGCCTACAACTCTAGCAACTTTGACGAGGCCATCGCTATATTATCAGGATGATGCAATTAAATTGAGGAATGCTTTTCCCACAATGACTGGCCAACTGGCTCTACTTTTCATGCTTTACTTATCCAAGAGGGGAATTGATGTTGCTATACCCTGCGGGGGTATTATAAGTTTGTGCAGACTTTTATATAGAATATATATATTTCTTATTTCACTCCACCTAAAAACATAACTCACACTTAACTCCCCCATTTTACTTCTTATCCACAAGGCCTAAAAACGAAAGCTATTGCCTTGAGTTGTAGCGGTCTAGAAATAATTTCACATAGCATCGGACCAATGGAAGAGGAAGACAACACTGTTCATGTGTACGATTATTGTGCTTTTGTAGCTCTTGTAAGCCTGGAAGCAAGGTAAAGCGTTCTTCTTTGTCTGTTATTATTCTCTATACCATTACAATGTGGGAGGGTCAGAGCCATTTGAATAATATTCATATTGTAGGTGGAAAATGACTGGTTTACCAATATATCTGAATCTAACATCTACTACTACATCATTATGTCAAATATCGTGTACAGTCGCCTACCTATAATGTACAGACAACTACTTACCAAAAAAGTAGAATCAGTTGACAACTCCACTTATAACTTATCCTTAATTATCCTTAATTAAGGGCTTTATTGCTGTAGCTTTGCCCAAAAAGGTTTATATCAATAACTCGTAAAATAGATTATTTGATTTCATCAAATGTCGTCAACATGACTCAGCAGTTCTGTGTTTTCCAAAGACAAAGTATTTATAGAACTAGCCAGGAAAACCCTTGTAGGTCAAATATTACCTTTCATCAATTATTTCCATTAAGTCTTCAAGATACAATTGGCTTGATAAGCACTCGCTGTAATCGTGTGTGAACCAGGTTGATGGGAATCGCTATGATTACAGCTACAGCTATTGCTAGTCACTATAAAAGCCGTTAGTTAACCGCTTTAGAGGCTCATATCGACTCGAACATTTCGCGTTATTGGTTATCAATCAGCATGGATCGTTGGCAGAATCGCGTTGCCGTTGTTACTGGTGCCAGTTCAGGCATTGGATCGGCTATTGTAGTGGACCTGGTTAACGCAGGTCTGGTTGTGGTAGGACTGGCGCGTCGCGTGGAACGTGTAAAGGAACTGCAGAAGTCACTGCCGGCAGAACGCAGAGACAAGCTGATTCCTCTACGCTGCGATGTCAGCGATGAGAAATCGGTGAACGAGGCTTTTGATGTGATCGAGAAACAGGTGGGCGGCATAGATATCCTGATAAACAATGCTGGTACCCTGCACGATGGCACACTGGTGGACATGCCCATTTCGATCGTCCAGCAAATCGTGCAGACCAATATTATGGGCATCGTAATGTGCACACAGCGTGCCTTTGCATCAATGAAGAAGCGCAACTTCGATGGCCACGTTGTCCTGATGAATAGCGTACTTGGCCACAAGTTGCTCGGTCCTAAGCCGGACAAAGTCCCTGAAATGAACGTCTATGCGGCTACGAAGCATGCGGTCACTGCGTTGACCGAAATGTATCGCCAGGAGTTCTTGGGTCTGAAAACTCGCATTAAGATTACGGTAAGATATTTAATAAACATAAAATAAATATGAGAATGCAATTAATAGTTACTTTTATTCGGCTTGCAGAGTATTAGTCCTGGCGTTGTGGATACAGACATCGTGCCGGACGCCGTGCGTGATGTGGCTGGTCAACCAATGCTGAAGTCGGAGGACATTTCGCAGGCGGTGTTGTTTACTCTATCCACGCCTCCTCATATGCAGGTGCACGAGATGATAATCAAGCCAGTTGGTGAACTACTCTAAAATTACGTTTTTTTCACTTTCTTTATTAAAATAAATAAATATATGTCTTTTTTAAAGCACAAAACCACCAAATATATCAAAAATCAACTTCTTTTCCTTACGAAAAATTAAAAAAAAAAATAATAATAATAATAACGAAAGCCGAGAGCGCGTGACAGTGTAATACGCTGTACATTTCTGTATAGTAAAAGTATTTATTACTACTAATTGCCAAAATCGATATCACGACGATTTTTAGTGGCAATTTCTCAAAACGAACGCAATTTAAGCTAAACAATCAGCGGTTTCCCGCCAAGATCTGTGACTTGATTCAACTGCAGACGAAAGATTTGTAAACGTACTCACGGTACATCCTCTTGTGGCTATTAAGTGAAGTTCAACTTTTTGAGATGCACAAAATTCTGCACATTTACCTTTGCGATTGCATGTAACTCGGCTTGAATTATTCTTGAAGAACGCTTCACAGTTTTCCACGTAATTCAACTATTGACAAACTTCCGAACATATTTGTTCATCTTAGCAAACCAATAATATTGGTAATTCTTGTCGAGCGTCTTTTTCGTGAACTTGATTTATCACTTATCATCGAAATGCATGCGGTGCCACTGGCAAACAACGGTTCCTTAGAGTTAAGTTCGTTAATGAGATCAGTAATTCTAGAATCCTGGCACTTTTCAACTTTATACTCGGTTCTCAATTTAAACAATTGTAAGTCGCCCACCACCGATGCACCCTTGATGTTAGGTCAATTTTTGTTAGTGATGCTTTGAGAGAATTACAATCTGTGTACTTTACGAACTCGCGACCAAGCAAATAATGCAAAAAATGCAAAAGGCTTCCACGACTGCTAAAGAATAAGATCTAAACTCAGCCAGTAAATAAGTTTTACTAAAATACTCCACCACGTGAGAATTACCGCTGATTCGAAGAGCTTGCATCCGTGTGTATAAGTGTCGGCTCATTTGTGATATACTTGCCTGGAATTATGTGAAACAATATTTCTACAATATTCGCAATAATAGCACATTTGCATAACTTTTGCAGCATACTGGAAATTCCAACACACCCTTTAAGCTCGCTTGCTGTCGCCGCGTGAACCATCAGTATTTCCAGCACTCCGCTTTTTGTCTTTTGTCTTCTCATTTATACGTTAGACGACAACACCATTCGCTGCAGACGGTTGTCGAAGCTAGCAAGCATAGTTGATACAGCTCTCTCTGCACTTATGTCACGCCATTTTGTGGTCAATGACGTTAACATGCGACTTGCGTATACTCTATGGCACTCGTTGTGTGCTGGACGACTATTCAAGAAGATTTAAAAAAGTAGCTGCCGGCATCTCCTTGATCTCGAAACGCTGCACAAAAAGATCTTTAAACTGTATCCAATTGATGCCGGGATAACAAATCTGCGCAAGCCACGTGGAAGCACTACCCTACATGCAACTGCTCAGCAACATGACAGTGCACTTCCATCATTCGGCCACGTGATTTTGAGGGCGTACTGAATTTTGCATTGCTTTACACATTTTCACAAGATTGCAACTCGTCTTCAGAAAATACAGGAGTTGGCGCTGCCCCACTTCTGATGTCCAATTAGTATTATTTAGGTTTTACGACATATTGTCTGTTATTTTACTAAACAATTGTCGATGGCGAATTGTCTTGAGCGCACTGCCTCGTGGTCTGAATTTAAGCAATCGCTCTTCTTGCTTCCTTTATTTTGCCGAGAGACCTCTAGTCATCTCTGTCGCACGCAGTGACTCAAGAATACACGCACGACAATTGTTTAGTGTGTAACTCTCCTGTCAAACATAACTTTGGCAAGACCACCATGTCAAACCTTACGCAACATTTCTACATATTTGGATCGAACAATCCTGACCATCTGGCGAATAAACAAGACAAAGCGTACTCGTTGATAAGCGCGAGCTGAATTCTCATACACTGACTCGTTTAATTTTACACCCGACATACAGTATGTCAACTAATTCTTTGCAAAATAAATAAGGTGACACAGTTTCAACTTTAACATAATAATTTATTAGGAAGGCCTTTTGTTTTCATGTTCAATCTTTCACAATTTAGTTCATATATATATTCTTAAGCAAAATAATAAGCAAAATTAATAAATATATATCAAAGTATATTTTATTTTTATAATATGTTTAATTTCAATTTTTTTGTGAATTCTGGTCTTACTTTATAACTTGAGAAGTCAAAAATTTTATGCGATACGACTCCTGGTGTACACTGGGAACTATTTGAATAAGTTCTTAACCAGTCGATATAAACAGTATGCCAACTAATTCTTTGCAAAATAAATTAAGTCAACTTTAACATGAAAAATATAAATAATGGAATAATTAAACAAATTTTTTTGATCAAGATATATATATGTACCTATAAGTATAATAAAAAAAACGATGCATTTCAAAGTAATACGTAAAAGAAATGCAGAATACAAATCAACAGCATTAATGACGATGTCAATAAATTCTTTGCAAAATGGAAACACTGGTTGAAAAAAGACCAAAGGAAAAATAACGGGACAGAAAATTCGAAGAAAACCGATCGCGTTACACTCAAAATTTGATTCGGTTCAGTGCACGTTACTGCTAAGATTTTTACAATGTCTGGAAAACGCACTCAGGATAATTTGATTCAATTAGTTTACTTAAATTTTAACAAAGGAAGTACAGCAAAAGAGTTAGCTAAAAGATATTAAATTAAACTAAGAACTATTTACAACATTATTAACCGTTCAGAAAAAGAAAACAGACTGGATTTATACAGCTTTGAAGACAGACCACCAAAGCCCTCTCGACGGGATGGCTCAAAAATGTTGAAAACAATTGAAATAAAAACTGCAAACAAGCCTCAGAGAGTTGGCTAATGATATAAAAACGGACTGCAAGTCCGTATGTCATGAGACTGTGAGGAAAGTACTCATATGTTGCAAGGAAGAAGCCGTTGCTGTCTGCTATTAACATTGAAAAGCGCTTTAATTTCCAAATTTTTATTGTGGACAGTTCTCCGGAGTACTGGAATGATGTCATTTTGTGTGATGAGACCAAGATCATGATGTACTATCATGAGCGACCCAGCAAAGTTTGGCGGAAGCCAAAAACAGATCTCCAGGCCAACAACATTGAGCCCACTGTTAAGTTTGGAACTCTCTCAGTAATGGTGTACCGCACCTGGCTGCTTTCTAATTGCAGCAAAGTGATTGACACGCCCGCAAAGAATCCGGATCTCAATTCTATATCAAATTTGTGGGCATTGCTTAAAAAAAAGAGCCCAAACGCAGGCATACGACAAAAGTCAACTTGATTAAGTGCATGAATGAGCAGTGGCTTAAAATACCAGAATATTACGACTTAAGTGCACTTATATCGTCGATGTCGCGGCGCCTCAGGGCAGTTATAGATGCTAATGGAGGACATACAAAATATTAGCCAATTACAACTTATTGTTTAAGAGATTTAGCGTTGTCTGAGACATGTGTTTGTATTTTGCAAAGAATTAAGAGACAGCTAATTTTTGCTGTTTTTTTATGTTTCTGTTTTAATTTTTATTAATTTTGCTTATTATTTTGCTTAAGAATATATATGTGAACTAAATTGTGAAAGATTGAACATGAAAACAAAAGGCCTTCCTAATAAATTATTATGTTAAAGTTGAAACTGTGTCACCTTTTTTATTTTGCAAAGAATTAGTTGACATACTGTATGTCAGGGAAGGGTCTATGTTTTCTTGGCATAATTCCCGATCCTCAGCGAGTGCGTCGCGAACCAAACGTGTCGTTTGGCGTGCCAACAAAGTTGCAACAACGAGAATTTCCTGAAGCCTAACTTCGCAATGCCAACATTCCATTTCCAAATAAGCAGAGGTAATATGTTTGTTCCGCTCTAACTCAATGTCACGCCTAGGCTACGCTAGACAGAGAACTCTGCCGGACTCGCAATAATGAAAAGCTCAAGGCAATGCAGAATAGCACAGAATAAAATGCAGAAAGTATAAAATATTATGCAGGGTCGATTTATTCATTGCGTTAACATGTTTATTCTATGTATATACTTAAAAGTAAACGCCACAACGTAACGTGTGTTACATAAAAAAGAAGAACACGAAAGTAACAATAAGCCTTGCTCAATCTGAAAAGACAATTTGATCCAAACTGGTTGAAATAAAATAATTTAAAATTTTAAAAGAAAACATGAAAAAATGATTTTGTAAAGGTCCAACCCAATGACAAAAGTAGAAGGTATAAAAATAAATACTTCTCAATAAGCGATTTCTCATAAGCCTAATTCACAAGCCTCTTGTGAAGTTACTAGATAATCAGGATAAACTCCAATTCAGGCTGCTATTGTCAATCTAGTAACTAAATACTGGTTAATTATAACATTAACTCGTGCTATTAACAGCTACAGTAAAATAGCATAACAGAGCAACCCTTAAGTTTGGCGTCTGATATCGAACATTGAAGTCCATCAATGCCTTCACTAAGTCGGATGCACAAATGCGCCGTATTCATTAGACACCTGACTGCGTAAAACTTCTGCCTGGGTCGGGCTATGAATCTTGTTAGTATGCCAAGCAACGATATCGATGACTTTAATATTTACAGTTAGGTATTAATAAACGATTTTGGTAAAGGCATCAATTTGGACAATAACAGATTGCTCTTGACGGCTTTTGCCACTCAGCTTACCAGTGATGTCTATATGCACCTTGTGGACTATCTACTTTGGGTATTGGGTGAAATTCTGCTGGAATCTTGCCTGACGACGGCATAGTCAATTTACAGGTAAAATGCAGTACTCAACAATTTTACGCAGGTATTTAGACATGTTTTCAATCCAGTAAAACTTATACATTATGCCTCGAGTCTTTTTCTAACCAAAATGTACCATTGCTTTATGAACATGGCTTTTTACACACGATATAAATAACCTGGGAATAACTGGAATTTTCCGAAGAAGCATTTTAGATCTAAGCTCATAATGCTTTCCTATACTTTCCTCTATTTCAAACTTTGACATGAACTGTCGACGAGTCAATCAATGCTTGATTCTTTCGCGGATTAGGACGAAATTCCCTCTCTCTCATTTTAGAACCCAGGTACTCCACACTAAAATGCAGGAAAGATCATTTTACGGTGTTAAACTGAATTCGGCTTGAGATAGAATTTTCAAAACAGCTTTCAATCTTTCAAATACTTCTTATTTTGTTTAAGAAAATATCATAATGTTGTCCACGTAAACCACCACAATAGAGTAATCAAGATCACGGAATGTTTCCAAACCCACACTTTAAAATACCGATGGTGCAGTAACAAAGGCTGTGAGTTCAATCGAGTCTGGATGAATTGGGATCTAGTGAAACCCACTTGCCGTATTCAGAGATAAGAAATAACTGGCTCTGTATTACCGAGAAATTAGATCGCTTATGAGTGGCTACGGATATTCGCCAGCAACAGTATTCCAGTTCAATTCGTTACAGTCACTACATAGCAGGACAGCCAGGGCGAATTGATTCTAATATTTAATAACAATATTAATCTGTATTAATCTGAACTGAGTCGGTAAGGTCGTCTCTGAACAGTCTTGTTTGAATCGACTAAACGTATTTCTAACTGTTCTGTTTCAACTAGATTTCCATCATCAAAAAATCTAGAGTATTCATTTAAAATAGCAAACAAACGAGATTTATCTACATTGCACAACTTAGTTACAATATTAGCCAGCTCAGAACAGTTATTAGCTACAACATATACAGATTTTGTTTTAAACAATTGAACGTTATCATTCGATATAGTGATACTACAGCCATGATACAAAATTTCTCGGCCGATTATAATATCATAATTTAAGCAATCATTAAAAACAATATGAAATATAGCTCCAAGGGAGTATTCGGTTATTTTAAAATTAGATGGAATTTGTAATGTGCTGGTTACAGTATTATTTCCAATGTCCTTAAGAAGAACTATGTTGTTAATTCGTTTGCCCGAAAGTAAGCTTCACCTACAAGTGAACCTCTGCCCAGATTCACTCGCTTTTCACCCACTTTTTGTCCAGCGTTTCCACATTTGAAGCAAATGATTGTGCTACTCTTCGCTTTGAAGGAACGGGCCTTAAGTTCAGTTTTTCTCCTATCTCTCACACGACAGATTAGTGCCCTCTCCTGCGTCAAGTCCTGTGATTGTATCATGGGTTGGCATATCCGCTGTAAAGTTGGAGTACAACATGCGGCCTAGAACACTGGCTTGGAGAACGCAGGCTTCAATCATTTTTACAGCGGACTTGCTTCCAAAAAGCTCTTTACAAGCTGGAACAGCTCCGGGGATACAAGGCTCTTGGCTTTGTAAAGGAGTCCAGGGTGTCACACTCTGTGGAAAGCTTGCTTAATGTTTAAAAAAGTAACGACTGCATAATCCTTCTTCAGGGCCTCAAGTGCAAATTAACAAAATTAACAACCCTATGCAGCTGTTTTGGCGTGCCATGCTGCACCCGGAAACCAAACTGGAATTTTGGGATCGCCTTAGTAAATAGTGAAAAGTCTCTTAAGTATCAACCTCTCCATCCCTTAACCCAATGATGCCAGATCGCCCTGTATGAGTCCACATCAATTTGCTGCTTTCCTGACTTGAGTATCATTATTATACTTGCCGACTTCCGGACTTTCGGGAAGTATCCCACACGAAGAAATCTGTTGAATATGTTCATCGGAAACAGTAGAGCCTGCTCTGGAAGGAGCCGTATTGTCCTGTTGTCGAGGAGGTCCTCACCCGGAGCTTTCTTGGGATTAATTTTTTATACAAGCTGCTTTACTTCTTCCAGTGTGACGGGATTGGGAGGCAATGACATTGAAAAAGGGGTCTCAAGCGACCCCGTTGAACTCGATGATGCTTGCTTTAAAGCCGTAAAGCCGTTGATGGGGTTATCAATGACTTCTGCATCTTGAATGTCCAAGTTTATTCGATATGTTGCATCAGAAAAGCGTTAAATGTCTCAACATCGGTAGCTCGGGCGACTAAACAGGAGCTTAGTGGTTTGTTTAGCGGCATTCCGTGCAACTCAGCCAAAAGAGCAGTGTGGTCCGATGAAAGATCGAGTAGCGTTCGCACTTTGAGGATCTTATATCGTACCCTTTCACGACGAAGAAGTCTAGCGCAGATAGTGCGCTGAGAGTTGTATGAGTAGAAAGTCGGTTACCCCTGATGCTAAAATTTGGTACTATCCATTCACGACGACTTCCTGCAGCACCTTGCCTCCAGCACAGGCTCTCGAGTTGCCCCACCATGCGTGCTTGACATTGTTGTCTCCACCTGCAATGAATTTATTGCCTTACATAGCAAATAGTGTCTCAAACTCCCCTCTTATCCAACGCTCACTAGGTGGGAGATACACTAGTGTGACGAGTCCCTCCGCTGTCTGCAGTTGAATGTTCACTGTCTGCCCTTCATTGGTAGAGATAGGAGGCTGCTGTTACCGCTGAGGTGGAAGGCGTGGTAAGTGGAGAATCTAGGCAGGAATATGCGCTGACCCTACGTCATGTATGTCGCCGTGGCGAGCCTGATATCTATATATTGTTCACTGAAAAATATACGAAGCTCTTTAAAGCCCCTAGCTAGTCCTCGTGCATTCCATAATCCGATTTTAATGTTTGATTGTTTAGACATCCGTGCAATAAGCACCTGGAGCAGTTCTAGGAAGACCTTGTTTGGCTCCACAGTCCCCTGCACAAGTTTGAACAGTTGGTCCACTCTGGCGTTGATATCTTTAATTGACTTTTTCAGCGTCAGGAACTAAGTCATGTAGTGCGTTTGACTCTCGCACTAATTTGAGGCCCTTTAGGCTGAGCAATGCCAGCGTAGGCCGTATTGCCCCTAAAACCGCGTGAGGAAAAGACACGATATTGTTTTTCTTCGTGTGCGTTGCCAGAATCAGGGAGCCCTGTGCTCTGCTTCAGTTTCCTTACTTTTTCAATCCTTACTGGCCAGTCTTTATCAGTTCAAGGATTGTCGCCCCCACATATAATTATCACTGGTGCAAATCCGGAAACCTTTCGGATCTCGTACGTAATCATTTTTGGAGGAGCACGCTCCACAGTGACTATGTATCTTCCAAATTGGGTCATTTTCAACATATTTTGGAACGCATATAGCTGGAGGCTTTGATAGACCTTTTGTGGATAGCTTGTCCACATTGTCGCCAGCCGGTACATCCTCTTCTCCGTTAAAGCTGGCATTACTGCTACTCATTACCGATGGCTAAGAGAAATTAGAGTTTGCCAATAAGCTCGCAGCTTGTGTAGACGTTGACGCACTGCTGACAATATTTTGGGAGCGTATAGCTCCTGGGTCTGCACCAGATATTTTTCCCATCTTAAGCTTTGCACTCCTATCATTAGGCAGCGAGCGAGTTGATGAGTTTCTATCCATACTTACAATTGATCCCATTTAATATTTGAATAGGCAATTGCAAACAACTTCACCAGATCAAAATATAGTTAAGGGAAATTGAACGAATGCGCAAAGCGCAGAGCGAGGGGCAATCGCCGCAGCGTTTATGTCTAGCTTACTGATGGTAAGTAATAAGCTGCTGCCAGTTGTCGTTGTTTCGCTATAAGAATACATCTGAATGCAACGAATGCTGTTTTTCTGAAAATTTCACGACGATCGGAGCATAAACAAAGGAGATAATAGGGAATGTGTATTTAACAAGATCATGTGTCAGCCTCAGCGGCAATTAATTGTAACAGCAACAAGACAGTCGCAAATCAATTTCTGAAAGCTATTAGAAAGCCATGCTGAAAAATCGATCTATAATCAGAAAACGAAGAAAAATTGAATTGCTTACGCTTTGGTTTTGCGGCCAGCACATGTGTGCGAGTGATGTAGCACTCAGCATTGGCGCGCAAACAAACTTCATGAAATTAGGTGAAATGTATTGCAAGCGTTGCCAGACCTGATTGCTCTGCTTTAAATTGCGTTCGTTTTGAGAAATGGTCACTAAAAATGTATCGTCGTGATATAGATTTAATAATAGTAATTATCAAAATACTTCTACTATAATGAACTGCACACGGTATTATACTGTCGCGTGTGCTCGACTGATTTTTTTAATGAGTATATAAATGCTTGCTTAGACAAGTGTCTTCGAGTAGAAAAGCACTCAATTTCACTTTATATTATTATAATTATATTATAATAAATAGAGAATATGTATATAAGTGATTGGATATGAATACAGAGTCTTATACTGTCGAGCGTCCCGACTGTAACTTTCCGGTTTATTAGTTATGATTCTCTCTGATAGTCCAGGTATACACATTAGTAATCTGTGGGTTCTTAATTCTCGTGGATACCTCGTATGCTTGCTATTCCGTCTATTTAGTAATGATTGACTTCTTTAAAGCTTCATTTATGATCTCGATATGATTTATGATATTTAACAAAATTCTTATATTTTATTAAATAAATTAAACAAAATAATATAAAATTGGCTTTGCATAAAACAGTTCACAAAGTAGATTATAGATCGTAACTCAGTAGATCTGTCTTTAAGGAAGACTAAGTATTCATAGAACTAGCCAGAAAACCCCTTGTAGGTCAAATATTACCTTTCATCAATTATTTCCATTAAGTCTTCAAGATACAATTGGCTTGATAAGCACTCGCTATAATCGTGTGTCAACCAGGTTGATGGGAATCGCTATGATTACAGCTACAGCTATTGCTAGTCACTATAAAAGCCGTTAGTTCACCGCTTTAGAGGCTCATATCGACTCGAACATTTCGCGTTATTGGTTATCAATCAGCATGGATCGTTGGCAGAATCGCGTTGCCGTTGTTACTGGTGCCAGTTCAGGCATTGGATCGGCTATTGTAGTGGACCTGGTTAACGCAGTGCGTGATGTGGCTAGTCAACCAATGCTGAAGTCGGAGGACATTTCGCAGGCGGTGTTGTTTACTCTATCCACGCCTCCTCATATGCAGGTGCACGAGATGATAATCAAGCCAGGTGAACTAGGTGAACTACTCTAAAGCTATGTTCTTTCAATTTCCTTATGAAAATAAATAAAAACAAGTCAGGCAGCTACAGTCGTGCAACGCCTGTGGGAGACTCTGAACTAATCGGGGAAAGCAAAAAAATTAAGCAAATATAAAACTAAATTTAAAGCCAAATAAGCTTAAGCAATGTTCAACTCATTATCGTTCGTTCTTGGAAGAGAGCAGCAATAGTGAGTGAGCGCGCAAGAGCGAAAGGGAAAACAAACAACCGTTCCTTTTTTTGCGCGTTGCTGTGTATACACGTATAACTGTAACTGTCCAGCGCGCGTCTGTTTTTACTGAGATGCTTATGAAAACTATGCTGACAAATCAATTGGTGGTTAAAAACGCGTCTTGTGCATATAAATTGCTTTTATAAAATTTTAAAAACATTAAAAATTTTGTCTGGGATGCACCAAGATTCGGACCACAGACCTCTCACACGCAAATCGTACGTCTTATAACTTGAGCCACCGCCTTACATACTGCACGGTCGGCAACCTCAATACATATACAGCACGAGTTTTTGCATTTGTCATATATATATATATTTATACGAATTTCTAAAGAAATTTGGTTATTGCTTTCTCTTAAATTCTCAACATTTTCTGACAAATAAGGCAAAATTAATAATATATGTATATATAAAATAAAAGTAATTAATTTATAATTATTAAGAAATGTAATTTGGAATTGTCAGCAGTGGGATTCGAACTCGCGCCTGTGCGGCAATTTTGGCCGCAGAGGTGCCATGGACCTGGTGATCATTCATTCCTTAATATCTTCTATGTTTATGATCCGATCGTGCTAAAATTTTCAGAAAACGTCCGCTACGGGACATTCTCCATATGTGCCAAATCTGAATTCAATCTAAAGTCGGTAGCTTCAGTAATACGTTTTTTTCGATTTGCGCGGGCGGAAGGGGGCGTGGCAAAAATCTAAAACAAACTTGATCTGCGTGCAAACTATACACGTGTTGTCACCAAATTTGGTTACTCTAGCTCTTATAGTCTCTGAGATCTAGGTGTTCATACAGACGGACAGACGGACAGTCGGACAGACGGACAGACGGACATGGCTATATCGTCTCGGCTGTTGATGCTGATCAAGAATATATATACTTTATAGGGTCTGCCACGCCTCCTTCTGCCTGTTACGCACATTTTGCTTTCGTCAAACCTAATAGACTGTGAACTTTTAGTTCAGAGTCTAAAAAATGCTGTAAGGAAATCAAATCTTTGGCGTGCCAAAGATGACCTTTATTTCTTCAATAGTCGATTGAAAATGAAACGAAAGTTGAAATGTGTTTTAGTAAAGTTGCGAAAGCGTTGTTTAATTTTGTTTTTCATCCATATTACGAATGCACTCTTGGAGAGTTAAAGTACATACTAAGTAGCTTGCATTTGAATAATTCATATAACTTCGCTTCCTCATTCTCTTTCATTCTCGGCTAACAACAGTTTCTATGGACACTCTTCGCACTTATAAGTAGATAGTTACAAGATAATACAAGTTAAGAATTAACTAGAGAGAGATGGCCAAGTAAATAACACAAGAAGCGACAAAATATATATGTATGTATGTATATATGTATAAGTATGTGTGTATATAGTACTTGTGTGTATGTATAGATTTGTAGTACAATAGCTAATACAGTTTCCATATAGTTATGAAATATCTATATATGTATATATATATATATATATATATATATATGTATATATATGTATATATAAAATGATTCTGTATCCTTTCTCTCGATTAGACATTTACAACATGGAGTATATGTATCCCGGAAGCAACTATATTACACATAAGTACATTTATAAAATAACTCTTTTAGCTCTTTAAATATGCATGTCATATGTATATATTTTGCATATGAATATGTAGTTACATGCAGGTGTACGTATGGATTTATCATATTATTATTATTATTTCATATATAGAGGAGCTTTTTAGCTGGGCGAAAACGAACTTTAAAGCTATTAAATGTTGACCAAGTTTTGAACAGAGGCTAATAAGCGACGATAGTGCAAAGTGTCTGAGATTTTGTAAGGTTTGTGTTTCTCTTAGGTACGCACACTGGTACAAAATGTATGTTAGTTTAAAGGCAGCGCGGGACTACTGGTCACATACAATATACGTGAAACGTATGCATAAAGTACTCTAGGCTTTATAGGTCTGTGTGTGTGTGTGTGTGTGTGAGTGTATGTGTGTCTTTGTATGCGTGTATGCGTGTATGCGTATATATGTGTATGTGTTTGACTAATCATTAATGGTGGTAATCGTGGATTAATGGGCGGCACTGATTTTGTGTTAGTTAACATTCGCTATATGTTTATATATATATATCGTAGATATATGTGTGTATATAATAGATGTATATACTTATGTATGCATGTATACACTATAATACTATGTATTTTATGCAAATTATTAACTATAATACAGTTTACACTCACTTCTTTCAAGTAGCATTTGTATATAACATTGAGCTGCAATATAATTTGTGTAAGTACAATATAGAATATCTGTTTCACTGTTCTATTTCATATATATGTATACATATATATATATATATATATATATATATATATTTATATAATTAGTTAAGATCTGCCCTTAATTCGAATACAGTTGAAGGGACAGACCTTATTATAGTTGCCTCGTTGCCATCGTTTTTACAGTTTTGTGGCTGACAGTTTCATTTCAGGACTTTAAGTACAATTTGATATAATTTTCAACTATCGCGTAATTATCTCGTGAGATTGATTAAACGTAAATGACACAGGCTATACAGTTTGAAGAAGTTTGAAGCAGTTCTGAGGCTAAGATAGTATAAGATACATATTTATATAGTAGCACTTATAAGTATGCATAGGCTGACATAAATACTTAACTCGATTCTGGCGCTGCACTAAGGGCTTTATGGCCATCAAAAATATTTGTTTAATTCTTTCGTTTTTTTTTTTCGTTTCTTTTGCTTTTTAGGTTAGCTACAATAGGCACAACACATAATAGCGATCGATCATATAGTACACATGTTCCACTATTATAAATATTTTTGATTTCACATTACGTATTAGAAAAGTTCTAGAGCTTTGTTGCTTTGTTGCTTAAGGGAAAATTAATCTTAATATGTAGAGAGAAAGAGAAAGTGAGTGAGAGAGATAAAGAACGAGAGAGAGTGAGAGAGAGAGAGAGAGAGAACTTTACAGCATTTACAGAAGTGCACATACAAAAGAGACGACTATATGACTATCATGGAATTTGGGGAATTGGGGAATTGTGCGATGTTTAGGATTAGGATCAGGGATAGGGCAAGTGCTAAGGTTGCTAAGTAGTTACAATGTACAGGACTACGTTGTTAACGCTGCTTCAGCTACATCTTCATCTATGTATATCTACATCTACTTTCTCCCCAGCTTCTTCTTATTATATAGCAGCTTCCGAGTTGTACTTTCGTTCAGTTTGATTTGTGCCGACATGTTGAGCTTTTACTTTGAAATGGTTTGCCTGCTGTGGAAGAACTGCAGGCGGCGGTCAGAGAGTGTGGGTAGAGTTCGAAATACAGAGTCGGTGTGTGTACAAATATGTGTATGTGTATGTAGGTGAGTGAGTCAGAAATAGAGAGAGAGACAGAAACAGAGAGAGAGAGAGAGAGAGAGAGAAAGCGTGCGATATAAACGTAGCCTTGACCTTAACCGTTCTACAAACAGCTTCACGGCCGATCAAAAAAGCAACTTTGAACTTAGATTTGGTTGAACAGGACATCGTGGACACAGGGAGTGTAGGGCATTCCATTCATAGCCTGCAAGCTTACGAAGGATACATCTGTAAACAGAAAGAATTAAAGAGAGAGAGAGACAAGCAAACAGAAAGACAGAAGACAGAAGACAGACAGAGAGGGTTTGTGGTAGGGGCCTGTTAATTGCGCCTACAGATCAAAATAAAACTCAACAAGCATTGCCTAAAACTGGTTAACCTTCAGCTCATTGCCCTGCAGCTGGACAAGGCGAAAGGCTTCCCGTATGGTGGGCGTCATTAGGAGCTTCAGATTATCCTCAGCCTCGTTGGGCAACGAGCGCAGCAGCTCCATGGAGGCCACCACCAATTGAGCGAGTGCCGCTCGCTTATAATTCGAATCCTTCAATATGCTCGTCGCCCGCTGCTGTTCGATCTCCGGGGAAATGGACTCCGCCTCGGTTTTGGCCGCCTGTCGATTTGTATCAAATGGATTGCTGCGACACTTGGGCTGGAACTCACTAATCAGCGTTGTCATTGTCACATTCTCTTCCTCCAGCTGCACACACTTGCTTGGCGATGTTGAGTTATTGCCAGTTCCGCCCAGGGATCCGTTGCAGCCGTCGGTGGTGGCATCTGTGTGATTATTTGCGCTGCTGCTGGCCGCATCCCCGTTGCCATTGAGGGCAATGCACATGGACTTGGCTGTCATGTGCAGAGGCAGCTTCTGCTGCGTTCGCAATTTGCCATTCTCGATGTCATGGAGCGCGGAATTGCTCAGATAGAGTTCACAGACCAAGTTCCAGGCATCCTGCAGACAGAACAAGTAGCGTACAAAGTTCTCCTTCTTCTTAACTGTGGTGGTGTTCAGCCTTGAACATGATTCCAATATGAAGTTAAGGTCCTCCGCGCCAAGATTGTACACCACAATGTCGTTGAGATGGGAGTCAACCAATGCGATGTAGTATATCATCCAGGACGAGGTCATTTGCTTGTACAGATTGGCGGCATATTCAATATTCGACACCTTCTGCATTAGAAACTTGAGTCCGGGACGTGAATCGAACTCCAGGGCGGACATTAGATATTGTTTGACGCAGCGCAACAAGATCTCCTTGGAGCGGAAGTCCAGATCGTAATCGTGGCTGGGCGTTGATGCCGATGCCGCGTAATTATCGAAGATACAAGTGGAGACCGCCTGGGGCACGCACTTGAGACGTGACAGCAGCAACTTTGCCACAAGCTGCAACAGCATTTGATTGGCCAACAGACCCACCACAAGATTCTTGAACGGAATGCGTATGACAAAGTTATCCAGATTGGAATTGAAGCCATTGTTCAGTGGATACAGGAGAAACGAATAGCTGCGATCATCCGACAACTGGGCTGAGCTGGAGCAGCTGCTTTTGCACTGACCCCCGGGAGCTGTAGGTGTTGCAGTCTGACCCGGTCCCTGGGATTGGTTTGGCTCACGCTGATTGTCGGAGAGGAAGACCTGCTGGGCAAGCGCATAGATACGTGCCAGCTCCTCGAGTGTGCTGTCTCGCCGTGCTGCAACCTTCACATTGGCACAGTCGCCATAGAAGCTATTGGACTTCTCATGAAAGGCGAAGGAGAGCTGACGCAGTGGCGCAATGGTCACCGTACACGCTCGATGTATGGCCGAACAGGCAATCATCCACTGTGATTCGTTGAACAGCATTCCCGTGGAGAGTATAACGTGCTTCAAACAGGAAACCGATATCCTTGCAATCGCCTCCTGCGATTGTGCCGCACACTCAATTAGCACCAGCAAGAGCTGCTTTAACGCCAGCGTTGCCGAGCTGGATATCTTTGTGGGCGACTCAATGAGATTGTGATTGACAGAGACACTGGTTGGATTTGTTGTGTTACTGTTGCTGTTGCTGTTGGAGTTGGAATTGGGGTTGGGGTTGGAGTTAGAGTTGCTGTTGATGTTGATGTTACTATTGCAATTGTTGTGCTCATCACTGGCGGAGCTGGAGCTACTGTCGTACTGTGCGTTGCTGTGGTGCTCCGTCGCTGGCACCTGTTCGGTGACAAACTTGAGCTTGGAATAAATCAGATTATCGGCGGGATGTACGATTTGTGCTAGACGCGTCTTGGTGCTGGCGCCCAGACGCCGTTGCTCCGGTACAGACTTCTCAATGAACTCCACAACCAAATCGGTGGTCATACAGCAGCAATGCTTGAAATTCTTCTCAATCAGCTGCCAGCTGGCGGCCGTTTTATTAATGTAACGTAGCCAATCCTGTATCATGGGAATCAGCAGATGATTAATGCAATAGAATCCAAAATCAATGCCCGGAGTGGACAGAAGATTCTTGAATAGCTTAAAGATTGTTTGCAGAATCGGCGCCTGATGCGAATAGGGACAAACAATCAGTGAATTGGTTAAGCCATCCAGCAGCAAGAACCACACTTTGAGCACTCCCGACGGCTTGTCCATTTCATCAATCTTCACAATCGCATCCTTGTCAATGTGCAGCGATCGATATGAGATCATGTACTGCTCATTCTTCGTCTGCAGATAATCGTTGCCAAAATAGGTGAAGTTCTCCATGGAACTGGGTATGTTAGCGTCTATGATATGCGTATACGAGATGCCTTTGATCTTGTACGTCGAATGAAAGTTGGGGCATTTGGGCATGCTGTACATGAAGCCCAAAATGCTCGAGCATCGCTCCAAAAAGCGCAATGTCTCATGCAGAAAATCCGTTGGCCTGAACGTGTTATCATTATCCTCGCCGCAGGCGTTATTGTTGGGCCGCCGCCACCGGAGATCTCCAGATAGGACAACAGACAGAGAATGCAGTCGAGGCCAGCATTAGCAAAGACTAGCGTATTATCCGAGTCGAGGAACACCCTAAAGATGTCGATGATGTTGCTCATGTTCAACATGCGACTGCGGGCATTGCGAAGGGTTCCAAACAATGGCCTCCACCCAGATCGTATCTCAGTGCGATGCGCCTCCACAATCTCATACAGGCAGGCCACAATCTGATCCTGCACATCCACATCGCACGTGTCCATGCTCAGCAGATTCTCGAACGGCTTCAACAGAGCCTCATTGAAGTGGAAATATGGTAGCTCCGATTGCTCCACCAGCAATGCTGTGATTATGTCATGTATATACTCGATGGCACGCTTCGATATCATGCGATCCCGATGACAGGCAGCCTAAAACATAAACAGAAAGGCGTTAATATGGCATCCATACTTCGAATACCAGCAACCTGCTTCAAAACATCAACATACATCCATTAAATGGGGTCCTGTAATGGCCCAGACTTTGAGTACATGCAGAAGAGGTCGTGAGCTGCGAAATACTTTGAGCGTCACATCGCCGATGCGATGCAGTAGCAAGGACATCGGTAGCGAATCGAGCTTCTTCCAGCCCTTGCTTGGCCACCAGATGCGTGTGCCGTTGCCCTTGCGTGTCACTTGGCTCTTGTAGAGCTGATCGCGTGAGGAGCGACAGAGATGCTTCAGGAATTGACACAATGAGGGCAAGCTGAGCCGTTCGGCCGCATCGCTGAACAGGTTCTCGGCCTGGTGGGAGAGAGCACAGAGCACCTTCGAGGTGTCGCTCTGACTAAGCAGCACAGTCTCATTGGTGCCGGAATACACCTTCAATATGGATGTGATGTTCGTGTTGGGGCTCTGCAGTGGCGCCTGCAAGAAGCTGTACACATCCACGCTGTCAGAAAGAGTAGGAAATAAATTAACGTTCAGTTGCAATAATATTCAAACAGCTGGTGAAATAGTTACAAACTGGGGATGCACTCAATTGGAGCAGAGGAGCAGAGGGGCAGGCACTCCTTGAATAATTGAAACTTCTTTACTAAATCTGTGAATTCACCTCCACCTTAAGTTGTCATTTACATTTTACAATACTGATAAACAATATAGAAATTTACAACAACTGTTTTTCTTAGGAAATACTCCAGTGAAATAGGCATATGAGCGTTGAGATTATTTAAGATAAAACTTATCTCCACTCGAATTGTCTCCCTTAAAATGTGTTTCGCATCAGATGATGATTAATTCCTTTGCATAACTTGTTGTCCTAAACGGCTAGACGCCAATGTTGCCTCTGGTCTGCCTAAAGCTGGTTTTCCCCTTAATCATGATCGCAATGATCAGACCGCGGTGGTCTCTACGTGGTATTCTAGTGTAAAATCACATTCAGAACAAAACTGTTGAGCTTGAAATGCATATAAATAATTTTACTGACTCTCTGCTTATTAAAGAGAATGATTGCTTTGCACTTCTTGGCTTAACCCCACGCAAAAGTCCAATAATATAGGACAGCCACGACCTGCGACGCGGTTAGTCTTATACTATCTATTATATTTATTTACACATATAATATAAATGTAATAATATTCACGTAAAATGCAGGAGGGAAATTCACTACACATCACATATTGTGCAGATAGCAAGAGGAATCAACCGGGATTCGCTCCCAGGATCTCTTGATTGATGTGTGAACGCTCTAAGAACTACGCAATAGATATTATGACTTCGCTTTCAGTGTTCCTTCAACGATTCTCTACGAACATCGTGAACTCTAGCAATACGTCATTTACGTTTCGGGGGCGTGGCAAAATCATGCACACTAGAGGACTATTGTCACCAAATTTGGGAACTCCAGCTCTTATAGTCTCTAGGTTCTAGGTGTTCATGCGGACAAACTGTTCGGCTGTTCAAGTGCTGATCATGAATATATATACTTCACAGGGTCCGAGATGCCTCCTTCTGCCTGTTACATGCATTTTAACATGCTTATTAACCCCTCAACTCCTACCGAGTCTACAAATCTACTGCGAAGATTCGATAAAATACAACCAAAGGCTGAAATGCCCATACATGTACTTATTTCACTGAGGTAGTTACTTAATGTTACATTGCATTACGGTTTTTCAATATCTACAAAGCTTTGCGAGGATATCCAATCTTATTTGTTGCTAATAATTTAAATTAAAAGTATTTCAAGCATTCAAAATTCCCTCTCTTCGTGTAATGCGGTTCAGCATTCACTGTGCAATAATTGAATAATTGAACTACGCCAAGTTACTTATATTAATCAAATGCTGAGCCAATGTTAGTGGCAATGCATTTGGTTAATGTAATCGGGAACAGTTGGTGTTATCACTCACCACGTTTCATCGTCATCAATTGGTATAGAGGATAAATTCAATTTATCCTGAGCATTGCCATTATTCAGCTTCTCGCCCGTCTCCAGATCGCGTCGACTGCTGCCTGGCGAGGCAGCTATTGAAGGATTCTGCATGCTGAAGATCTCATGTTCCAGCTGACTCACATGGCGACACACTGCAAAGATGCTCTGCCAGCAATCGGCGCTGTAGCTGCCCAGATTCAGGCCACCAGTGAGCACCACATCCATGGACATGGCTTGGCTCGCGGAGATGCGTGGTCCGCTTGTCTGGCACACGTTGGAGGCCAAGAGATTGAGTATTTTGCCAGCCAAATGCTGTAGATTGAGGCTGTTGCTAAGTGTCGCCGCCTAAGATGCAATAGGAGAGTTAGATGCTGCATCTGCTTGATGTACTTCATCACTTACCGAATGTAAACCGTCCAAGCACATAGCGTACAGAGCCTCGCCATTGGACTTGTTCGCCTTGGCTTTGACACGCAGCGTGCGCTTGGAGAGGGCCACCAGCTTGTTGGATGCAGTGCTCTGTAGGTCGCCCAGTCCCGAGCTAAGCACAATCACCATCGAATCCCAGCAGCAAGTGAGCAGACGGCGGCACAGTTTCTTTGCCGCTTCACGCCGCTTATCATGCTGTTCATTATCACTGTGCTTCACTGTCGCCGTCTGCAGGCGCTGCCATTCGGATAACATTTGAGTGCTAGCCAAACCGCCGGCATCGCACAGCATGTCCACCAAAGCACAACGCGGCCCATTGCCCTCCAACTGTTGCCTGGTCATGGCTTCCAGGATATTGCAGACGATGACCGACTGATAGAGCTCGCACAGCCAGGGCGAGGAGAGGTAGACGAGCACCCCAGTATTCTGCACGGAGGTAACAAACTGTTGCTCCGACATGGGCACCAGTATATCCTTGGACGGCTGCTGGTCATAGTAGCCGGCACGCATTAGCTGCAAACTGAGCAGCAACGATGAATATATGGCCAGGTAAATGCCATCCGCATTGATGGCCGTCAGATTGTAATCAAAGTCGGAGAAGTTCATGCTGTTCTCCTGGCACACTGCCGATGCGAACTCCTGCATTGCCTCGTCCAGTTCAACGCAGCTGCGTAACCGCAGCAACTTCGGCACCAGATCCTGTCGCAGGGCCTTGGCAAAATCTCGGGCATGCTGGCGATCGTTGTCGCTGTCCGTTCGAATGGGCATGACGGGCGCCTCAAGGTGAGAGTATGGCCAGCGATTCTCTACACGCGATGTCTCATCACTAGAGCTGCTAGGCTCATCGTCCTCAGGCCCCTCAGTGTCACCCGAGCCATTTGAAGCCGCATCTTGTTCATGCGGCGGATCACACTCGCTCTCCGACCCAGACGACGTCTCGAACACGTTCTGCCGGAACTCAACAATGGCATCCCGATACGGTGCCGGCAGTCGAGCCATGCTCTGGTATGTCAAGGGTCCTGAGTAGTCCGCATCCTTTAGCGACTCATGGCGCGCATTCACAACCTGCACAATCTGATCGCTAATCATGGACTCGGTCAGCTCACCACTGCACAGCACCTGCAGGCTATCCAAGAGTGCCACCATGCACTCCACGCTCGCCTGCAGACTTGCTTCAGTGGCACTGCCTGCACTGGCGCCATACGCACACTCCTCCATGGCATCAACCAGTCTAAGGGGAGTGAACAATAGAACAATAGAACAATAGAGATTAATTAGATTAATTATTGAATCATTGATCGTTTAATGTCTTATGTTCTACGCACAGTCGGAAGAGCGCCATCTCATCGCTGCAGCCCTGAGCCGTGTTCTTGTCCACATAAAGTATGACGGCCAGATCTATAAGCCTTTCGGGACTCTTGAAGATCTCGCGCACACACCTCAACGGCTCTGTGCGATTCAGCGGCGCCGGCAGCAATACCATGCGATGGAACAACGCCTCCAACATCGGTCGCAGCGATCCATGTGCCCCGGCAATGCGCAGCAGCTGAATCGCCGTCAAGTAAACGCAACGCGCTTGCGGTCCATCCAAGCCAGGTCCTGTAAAGAAGCCACGTGCCTCGTTCTCAATCATGTGTAGGGCATCCCTGCATATGAAAATAAGCATCATTATTATCTTGTAACACTCTTTATTCAATTTCGAGGTCATGTTTAAGACGATCTGTAAGATTGGGCTGAGAAACCTCAAGAAACAACGAAATTGTCTATAACAAATGTTTATTTCGGTCAACTATATGATATATCGGTTAGATTCTAAACAAATCTACTCAGAAAATAAAAGATAATAGGAAATAGCAAATACAAATAATAATCTGTGAGATTGGGTTGAGATTCTATAACTCAAGAAACAATACAAAGTAACCCGATATTGTCGGAAACATACATATGTGTGTACTGCCTGAAGCTAAAAGTAGTATCTATAACCAGTTTCCTAGAGACAGCTGCAAAACTGGAAGACTGGCTTGCACAGAAACAGATTAGTGAATCGTCCTGATCATATATATATATATATATACGCTTCATGGGATCTGTAACGCCTTCCTTTTAATTCGTTAAACTTTTCGTGACAAATCTATAATACTCTCTGTCATGTTATAGACTAGCTCAGTTTTCATTTTTGAATCAATTCCCCAAAAACGTGTACAGGACACTCATCTGATCTAGGTATTCTTCATAAGCATATATACAATTCTGTTCTGGATTGTATTGGAAACATAGGCAACACTTATGAGGAATTGGTGTGGAATAGCTTACTCACTTGTAGGTAAACTTTTTGTCCAGGTTAATACGACCGGGTGAGCCGAGGGCGGCGGCCAGCGTTGGACAAAACTTCTGCCAGAGGAATGAGGTGAAGTGCGGATTGGCATGCACATTGCGCGGTAACGCCGAGCTGAGCGTGAGTATGCACTCGGTGAGGTAAAGCGAGCTGGGATTCTCGCATTTCTTGTTCGGGGACGCATTGTTGACATTGGGTTCCACGAGGCGACTGCAGAGCCACTGCATCACGGGTATAACCTCATTATAAACGGCCGAGGCCTGAGTCTGTGTCATCAGGCCAGCTGGCGCTGTCTTCTTAACCTCCTCGGCCTCCTCGATTAGAAATGCGCAGAATGTTCGCAGACACTGAGAGGCGGCGGCTAGTGAGGCAGCCTTGGTTGCCCGCGAACCCATCTCCCAGCACTCGCCACAGCGTGAAAGTATCTCAATAAGAAGTCGACCATTCAGCGTGCACGCCGGTGAACAAGCCATGGCCAGGAAGAGTCGCAACACGTTTACCACGGTGTCCTCGCTGCTTGTCGATGGCAGAATGCCATTTGTGGCACGCAGTAGTTGCGATGGCAGCCACACTGAATCATCTTCCGGCTCCAGGCCAATGTAGAACCGTTCGTCCTTGATGACGCGCTTTTAGTAAAATATATTTAAAATTATAATTCTATATAAATAACAAGTAAGTGAAATACTGAGCTGAATTCTATTAAGATTTTGCAATCTTCTGTCAACACATTGTTGAACTATAATGTCCTTCTGGACTTACGTACCCTCGTCAGTGTTCATCAACATATTATAATTTACTATTATTCATAATCTGTCAAATTTAAATTTAACCTTGAAAATATTACTAATTATAAATTTCCGATACAAAAATATATTCTTTCAAACTTGTATTCTAATTTCGTTTCAATTATTTCGTATTGATTTGAAATCTTCTAAATCTTCTACTTCTACGCTTCTTCTGCTCATGCTCATACCTAAGGAATCCTAGCCCCCCTCACCGTTTTGCTCTGACTCGGGCAATTAGCTAACCCATTTCACAATTATTGTCCGTCAGTCTGAGTCTGGGCATTTCCTTGCGGAAACAGGCGCACAATTGCCTGAGAACCCGTTCGATAATTGACTCGTCCGCCTTTTGGTACTTACATGCAGACCATTGAGCCCCATTGTGATGAACTTAGGTCGCTTCGTGTCCAAGGCCATTTGCAGTGCCGTAAAGCAAACGGAGCGCAGCTCATGCGATGGATCCCTATGTATGCCATGTTGTCGATAAAGTTTATCTGCAAATAAATGGCAAATCGAAACGTTCCAAGGCATTGTCATCATAAAACCCAGCACAAATACCAGTTAAAATATTACAGATAAGCTAGGCAACAATTAGGGCTGATAATGGACCGGGGGATAGTATGGAGGAGAGGAAAGGCAGGCAACTAGTAACAAACCGTTGCCTACTTTCCTGCTGACGTTGAAAGCAAGCAGCGTACAAAAAAGGAACAGAAAACAAAACAATGGAAATGCCAGCGGATGTGCAAAAGGGCGGTTACGGCAACAACAGCAACAACAACAACAACAACAACGATAACAACAAAATAACAGAAACACGTTGGAAGGAAATTGCGTTCTTGCATGTCTTCAATGTGCGTTGCTGCTTTTGTGCTTCTATTGTTGTGGTTGTTGTTATGGTACAACTTTAGACTGAAACTACGTACATGTACACGTACATGTTCACACACATATGCAAGTATTTACCGTAAGCAATTTGCGCTGTTTGTCGCAACGCGTTGTGTTTGGTGCCCGTTGACTCCTTGATAATTAGCAGAAAAAGGTCTTCCATATTGAAAAGGCGCCCACACACACACACACACGCTCATACGACTCTTCACTTTGTGTGCGTGTAAAACTTCTCGCTCCCTCTCTCGCTTTTTCTCGCTTGCTTGCTTGGCGCTGTTGCTCGCTGTCGCCTCTGTTACACTTGATTATGTGTTGTTGTTAGTGTTGCCTTTGTTCTTGTTGTTGCTTAGTTGTAAATGCGAGCGGCAGGCGCGAATTCTTTGCCCTTGCATGTCATCAACATCAACTCAATTGGCTTCAACGCCTGCACAAAAAAGTGGAGTAAAATCAATAAATGTAACGGAAACAAAATGCATTTAACCCATTGTGACCATATTGTTGTTAATATATACATATAAGTGTCATCAGGCCTATATTAGTGCGTGACTGCTTTCGTGTGTGTGCCTGCATATGTATGTGTGTATGCATTGCTGTTGCTCTTGGCGACCACTTGCAAGTCTTTACACTGTTCTGATCATGACTCACACGCCCACTTGAGCGACAACAAAACATAAAAAAAAACAAACTTAGCTCTTGCATTTTGCACCTTCAGAAAGTTCAAACAGTGTGTATCCGTTTTCCTTGAAGAACTTTTCGTACAATAAATGGCGCATATACCTCCACCTACACACTGTCAGAAAAAACTCACACACATTCACATATACACAAACAATATACGTGCAGTGCACTGCATCGTGCGGAATTCAAATTTGAATGTCCTTTTTTCTTTCCATATGCCACACTATTCACAACTGCTTCAAGACCTTGACAGCTTTCAACGTTTATCTTTCTCCTTTTACCATTTCGTTTTGTAGCGCTTATTGTTCAACTCTTGTCTACCACTTGTGGTTTAAAGTTTTTCCTTTTGTTTTATTTTTTATTTTATTTTTTGTATTTTTTGGTCGAATGCCTTTATGCCTTACAAATAAAGTTGCAATTGGTATTAAGTGCGCGCTGTGCGACAAATGCTGGCAGCAACTGAAACTGAAAACAATTTTCTTTTACGCTGGATTTGGCGTACAACACATGCATACATACACATACATATGTCACACACACATGATGATAAACCGTTACTTGCTTGAAATGCGCATGCTCCTGAACAATTCAACCGTGCTCGAATGTTAAAGAATAAGGTAATGTCAAAAATGACACTCATCTTAACTTATGTACGTCACAATGCTTTATTCAACAAAGAATATCTACAAAAACGCACATATGTATGTACGTATATGATTTGTTCAGTAGGCTTCTTTTATTTGATTATGTATCGATAATGTTTAGCTTCATTAATCTGAAATACAACTAAAACGAGGTACGGTAAATTTATACTCCAGTGACCATGTTACAAGTGTGACGTCATACTCCTACGCTCCTACAGAAGCAACAGAAATGTTATAGTTTGTACACCCAGATTTTCTATTAAACAGCTGATTTTTGTGGGACGAATAATGGAAAATCAATATTGAGTGTTAAAAATGCATTCCGGCACAATAAATTCTGATAAAAATACAGAACAGCTAAACAAATGCATAAAATAACGCAAACTGTTTGATAATGTGCAACCCTTGGATTGTCAAGTAACAAAGTCAGAAGCAATCCTCCCAAGCTGGACACTGATCATCTCCACAGGTGGTTTATGCAACATGCTCTTAAATGCGCGCATGTTGTCCCTGGTCTGTTGATACGTCTCACTCATTGCTTCAAATGCAATTATTTATATGTATTTCGAATTATTTTAAAATAGATTAACTTGCGCATTAAATTAAAAAAAAATTAAACACAAATTGAATTGCATATCAAAACCATTCTTTGCTCTCATGACAATAACGAAGACTACGTAGGACGAATGCATGGTGAGTGCTGCTTCGGCTCCGAAACTGCCATGCGTGGAGTTTACTTCACGGGTTTCGATTTCCACAGGCCATCATTGAGAAAATGATACGTTTCTATGCCAATTCCTTTGTTCACTTTCAAACTGCAAAGGAAAAAGGATTTGATTTGAGCAGCTCTTGAATACAGTTCCGATGTACTTACATATCTTCTGTGGATAACGTGAGTAAGCCAATCGCTAGCGCATGCTCCTTGCCTTCGGCCATAATTGCCACAACTGTGCCCTTATCTGCCGGTGTCATGCAGGCGCCCGGAGATGTCAGACCCGGACACATGACGTTGGCACCACTTAGCACAAAACGTATGGCACCCTTGTCCACTTGCTGCATGGTAACAAAATAAGGGAATTTGTGAAGCAAACGCAACGTGGGCATCCAGGGACCGTCTCGATGGCGAAAGAAGACCTGCTCACCGGCACCATTTAATAACAATTCAATGTGATCGTGGCTAAGACACATTAGTTGAATATAATTGCTCGAGTCAGGGTATGGTTGATTGCTTACCATTTTGCAATACGATATGAATCCTTCTTAGGAAGTATCATATCAATGTGAGTCTCCAACTTAGGATATGCTTCCAATAACTTGGCACGTATACCTTTCTGTACTGATGATTTAAGTTGTTGTATCGAAGAGATACTGTCTTTTTCCTCGAATCTACATGATTACCTGTTTATTAGTCAGTTGATTTACAGCCTGCTTTATACATACTTTTTGAACATTTTGTAAAATATATTCCAATGGCCGCAGTTGGTTGAAGGTGGCCAAGAATCGGCACGAGCAATAAGCGAATTTGACAAAACAATGGCGATGCCACCTTTTTAAAACAATGCAGTTAATATCGTTTATAAATATCGCATGGACATTTTTAGGTCGTACCGATATTTCGATATCAAAAATATCAACCCTTTAGTATTGCAGCAATCTAAGCACGACATGTCAATTGTTTTTAAAACGTATTCGAATGAAATATGTGGTTTTATTGTTTCTAAGAGCAATTCAAACATTATCGACTACAACTTATATTGTAACAAGTAAAAATGTCACTTTTTCCGGCTTACGGCGACGCTGGCCACAGCCGTAAACCGAATATTGTGGATGCCCCCGCAGAGTTGCTGTCAGCTTCAGGTATTGTTTACATTTAAAATAAATTGGTTTTATTCTGATCGCCTTTTACAGGTAATGTTGATGGTAATAAGGGTAATTGGCTGAGCAATCACAGCTATAATTTGTCTGCTGAAGTTTCGGTGCCATCATTCAGTAGTGAATCTGACTCCGAATCGGATTCTTCTTCCCAAAGACCTAGTCGACCTGGACACCAGGAGCCCACTGCGCAGCGTCTCTTGGAGTTTGATAACACTGTGGAATTCTACGTGGACAAGACACCAAACAAAGCGCAACGAAAACTAGACACCTTGCCGCGTTTTTCTCGGCCACAATACAAAATAAATCAACGTCGTTTAGTGGATCCAAGTCAGGCGCCGCGACATAAACGATGGGCAAAGAAAAGTTTACGTCATTTCAAACAGGCTGTGCCAAGAGTTGAAAACAAACCGTCCGAGGAAGAGAGCGATGAAATCATGCAGCGAATCAGAAAACTTAAAGCTATTGTCGCCAAAAAGCCGCAAGAATTGAATAGTTGGATCGAGCTGCATCACCTGCTGAGTCACAACTTGACCAAAACGAATCGCTTGGCAGTAGCCGAGCAACAGCTCCATATGTTGGAAACCGCACTACAGGAGCTCCCTGGCAATGAAAAGCTGCTGCAGTTGTACGTGGCCACTTTAAGTGTCACATATCCAGACAGTGAGGTAAAATAATAGTCAGATATGCAAATATATATATATATATATAACTATACTCTTCATTACTAGGTGGCCACTCAGATTGAGCAACTGCTGGAGCGACATCCTTTTGAGTACACTTTGTGGACTGCCTTGATAATGACCACGCAGGGCACCATGGCCCGTTGCAATGTTCCGGACGTGCTGAATATATATGAACAGTGTATGCGTCGTATGAATCTGGGACAAAAGGATTCGGATATGGACACGGATGATCTAATGCTGAAACTGTTTCACAATTGTGTTCTTTTCCTGCGCCAGTCGGCCAACTGTGCTCTCATGTTCGCGCTGCTCAAGCTGGCCCTGGAGCTTAATACGCAGCATTTGCATTTTGATTGCTTTGTGGCACGTGCGGCAGTTGAACGTCCACTTGTTGAATATGAAGAGCTGGTTTTGCGATCAGGTATGCCCATGCCAGAGATTTGGACACGCATCGAGCGCTTGCGGCAGGCGTTTAACTTTCTTCCATATCCACAACTGCGTGGCCCAGTGGAGGAGGCAGCGAACGCTGGACTAGACCCACAACGCTTCATTTACACTGAAGACGTATGTCGCTATATTTATCCTTTGAAATCAAAGGATAATAAATTGTACCTGATGCTGCTGGCTGTTCAGCTGACCAAACTACCGTTTGTGCGCACCAACAGCCTGGCAGACCGTTTGTGCGCTCGCATTGATCAAATTGGTGACTCTGAAGCCGTCGAATTGCTGCTGGCCAGTCTGGGTGATCGGCACAGCTATTTGTTGCCACTGAATCGGTGCGGGCACTACACCGAATCCATGTTGCAGCTCGCAAGGGAGCTCTATGTTAGTCCTACTTTCATGCCGCACTTTATTGGCAGCGAGCTGTACGAACAGTGTCTCAGCAACCTGCTGCTTACTTGTAGTGAAGCCTTCAACAATCCTAATGATGAGGCCAAACGACGCGTCTTCATCATACTCTGGTTTCGTTTCGAGCGGTTACGTCTATTGCTTCTCAAACTTACTGGCAAACTAACTGAAGGATATGTGCGAGATGCTCGTCAACGTCAACGTCAATTGCTGCGCCTGGAGGCAAATCGTTGTGTGACCCGTTTTTACACCGAGCTGGGCATGTTTGAGTACGAAGCGTTAGGGGATGAGGACAAGTCGAGCGATTTGCGCGTCTTTGACAAAATTATAGACATGCCCGCAGATCTCAATGATGTTGATCTGCTGCACGCAAACGTGGTCTATGCTGAAATGCTATTTGCCCGCGAACAGTACAAGGAGGCGGAACATATACTTAGCTGCTTGGTAATTCAGCGATCACCCAATAGCAGAGTTCCAGTGGAGCTTGAAAAGGCGATTAATGCAAGCAGTCAACATTTGTGTGAGGCATTGGAGGCGGCTAATGAGGATATCTCCAGGGCAACACAGGCGATGCCTCTGGAGGATTACTTTATGCCCAACAAGCTGATGTTGCTGCTGCGCGTCCATTGCCTGCTGCTGTGCATGAGCAATCAGTCAGTGAACGCTCTTGAGATGCTTAATAACAAGCTCAGCCTTGGGATCTTTGCTAATGTAGATCTCGAAGTTGAGCCAGCATGGAATTGACGCGATGTCGCTTTATACGTGAGCAACTCCGTGAGTTGCAGTTGGTGATCATACAGCTGCCGTCTTTATCACCTCAGTTATTCTCGCCCTGCGATGGAAGAAAGCAACTGGTTTCTATGCTCGAGCAATCGTTGCTGGAGTTTCCCAGAAATCTTGCAATGCTGCAATGTTGGTCAACGCTTAGCTCGCTGCCTTGGTATAAGCTTCGTGGTCAACTTGTGCACACCAAGGCTGGCATTCTGGCGTTACTCCATATGGTAATTGCCGCTCGGTGTCGGTTCATCCATCAGACCAAGTCCAACAAATCGACTGTAATTGATGAGCTATTTATCGAGGAATTTCAACAAGGACATTTCGAGAATTTAGTTCGCAATCGAGTGCTTAGTATGTTTGAGACATTTTTGCCAACTAATCAAAATCGCTCCAAAAACGAGGTTGAACAGTACGAAATCCTGCGTCGCAACTCCTTGTATTGGCGTTGTTATTTGCGCAGCCTTTCGAATGAGCGCACGAGCTTTGAACGAAGTAAGGCTTGTTTGTTGATGGCATTGGATGAATGCCCTTGGGATAAAGCACTCTACATGGATGGCGTCACCTATGTACCCCAGGAGGTCGGCAATCTCCAGGATGTAATGACTGAAAAACAACTTCGTATTTACGCAATACCCGAGGAACTCAACGTTCTTCGAGAGGCATAAAACAACAAATTTGTGATGTTCATACATAAATGTTTAAACAAAAAATATGATTTAAGAAAATTTCAAATTTCAAACACTATTAAAACGATGGTGTCAATTTATCGATTACATTTCTTTCGTCTTAGACTAAACTGTAGAACAAACTGTTATCATTAACAGCTCTGTTAACTATACCGGGATGGCGGCAACTAGAAAAACATCAAGGGTTGAAATTAAAATGACTCGAAAAAACCACAATATATTGTCAACTAATTGTGAGGTTAGCTTTTAATTAGTTTAGCATATCGAAATTTTTAAGCAACATTTTAAGATCCTTAAGAGATTTGAAAATTTATTTATTCAACTCCTGTTCTCGGAGATTATATCATAATCCCACTTAATAGTTTCTATCGAATATTAAGAATATATTGTTCAGAACGTATTGTCCTGTCCTGAAGTTTCGGTGCCCCCGTATAAGAGTCAGAAAGCAGAGAGCAATCAAGCACCGCGAGATGACGAGAGTAAAGTTCAAAAATTGCGTATACGCCATGTAGGGAAAGCTCATAAGTTTACACTCAACTTCTTATCCATAGCATAAAAGCAGCAACAGCGAAATCAAAAGCTCCTTCAGCTCATAGGAAATTGTCTGAGCTGTTTGACATTAACGCCTCCGCATCCTGGCCAACTCTGTGCTGGTCGGGTTGGAGTCGCTGTAGTTGGCGTTGGCGATGATGTTCCGTTTGGCAGTCAGCAGTCGGTAGTCGGTCGACAACAGTCCAAGCCTAAAGACGTCGCCGCTGTAGACGCTCGCCTCAGTTTGTAATTTGTATCAGAAGCGCGAAGTAACGGCGTCAAATAATTCTTGTAGGTATAGATGAGCACAGTTAATGCAGTTAGATATTGAGATACTAACGTGATTTAGCACATTGACACATGCATGCAGACATACCCATATATGCACATATCTATGTATGCATGTATGCATGTTTGTATTTGTGTTTTTAATTTTGTTGCCTGGCCTGTCTAGCCTGTTGTGTAAGTGTGCGGACAAAGCAGTAGCTTCGAGTTCGTAGACTCAACAGCGACGTTGGCGCGTACGCTGCTCTACCGTCGCAAAGCTCTTGTGCTCTCCCAATCGCTGACTGCGAGTCAGCTGCGCAGTTGTTGGCGTGTAATAAAAATAAAATCGACATTCATACATACATACATATTCACATAACAAATATTAAAATAATAAAGAGTCGCCATTGCTGTTAAATTTAGTAGTGGAGTGTTTTGGTATCCTTTTAGGCAAGGCTTTGCAACGTCAAGGTCTCTCTGTGGCGGTTTCTTTTATTGACAAGCATATTAGCACACAGCTTTTCAGCGCCAGCTATATTTCTCTCCCACTCACTGTGCCATACACACACACACACACTCTCTCTCTCCCCTCTCTCTCTTTCGCTCGCTCATTCTCTTTCTATGTCTATCGAACTGACGAGTCGCGTCAGACCGAAGCTCGCTCGCGCCAACCGACTGGCAGCGGCCTAACTGCTCGGCTGATTAGTTTAGTTTGTGATTTCAATATAATTAATTTCTGTTTCTGTAGCGGTTTGTTCGGACGTCGAACGTTCGCTCGCTCGCTCACTCACCCGCTTGCTTGTTCGATAGCTGGCTTCGCTTCAGCTTCAGTTTCAATTGTTTTGTTTCAGTCTCTGTTTTCTGCGTTCCGTTCATAGTCGCTGTCGCCGTTTCTGTCGTCATTTTGTTGTTGTCGTGTTTTCGGATTCGTGGCCGCGCGCTTCTCAAATGAGGAATCGGAATCGGCATCGAAATCAGAAACAGAATCAATATCACTATTAAAATCGGTATCGAAATACAGGAATATCGAAAATCGAAATCGTAAATGTGCAACAAATTTCTTAACTAGTATGATGTTTGATCATCATACATTGTTTCTTTTATTACACATTACAAGTGTGTGCGAGTGTGGCTGTATACGTATATGTGTTTGTCAGAAGGGTGGATGACTCGGGAGAGAGTCGACAATCAGCTGAAGATAACGCCATCTTAGGTTTGAGAATTTCAAAATATAATTGAGAGCTGCAACAATTGTTCTATGCCATCATATAACAACAACATCACAAATACAGGCGAAAACTTACTTACACATAGATACATTCATATATAGCTTGTACGTGCCCATGTGCGTCTTCTATACTTGAATATGTGGGTGTATGTATGTTTGTTAATTTCTGTATGGCAGGCAAGCCAAAATTAATATATTAATGAATTTCCAGTTTAATTTTTGAGGTTTATGCGTTTTCGTTTAATATTTGAATTGGTTTTCATATTTCATAACATTTTTCTTCAAGATTTTGTATTTGTTTAATTTGGATCGTAAACTGCCGCCAAATCTATCACAATATCAAAGAAGAAGAGTAATAAAATGTAATAGCAACAAAAACACGATGAAAATGAGATTAAAAACAAAAGGCAACTACAACTACTACAAACATACATACATCAGCAACAACATCGAACAAAACGCACTCATTAAAAGTCTAATAAAGTTTCTCGGTTTTTTGTTGTTGTGTCGTTTTCAAGGTTTTATTTTTCGTTTTTGTTACTGTGCGTATACCCTGTGTGTGTGTGTGTCTGTGTGTTCGGGTTTGTGTGTATGTATGCCGCTTGTATATTTTTATTTTATTTCATTTTCGTTCGATTTTATTTATTTTGTTGTTAGTTTTTTTGTTGTTGTTGGTTTTAGTTTTTTGAAGATATGTTAAAGTGCTATAGCAGCGCTGTGACACCAGCGTCAAAGTTGACGCCGACATCAATACATTGCGTCGTTTAAAAAGTTATTAATTTTAATAATAATTAGCGTAGCGCATTTGTTGCAAAATATTCAATTCAACAACACATACAGGCACAAACTTTATATTATTATTATTTTGTTGTCTCCTCGAATACAAAATATTGCTGACGTCGCATCTGCCGCCGTCGCCGCAGCTGCGAAGTCGCGTCGCTCAGCGTCTCGCATACAAAACAGAGCGAAGAGTAATAGCGTAGGGCGTAAAGAGAGGCGAAGCTCGTACATGCCAACAGCAAGTGCTCACCAATACCAGCACATTCGCAGCCGCAGCCGCAGCAGCAGCAGCAGCAACAGCAGCTGCTAAAAGCACAACACGAAATTTCTTACCTCCCCGTTTCCGTGAGCGAGCCTATAGCTGAAATGTAAGCGCAGATAAGAAAATGAGTTGCGCTTTACTGCAAGCTCAATCAACTGCTCTCGCTTTACTTACTCGCGTTCTCTCAAATGCTTCGCTCAACTTTTCTATTTGGTATGTCCGAGAATATTCTCATGTTGCCGTTAGCAGTCATTATCATTATCAGCATCGCTGAATGAACAGAGCTTTCGCAATCTGATCTACAACAAGTCAATGGCGGCAGCGGCAGTAGCAGTAGCAGCTGAGGCCGCAGCAACAACAAGTGTTTCCTTAATTTCTCGCTCTTTGGTGCACTCACAGATTACGCATACGTAGCGTGTACCGAATTGTAGACTGCAGGCGAGCACTGTGTAAACAATTAACAACGAAAACAATGTTATGCAGTAACTACAATAACAATAACAACAACAACACAGATAGAACGTGCTAAATTGAGTAACCAAAAGCTACTTATATGCATACATACATACATACATGGATGTACATAAGTGTGCCTATCTGTGCCTTCACATATATACATACATATATATGTGTGTTGTGTGTGTGTCAAAGAGAGAGAGAGAGTGTACAAGCTATTTTTGGTTTTGCGACGACGACTTGCCAGCACCAGCAGCTACCACCTGATGTTGCCATTGCCATTGGCGTTGCGTCAACGTCGCTGTCGGCACTCAAGTCAGTCGTTAGGCCAGGTCGAGGCAGCAGCAGTCACAGCAGCTGAGAGACAGAAAAGAGAGACAAATCATGCATATTTGCGTGTAGAATGTGCGTTTGTATGTAACACAGTACACAAAAAACGGCGCGAAATTTTCTTTACGGATTTTCGAAGGACATTGCCTGCCCCCTGCCCTATGTGGGGGTATGTTCATGTGAGCATGTGGGCATATTTGTATGGTGTTTGCGTCTGTGGAACAGGTGTTCCACAGAACCAACATTCCCAATTCTCAGCTGCGTGATTTATCAGTTATATTTCGAGTATTCAATCATGCGCCGTGAAAAATTGTCACATCTTTAGCTCTATTTATAAACTAGTCGTCACACAGACTCACACAGATAGAATTGTGTTGTCTGTATTATTCTTGGCGTATACGTAATATGGTGACGCCTTCAACTCATACAGTTGAGTTGAGTTGAGCTGTGTGCGGCGTGCAATTAACTGTTTTACCGTTCACCTAACACAGATGTAAACAAATGTCACATACCAGTGAGAGACGAAAGATTGAAAGGAGTCGCGAAAGAGAGATATAAAAGTATTGAGGTAATATGTACACACATACATACATACATACATGCATACATACAAGCATACATACATACATGTGTACTTGTTGGGCGCCAGACAATCGGCAACAACAAAAGAGCCAGCAAATTATATAATTTATTTATTGTTTTGTGCTCAAAGCAACTTTCGCTGTGTTTGTTGTTGTTGTTGTTGGCTGCTGTTGCTGTTGCTGCTGTTCTTTTGATAATCTGCGTCTCCGTCTAGGTACTGCCTTGCCATTGCATTGCTCGACAGCTTTTACGGCACTTGAATGTTTTTGTTTTTGTTTTTGTTTTTCGCTGTTTGCTTTTTCACTCGTAATGCAAATAAAGCAGGAGAGCGCTCAACAAAAATTTTTGTCTGTTGTTGTTGCTGTTATTGTTCGTGACTGCGACGGTAACTGCGACTGAGACTGCGACCCAGGTGATTGACCCAGGCCAGTGTCACTGTCACTGCGACTGCGACTGATTCTTCTTCTTATTCCTATTACATATTTCCCTTTTGCGTGTTGGTCTCACAACGTGCAATAGAAATTAGGCCACATTTATATAAAGTTGGGTTATCGCAAAGCGCAAATCCCACCCGCCACAGCCCAAGCACTTAACCCAGCAGCAACTTGCGACATCTACTTTTCATGTCCCTGCTGAGCGTATTGTGTGTGTGTGTGTGCCTGTGTGTGCCTGTGGGTGCCTGTTTTTGCCTGTGTGTTGGTTTGAGCTTTTATTCTTTTCCTCCCCAAAACAACAACAACAACGATAACATTGTTTCATTTCATTTAATTGCTTGTCACAATAATACTTGAGAGTTTATTTTAAAAATATACATACGAACACACGCATACACACGCACACACACGCACACACATACACATGCATTCGCGGAAATGCATGTGTCGAATTAAAATGGCTGAAACTGAAATCGGAATTTTGAGTGAGGCTCTAAGTCGAACTCGAAGTCAAAGCTTTGCTGTCTTCTCTCGCTCCTTCTCACAACCCCACCACCCCCTCCCAAGTAGACAGCTTTGGTGCTAACTGAGCAAGCGAAGACGCAGCTTCAACCGGTTTCTATTTTACAAAAGCTTTTGTTTTTGTTTATGCATGCGTGTGTATGTGTTTTTTTTCTGAAACTGAACAACAACAGCAACAGGTGACAACACAAATAAATAAAAAAAAGACAAAAATGATTAGGTATATATTAAGGTTTTGTTTTTTTTTTTAATTAGCAACAACAACAAAATCAAATGCGAATTAAAATTCAAATAAAGCCATAAAAATAAAAGTAAGAAACAGGCAGACAAAAAACATGAAAAATGTAATTTGAAATAAAATTAAAATCTATTTAAAAGCTTTTAAACAACAGCAGCAAACAACGACGGGCGCAAAGTGCGCGATTTTTTTTAATTATGTGCATATTTTGTGTAAGTGTGCGTGTATTTTATTATTTAATTTTTTTTTTATTATATCAACTTTAACAATGTTGCAAGTGAAATATGGAATAAAGAATAAACTGTTAAGAATGAACAAATGTTTTTAAAACGTTTTTTTACACATTTTTTTGCTTGTGTTTTTATAGAGTCCACAATGAGTTAATACTATTGTAACAGAAGTAACAACAAATACAGTGTGACACTACAACAACAAAAACAACAGATACCTCCGCACCGTAACAGCTGTACAAATATTAATAAACAAGAAAATACAAAAGTTATTTAAAATGAAACAACAAAAGTAATAACATCAAGAAAAAAACAACAACAACAATTGCAAAACACCCAACTTAACAAAAATAGCAGCAGCTGCAGCAGCAAAAACATAAAAAGGAACCAACAAACAAAAACCAACCAAATAAATACCAAATAAGTTCATAAAACAATACAATGAAATTCTAAAAATACTGCATGCATTTCTATGGGAAAGTGAAAACAAGATTCAATGCTTACATATTTTGATATGTACATGCAATACATACAATAAATACATAACTTCACACAAACATACGTACTGCCATCAGCAGCAACAGCAACAGCAACAAGCCACTAAAAGTAAAGTACAAAACAACTACAAAAAGGAAACCTTAACTCAAACTGTAAGCACAAACAACAACGAAGTAAACAGTGTCAACTTATAAACAGCGCCGCCGCCCAAAAGCCACCCACAGGAGCAAGAAGAAGAAGAAAGAAGAAATAAACAAACAAATTTGCGGCGTGAGCAACAGACAAACAAAACGAGCAAAGAAAGAGCGCGTGTCGTCTGTGTTGTGGTGAGCGAGAGCGGCCAGACTCAGCCACAACTAGAGTCAAAGCTCAGCAGCCGAAACAGCAGCAGCAGTAAAAGCTTAAAAAAAGAAAAAGAAAAGAAAAAAACAGCAACAATAACAAGAAGGCGACGCGCAATTCATGCAGAAAAATAAGAAACAGTACACAACATGTAAGTGAAATTGATTTTTTTTGTATATATGTACATAAATATATGTAAGTTCGTGTGCGTGTGTATGCATATGTATGTATATGTATGCCAGTGTGTTTAGTAAATTGTTGGTTTGCCCTTGTTGCTACTTTTGTTGCGGCAGCTCCTAACCTACATAATTATTTAATATTTTATGCTGCCTACCCGTTTGCCCACCTGTCCGCTTGTCACTCTCTTTCGCGCTCTCTCTCTCTCTCTCTCTCTCTCTCTCTCCCTTTGGCACCCTCTGTTCCTCGTTGTGCGTGAGTGTAATGCTACTTTGATGCGACTCTTCGCAACGTCTGTTTCAGTTAAGCCTGAAATAACAATAACAACACCTAGTGGGCGCATGAGCTGGATCGCCATGGTTACAGTTACTTATCTGCCAACAAGATAAAGAGCAAGCGGGAGAGATACTAAGTATCAAGCAACGACAACGTATGCGGCTTATTAAAGCAATTTCATGCTAAATGTCTATATTCAGTCGTATGAAAATTACAATTGCCAAGCATACTTATTTATATTATATATTTATGTGTATGCATATACATACATATGTATGTATATGTAAATGCACACATACATACATATGTAGATGTTCGTACACAGATGATAGCAATGCAAACTCTCAGAATATTATCAAGTAACAGGTCGCAGCTCATGTAATGGAGCACACAAAAACACAGGCTCAATTGTTCGCATTCTGATTGATTGTGGTTGCAATGTACACACTTCTCATGCATATTGCATATTGTTTATTGCGTATTGCCATCGAACCGTACTAAGCTTGCATTGTGGCCAGAGACAGTGGCGGAGTCGGGGGTAGAAATAGGGTCAGAGGGTGCACCGCTCAAGGGAATTGATCTCCATTTGCGTTCCGGGTCAATTACATACTACTGCATGTATGATACTAGTAATTAAAATCATTCATTAACAAATTCAGAAGTCAGAAACCGAGGCGACCTATTAATCGATATAGCATTTGAGAACGAAATCTATAGTATATCAGATACCCTGTACCACACACACAAACACGCTCACTCAAATACGTTGCGTTGCAAGATACAGACGCTAGTCGGTGGCAATGTTATTTTCCATTTTGTGACGTGTGGTTAATAGACTCTTGTAAAACTTCTGTGTCTATTAACCAATCGAAAGGAACTTTCCTCTAGAATAGTAATAAATTGCATAATATGAATAACCGGTTGAGGGACGAGGTAAACAGAGACGTAAAATCCAGCTCGTAAATTACTCGGTCTTATAAAAATACAGCTAAATCAACTTCGACATTAACGATGTTAAAGAAGAGAATAATATTTATTAAGTTAGAGATGCCCTTTATTTAACTGATGCCTAAATATTCAGAAAGCTATGGATCCTTTAAGTGGGCATATTCCCAATTATACCCTATCCGGTTTGACAATTGCCAGCTACTTTTGTAAGGTACTTTAGTTACATATAAATATATTTATATTTCTTGAAAATAATGTTGTATGCTATTTTTTAACTTACAACGAACATCAAATTCTTCATGTTTAAAGTACATTATAATAGAGAATAACGTTGATAATAACACATTATTAAAGATAAGCATCTTGAGGGTCTAAGCATGGAAAGACAGCTTTGATACTTGTATAATCTTGTAATTATAAAATAACTAAGTATTGTGATATTTATCGTACGTGTGAAAATGTTCTCGTCAATTCATCAATCAATTGAGCCCAGAGTCAGATATAACCGACAGAAGTAAGTTCGTTAGGGTGTTTCACATCTGAGAAGAGAGCAGCATTCCTAATTATTATAGTTGCTACTGAGCTCCTATTTACTTTGTGCTCGAAAACAAATAGTTAGAGACAGAGACTCATTAATGCATCATAAAAAGCATTAAAAGAAACAATTATCGACCTGATGATTATGACGATTACATGCAAGTGTATTTTTAACTTTGTGGAATTGTCGATGTATCTATGGGAGTATTGCCAAGTATACCCCCTAAGATAGGGTATCTTGAGATGCACTTGTAATTCAAATTACATATAGAGTATCTGCTCGTTTTCAGGTTGTTTGTTTACAGTGCTGAAGTGCTTGAAGCTTGAGTCTTGAAAGGTTTGTTTAAACAACTATTCACACCATAATGACAGCTGCGAGTCAGCGCTGTTATTGTTGTAGATTTGTTATATTAAGTAATAATAAGCTGCTTAGTATAATTATACAACAAATTGTTGTTTCTTATTGGCGAGTTGGCATTTAGTTGCCACAAGTATCGCTTGCTCCTGAGATCCCCAAGGAACGGTGAACACGTGCTGTCTGCTTTTGGGAGTTGCTTTAGGTTCCCCCTCATTTATTTTGTTTTGACGCTCAACATTTCATAAAACCAAAATATATACAATATATAAAATGTATATATATATATATATATATATATATATATATATATATATATATATATATATACTATATGTATGTGTATATATCGTATATACAAAGCCAGCGTCGATTTTGTTCTCATAAAAGAAATGTAAACTTGTTTCTTCTTCGTCGCCTTGAGGGTGATTGACCCGCCTTCAATATAGCATGCGATGACATGCGATCCGTTTAGCAATGTGTCAATAAAGTATTTTAAATCGGGAATTTCCATAGATCCCGATTTTCAATTTCAATTTCAAATTGAGAAATCAAATAAATCGCAGAGAAGCAGAAACAGAGACAGGGACAGGGACAGAGACGAACAAATAAAAATATAATTACAAATAACAATACTTAAAAATAAAACTAACAATATATAAATATATTTCAAAGATATCAGCTGAAGACATGTGTGTGTGTGTGTGGGGCGTGTGTGTGTGTGTTGTTATTATTAATAGGCAGCACTTGCCTATACTATGTATGCATCGCATACTTGGGGCATATACATGTAGTATGTGGAAATATGTACATATACATAAATATATAGACGACATTCCGAACCCCGTCACCCTTCGCTCCACGGAAAGTTCAGAGAGTGTTTATCGCTTCTAGAATTTTACGAGCCTAATCATAAAATCTGCAAATACCACAACAACATCAGCATATTTGAGGGCTCTTGTCGAAATGGGCGTGACTACAAAATACCCTGTACCCAGGAATATACTTTATGTGAAATCAATAAATTCCCTTGAAGATCGGAAATCTTTGAGATGGGTATGGCTATTTTAATGGGTATCTTTTAGTTGCACATACCGAGCACGACACGAGCACTCTTAGTATTTTTGAATCTATTTCGAACTGAAAACCTTGCACGAAAATAGATCTACAAAGAGAACCGTTAAATGAAAATAATAAGAAACATAAATTTCGTTTGCCTAAGGGAGAAATACATAGTAAAAAATAAAAAACAAAAAACAAAATATAAAAAACAAAAAATAACAATTTATGTAGTAAACATGACACGCAACAACAACAATAAATAATACACAGATAACAGAATGATATATATAATTTGTTTTGGATAATGAAAACTATAAAAAGTAACTTTCAAACACATAATAAATTAATTCGACAACAAACTGAAGAAATCTAATTAGTTTGTTGTCGTCTTTGGCTTTGTCTCTGACGGGTTTTCTGCTTTGTTTGTTTTTGATTGGACCAATCCCTTGAATTTATCCATCCATAATGTCGCTAATCTCTGCGTTTTTTGTTTGTCTGTCTATTCCGTTCAGCCCCCCGATCAATATGAGCGCTCTTGACGCTTACCTCAAGCGGCCGGCGAAGGCGGCGACCAGGACGAGCTCCAGTCAGTCCAGCGATTCGGCATCGGCGGACGTTGAAGATCTCAAAACAGACATTCCCTACTTTGATGATCCGCAGCCGCCAGATGTTCACGAACAGCAGGAGCAGCGACGCTTTACGTCCGCTTGGTCGCCGGATAACGATGCAGACGCGACGGAGCCGCAACAAGGAGACAACGAATTGGATCTGGATGATAGCTATGCGGACTCTGCTTACGGGGCAGGCAGCAGTGCCACCAATAGCTATTATCATTCACCAACTCCCTCCAACAGCGATATAATGCTGCGCCCGCCATCCAACTCTAGTTTTCAATATAATTATCCAGCGCCGGCACCAGGACCAGGACCTGGCGGTGGTATTAGTGGCCTCAGTCCTGGCACCAGCAGTACCGGCGGCGGCGGTGTTGGTGCTGGCGGGGCGCGACTCCATACCGCCTATTTACATTCCCAGACGCTGCCGCCGCCGCCATCGTCATCGTCGTCGTCATCGTCCGGCTTCTATCCGAACATGTGGTATCCAAATGCGCCGTATGGCAATTCAGCCAGTGGCCACGCCTATGGGCGTTATGGTGCCTTCGGTGTGCCACCAGGTGCAGCTGCTTATGCAGCAGCAGCAGCGCATGGCATGCTGCAACATGGCCATCATCATCCGCCGGTGCATCATCAGCATCCCCAGCACTCACATTCGCATTCGCATTCGCATCATCCGCATTCGCATTCGCATCCGCATCCGCACGAGACGATGATGGAAATGTTTCAGCTCTCAAATAGGTAAGTGAACAACAAGTCAAAATAAATCCATAAATGGCGGAAGCAACCTCCTACCCACCCCCCTAGCCCCCTACTGGTCTGCTTTGGGACCCGTGCGTCTAATTTGGCCACATTTTGTTGGCCAGATGGATTAATGCGCCCGCTGTGCGTCTGCTGCCCCTGATTGGCCTGTTGACGTCGCCAGGAACCCCCCACACACATACACACCCACACACACACACGCACGCACACACACACGCATAAGCCTCTAGCACCACTTGCTGAATTGAACCACCCACCTAATTGACCAAACTCCCCACCCGTGGTTTACGCCGCGATTATTTTTGTATTTTTATCAACGTTGTTTTTCAAGTTCTCATATTTATTTTCGTCCCTCAATGACGAGACAACAATTTGCCCAGTTGGCCATTGACTAAACAATAACCATTCCCCCCACCCCCACTCCCACCCCCACTCCCAACCCCATCCTGCTCCTCACCAACCCGTACACACACCACTCTGCCGTCGGCCCCACAAAACTAAGTCGTATCAATCTTCCATTGCACTTAGGAGCTGCATTTGTTATTTATCGTCTTCATTCTTGTTATCGTCAACTGAAATTTATGGCACGCGTGCCTGGGTCACACCCCCACAACAGCACAGACCACAACAGCACAGACCACAACAGCACAGACCACAACAGCACAGACCACAACACCACTGGCCACTAACTCAATAGGCCAGCAACAACAATGAGAGAACAATAAACAAGACAGCACCCTGGCAATTTGATTGGCACACCGTAAACAGAGAAGCGATACGCAATACTGAGTTCTGAATTGATTTCCTTATTTATAAATACTACGCACAAGCCATATGCAATGGGTATATCAGTTACGTTTGCCCACCTCCCAACGCGACTGCGAGTATTTTCATAATAACAATAGAAATTATATTATCCTATCAGTACTTGGCACGCAATCACTTCAAGCAGTCGCAACTTTTAGCAACTTGAATTAATTCAATCTTAACAGGGTGCCTAGCAAATAGTTAGGCAACGAAATGTGAATTTGATACACTACTAAAGTGCATTTGTTCTTTATTTAACTAATTTAAAACAAGAAAACTATCGTCAACTAAAACTACTTATCATTTATAATGATAAAATAAATAAATGCAAAATAGGTTCTCAGATCATTGTTCTTTTTCAATTGACTCACAATGAGAAACACAATAATATTAATGCGTTTATTCAGAAGAATTTCATCTAATAAGCATTCAGTTTGTAGTTACGAATCGAATTTCTATTAACGGCACTTCGACTGCATTGCGAATCGAATTCGAATTCGAATTCGATCTTTTAACTTCACATATATGTATGTATGTATATCAATATGTATACGTATGTATGTACATGCATTTGTGTATGTGGTGCACTACAGGATACATTGTAGTCGAGCTAGCTGATGAGACATTTGCGCTTTTCTTTGGCTCATCACATCCGTCTGTTGCATTTGCCTTCACGTCGCTTTCAGTGTGTTTCTGCACGGCGTCAAGGTCACATTTGCGATAGTGCGAAAGAAAAGGAGCGCAATAGAGAGCAAAGTGATTGGTAGTACAGTAAACGACGTCGACGTCGCGACATCGGCGCCGCCTATCGTACTACACCCGTTATCCGTTACTCGTTACCCATTACATTGTTGCACATTCAAAACAAATGAACAAATAGACGAGAGCGCAATCGAGCGAATGAGACGCAGCAAAAAGCAAAATGCAAATACTCGTGAGAGTGGTGAGTGGTGAGTGGATAGTGGTGACGAGTGATTGGCGACGGGTGAGGAGGGGTGGGGTTGAGGGCGGCAGAAAAGGCAACAAGAGTGAGGGAGTGGCCGTGTGAGGGGCAGTCTAGAGAAGTGCAAATGCAACATGTTAAATAAACAAATGCACAGTACACTCACACACACACACACACACACACACATACATACATACATAGATGAATATACATACATACATATACAATGTATTGATAGAGACCGAAACCACAATCAGCTACAAAGTTGGCGCGTCGAGTGGCGTCAAGACCTTGCACTTCCACGTCTAACCACTTAATATGGCCCATTGGAAACAAACGTGAACGTTTCAAGGGCAACACCGGCATAGCAGATAGAGTTAACTACCATCCATCCCGGTACCCACCCGCTTAACTACCGCCCCAAAAATAGTTCTTGAAACATTATAGGTTTCACAACGATTGAGAAATCGATTCCACCCACTTGCGTAGTATTATTGTACCAGCACCTACACTAGCTAACCTTGAACCCTCCTCTCAGTCTCTGTGTATAAATCCCAGATCAAATGCGTATGTACGTACTTCTTGGAAATGCATTCTTCAAAGGATTAGGTTGTTTAGCAACGACTCTGTCAACCGTAAAGCGTGGGGAGTTGTTGCCTCTTAGGAAATAGTCGAAGCTATAATCAGTTTTAACGAGGAATTTTTATATGTATTATATTTTGTGTATAGAATAAACATGTGAAATATGTATTGTAATTGGTAATAAGTTCAGATTTCATATAACTTGAATCTGCATCAATCGTTTTTAAGTCTGTCCGAAATATGTATGTATGTATGAATGGATGTGTTTAGGGGTAGTTCAAACTATAGTTGTATATTTATGTATATTTATAACGCTAGATTTACGTGACATGACAGATTTTATTTCATTTTAATTAGTTTGCGTTGAAAAACATCATCATCATTAATCTAAACCTTTTTAGATGTGCAGTCAAGCAATATGACAGTCTATTTCGTTATCCATTATGCAATTAGTACGAGTTGCATAAGTAATATTTCATTTTTCGAATTTGATAGGAATTCGATTCAATTGCGATGTGACTTTGCTCAGTAGTGATCTTCTCCATTGAGTTGAATAGCAAACATTTCAATTGTATTGATCGATTGAGATATCGATAGATGCATTGTTGAGTTATTGATATATAATCAAAAACTCTGCAGGGCTGGCACTTTTGCTATTTGCCAATCGATAATCAGTATCCTCGATCATTTTTAGTAAGTCCCTCATTCACCTCTAATTCCGCATCTTTCTAATAACATGTATAAAGTAATATGCAAGTATACCCAGTTGATTATTTATAAGTGCAGGGTATGAAACAGCATTTAACTGTAGTTCGTGTATGTGCTGCTTCTCTCTTGCGTGTGTATGTGTGTGCGTGAGTGGCTGCACTTAAATATATACTTTATATAGTTAGATATATACATAGATTTTGCACCTTTCCATTTTTGCATGCATTTGATTTTGCTGCTGCGCTTATTGTGTACTGTTGTTCTCGTTGTTGCCTTGCTTGTGTTGCTGTTATTGTTGTTTCTGGTGCTTTTGCTGCTTCTTTCGTTTCGCACTTGCTGTCGGGGCTTCCGTTGTTGCTGCCGCTGACCGTATTGTATGTATTGCGAACTTATATTATTAATTTTTTTTTTCTTTCGCAATTGCGTTTTAAAATGAATTACATCAGTGGACGGGGATACGAATAACAACAACAATAGCAATAACTACACAAATTATAGCAACAGCAACAACAAACAAGTGGCAGCCATTGCAAATCGAATGTTAAATTCTCATATTTCCGTATGAATTACTCATACGCCCCCTGGGAACCGAGCAAGATAGATTTACAGAGGAACAGAGCGTAAGAAAAAGAGAGTCAAAGCAAAAATGAGAGCAATTGCTCTCAATGAGCGATTGTCAAGTATAACTGTGCTTCAATGGCGTGGGCGTCGAAGAAGTGGGGTAAAGGAAATTGGCGCCATGTTCGACTTTGGTTGTGCACTTGGATCACTAACCAAGTAGCCGGCACCACGACGTCGCAGCCGGCGTCACCGCAATGGCGATGGCGATGACGACGTCGACATCGACATCGACTGCGATCGCGACCGCATTATTGAGGCCCATTTCAGCTGATAATTATTGACAGCTATTGAGCTGTTTGTCATTCCCATATTTCTCTGCACTCATAGTCATGTCTGTGAGTATGTTTGCGTGCATATACGTACATACATATGTATGAATATGTATATATGAGTGTGTGTATTATTTCGCCCAGAATGTCATGTCATATACTGTGTACTTCGGGCAAACAACCGCAATAACAGCTCCTTCCCATACACCCCATCAATGCCCCGTTGCCCTATCTATGTATTACTCGCATTGCGAAATGTGAATTGCACCACTGACTAATCCCTGCATTTCCTATTGTCATTTGCAGCGGTCGCGAGGCACGCAACCGGGCTGAGAAGAATCGTCGCGACAAGCTAAATGGCTCCATACAGGAGTTATCCACAATGGTGCCGCATGTGGCAGAGTCGCCCCGGCGAGTCGACAAAACGGCAGTGCTACGTTTCGCTGCACACGGGTTACGGCTTAAATATGGTGAGTGTAAAATATACATAACTCACAAACAAACACACATGAGCGTGCTCACGAAACCAAAATAAAAAAAAGGTTACAACGAATTGAATTTGTAATGTACAATCGAACTTGTATTTCGAACGTCAAATATTATCTTTAAAAGCCGAATATTCTCAAAAATTAATTGAGTATATTTTAATGGAAGAATTTCGGTTGAATGATCAAACTCAATCTTTATTTAAAATTTATTCAATTATAAATAATTCTACAATTTAAATATTATATTGATTTTTAATTCGGAATATGTTAGTGTTTGGCAAAATGCTACATGAGCAACGGCCCCAAGTAACAGACACGTTAATGAGTATGCTGGATAGCTTTTTCCTTACGCTTACTTGTCATGGCCAAATACTGTTAATATCGTCAAGCATCGAACAGCATCTTGGCCACTGTCAGACTGATCTATACGGCCAGAGCATATTGCACATCACACATCCTGAGGACCATGAAATGCTCAAGCAACAGCTTATACCCACCGAGCTCGAGAATCTCTTTGATGCGCATGCGGAACCAACGGATGGGGAAGGTGAGCCGCGCCAGCGAAGTAAATCCGAGGAGGATTACATTGATCGCAAGTTGCGTGATGATAAGCGCAGTTTTCGCGTGCGGTAAGTGTTATCTGTGACTGCATCACTGTCAGGCATATCGTAAACAACTATCGATATGCAGTGCTGCCAACTTAAGAAAACTAAATGCATTTTGATTGTAAATTTAAAATGCCAGATCTAGATTTTATATCTGTGATGGCCACTCCGTATATCGATATTCCGATAGATAATGTTCTTGGCAGCTCTACTTATCGCTCGTCTTCGCCTTTTTCACTTCTTTGAATCTCTTTAGTTTGGCGCGCGCTGGACCTCGGTCGGAACCCACAGCCTACGAGGTGGTCAAGATCGATGGCTGCTTTCGGCGCAGCGATGAGGCACCTCGAGGTGTACGCTCCAACACGTTTAGCTCCAGCCTGCAACTAATACGACGCACCCGTGGGCGGGACGATGCTATTCCATTGCACACGATTAGTGGCAATGATATTGTATGTACCTGCGCATCATTCGTTGACAATGCGTCACTTAGCTCCTGATTCTTCTTGCAGGTGCTGACCGCGTGTGCACGCATCATTAGGCCACCAAAGATCGTAAATCGCCTATTCGATGCCAACACCCTGGAGTACCGCACAAGGCATCTAATCGATGGCCGGATCATTGATTGCGATCAACGCATCGGCATCGTTGCCGGTTACATGACGGACGAGGTACGCAACCTGAATCCGTTTACCTTCATGCACAATGATGATGTCCGTTGGGTGATTGTTGCCCTGCGTCAAAGTGAGTGATCCTCCTGCCTAAGACAATGCGCTCACTAACTAGCTATTATTTTCAGTGTATGACTGCAACAGCTCGTATGGCGAGTCCACGTATCGCCTCTTCACGCGTAATGGCAACATCATTTACTTGCAGTCCAAGGGATTTCTGGAGATTGACAAGGAGACGAACAAGGTGCACTCGTTTGTCTGTGTCAATACGCTGCTGGACGATGAAGAGGGCAAGCGACGGGTCCAGGAGATGAAGAAGAAATTCTCAGTGATCATCAACACGCAGATACCGCAATCCACAGTTGATGTGCCCGCCTCCGAGCATCCTGCCCAGCTGGAAAAGGCCGTGCTGTGTCTAATACAGAATCTGCAGAACAGTGTCTCCGACAACGATACTGATCACCAGGACGCCGATGACGACGAAGATGATGAGCTAGATGATGGTTTAGCCAACATCGCTACTTTCGGCCACTTATCCTATCGCCAGATGAACGAGAACCAGACGCCGCAAGAGCAACAGCATCACCAGCAAACTCGTTCACATCAAGCGTACCTGGAGAGTCCAATGTCCCAAGCACGGCTCAGCGCTAGTCATGGCATGAGCAGTGCCAAAACCCCGCCACTGGCACTTGTACCACCGGAAACGGCATCGGTGAAGTCATCGATATCCAAGAGTGTCAGCGTGGTAAACGTAACTGCAGCAAAGCATCTTCGTGGCATGCATTCGGCCACAGCTGTCAAGTCTCCTAGTTCGAAGTCAACCGCATCGCTGCTAGATAGCTGCACTTGTCTCGATGCTGGCGACATGGACTGCGACTATTGCCAGGGACCCCTGACGCCCGAGACATGCCTGAAGCGCAGCAGCAGTGACAGCGTCGCCCAAAATGCTCAGGATGATGTGAAGCTGGCCAAGCGGCGCTTCATGCCCAGCACAGGTGAGCAGAACGAAGATCGCCATGGTGCCATGAACTGACTTTTAAGGAGTGTCAACTATTTGAGTCTAAATAACGTTTAACATGCAAGCTTCATCCGCGTGTTTGTCCACATTGCACTTAGTCGTCCACTAGGTTAGCTTGGTACAGATACAGATGATACAGATGATCTGGCAGGAGTGCATCATCCGGATGCACCAATTACAAAACACTAAACACTAAAGCTCACATAGTTGACTCCTTGAATGTTAGTTGATGAGTGCAAACAGAACATGCGATAAAATTGTATAATTATGCTTGCATTGCCAGCAGAGATTGAACATGTGCTTAGCAACTCGCTGGAGCAGATCGAGCGCAACCTGCACCAGCAACTCAATGTGGCAGCTCAGTTGCGGGATCAAGGCAATCGCTATGAGCTGCCGGATGCCAATCAGCGCATTGACGAGATCATGGTGAGTCTTTAAACAATTGAAATTGAATGAAGGATTGAAGTTGCTAAACATTCACGTTTCATGGCAGGAGGAGCACCAGAAGCAAAGTAAACTCTATGTGAACATCAAGAGCGAGTACGAGGAGCAGCTGCAGAACAACAAGGCCAACTCAACAAAATCAGAATCCGACTCTCAAGGCAACGTCGCCGGAGATGGAGGCGTTGGCAGCACTGGCGGCGCTGTCAGCGGAATTAGTCAACTGTCGCCACACTAGACGGGGCCATAAATAGTACAGCTAGGCGTAAACAGAAGGTTTCAGCTGATGTGATAAACGTGGCAACCAACAGCACAAGCGAGGGCAAGCCAAGAGCAGGAGTTAAACAGAGAAAGAGAGCGGGAGAGAGACAGAGAGATGGAGATGGAGATGGTGATGGTGATAGAGAAGCTATCGGAGTTGAGCTACTATTTAAAAAGTTACTTTAGAGTGCTACTACAACTATTTACACCTACACCTATACATACATGATGTCAATGATGACGATGAAGATGAAGATGAAGACGACGATGACGATGAGGTTGAGGTTGAGGATGAGCACGAGAATCGTTCATCCTTTAATGACACAAATCGAACTAATGAGTGAGCATGCAACAAAACTACTTTAGATGGGGTCGTGGACTCGCCCGGCGGCTGTTTATTTAAAATTCTTTATTGCAACAATATAAATACATAATTTTTTGTTTTGTTTTTCTTTTTTTTTCCAAGTAATTTGTATGTAGTGAGCACTATATGCATACACACATACATAAATACATAGCTAATAGTTATAGTTAAATATAGTGCAAAAATGTTTGTTAATTCATTTAAATTTAAATAGTCACGCACATACACAGAAAACAAGAAATTACAACAATTATTAGCATATTATATGTATCTACGTACGTTTATATAGATGTATGTATACACACACACACACACACACATACACATATGTCGCTGCCTTTGGCTAAGAGGCACAGGCAGCAGGAGGGGCATATGCTTTATGCATTATTTACTAAAAACTAAACGTGAAAAAAGACTGCTACTATTAATGTTAGAATTATGTGAAACTACAATTAAACTACAAATATAACTTAAATTGGTATCATTTAAATGGCATAGTTAATAAACATTTATGTTTTACGTTGGATACAAATATTTTAAATAGTTATATATATATTATATATACATATACTATTGCATAAATGTTTTGAATGTCTTATGCTCTAAAAGAATTAAACTATTTAAATCCCCCCCACCTTCCTTCCTTCATCATCCAACACATCCCCTTGTCACCAGCCACCCGTCCACAGTCCCTTACCCATACAGTTTGTTATGTGAATAGGTGAATAAATGTTAGTGCTACACTATGGAATATATATATATATAGATATATATTTTGGAGCGCTATAGAACTCAATACCAAAATTTGAATGCGAATTGTTGTTAAGTTCAGGGCAACAATACTAATATAAGCGCCAAGTACAATTTACACTAACATAAGTAACTACAATATATTAACTAAATAAAGTGAATTGAATTTGATGTAAAAAACAAACAGAAGAAAAGAAAAACAAAAACAAAAAAAGCCGATAATTGTTAAATGTTCGTTATGCATTTGTTTTATATACTTTTCATTTTCTTTTCTTTTCTTTTCCTTTCCCCTTTTCTTCAAGCACTTTTATTTCAAAATTACTATTAGACTAATTGAATAGTGAAATAAACTTGTGTACCTATATATTGAATATATGTATTTTTAGTGTATATATACATATACATACATAAACACTTAAGTCACATGATTGTGTGCATGATACTATATAACTAAGTAGATCCATTAAATGTTACGGACACGTGTGAACACTTTTAGGACACGGCAAGTTAACCATCTGAAATATGATAACACTTGTGTTTGTTAACCGCCACTAAACGAAATTAATTAATAAATAATAACAAAAAATACATACATATGCATTTACAAATTATAGGGGAATTTCTATACCTGCAAACTGGGGATCATATTTATAAACTATGTCGACTGTTCCTATGAACAGTTTTGAATTTTATTTGCACAAAATACATATGACAACTCTGCTCAGAGCTGCTAATCAATAAAGGTTGCGTATATTAATCGTGAAACTTGTTCAGGAACAAGCTTATTTACCAATCGATCATATATTTATCGATACCCTAATTGTTAAATAAAAACGCGCAAGGCATTTAATTGTTTTGATTTTAATTTGAAACTCCGCGCACTTATTGCGAATACACGCGTGCCTTTAGGCCCAAATTCACGCCAGTAACAGATCGTAAGACAATTTTTATTGATGGCTTCACGTCGACACCGTTTGGAAGTAGCTCGAAATGACGCAGCATTTTGATAACGATCGTCTTGAGCTCAAGAAGTGCAAATCGTTGGCCAATGCAATTGCGGGGACCAGCACTGAAGGGTATATAACTAGATATGCTTCTAGCGGGTCCAACATCTAACCCTTTATTGGGTATATGTCGTTCCGGCCAGAAGCGAAGTGGTTCCTTATAGAACTCCTCATCGCGCAGCAACGGCCATAGCAATAATATCACATTTGTGCCCGCTGGCACCTTTGCTTCTCCTAGAGAAACCTTGTCAATGCCAATCATTAAACTCAATTATTTGCGTGCAATCACATACCGAAAACCAAATCTTGCTCCAGGCAACGTCCCACGGCTGGTATGGGTGGATAAAGGCGCAACGATTCCTTGACCACGCAATGCAGATAAGAGAGTTCCGCAAAATCGCTATAGACAACAGAGCGTTCCTTATCTGAGCCGTAGTGTGCATACAATTCGTCGAATAAACGCTGCTGCACTGAAGCATGCCTGGACAGCAGATACAGGCAAAAGGAGGCCGCTGATGTGGTCGTGTCGTGCCCCGCAAAGATGAATGTGCTCACTTCATCACGTATCTGGGCATCTGTCAGTGGTGCACCATTCAAGCTCGCTTGCAGCAATGTATCCAAAAATGGAGCACGTTTAGCCGCTTCCTGTGAATTGACAGACTGCTGTTCCCTGCGCTGCAATAGCTGACGACGTCGCTCGATGATGTTGTTGGTGAAGTTGCGCAGACACTTGATACCATCAAGCTGCTTGCGATACCCGCTGGGCCAGCACAATCGGAACACCAAAGGAAACAACAAATGCGGTCGCATGAAACGTGTAGCCAGAATGTTGGTAACGCTGCAAGCAAGAAAAGGTTTGCGACATCACGATAACCACTCAAGAAATCGCACAGCAACTCGTGTTAGTTACTCCTTGACAGCCTGCACCACCGGCGAGTCCACATTCATCTGCGCATCGATGCTGACGCCCATTGCTGCCTCGCTGATTATGTCCAGCGCTGCAAGGCACATATACGGATATATATTGATTGCCTGCTGTCTGCCATCATCATCATCATCATCATCTGCCAGTGGCTTCAGTTTGCTGATGAGCACATTGCACTGCCTGTCGAACACATCGATGTACTGCTCCAGTATGTTGAAATGGAATGTGGGCGTGAGGATTTTGCGCATCGCATGCCAATGCTCGCCACGACTCAGCAGCAGTCCGTTGCCCAGCCAGCTGGAAAGTGCGCCATAAACAACGCTCTTGCGGAGCTGTTGCTTGCTAAAGAGCACACCTTCCACTAGGCTGGGCTCCGCGGTGACCAGCACCATTCTGCCACAGGTGGTGGCCACAAAGCTGCGCCCATAATGCTGCACATATTCCGTAAACTTCTCGTGCAAATCTGCAATGAAACGAAAACCCACAACTGTCAAACCTTGCCTGAGCTGAAATTGTGATATTACACCTACTATCCGGCTGAAAGTCACGCATCTGCCAGAGTGCTCCAATCAGCGGCACGTTGGAGACGTTTGGCGCCAGGCCATGGAGTTGCCGGCGATGGCGTCGCTCTTGCAACGCCAGACGCACCAGGACACGCAGTATGAAGATAAGGAGAGCTATCAATATCACCATAAAAAACATTTCAATCGATCTGAAAAGGATATCATTTATATATTGCCTTAATTTCATTAATTATGTATATCATTTTCGCAAAGTAAATTTACAAAACAAAAACTTAAGCATACTATTTACTATTTCAATTAATCAACGTCAAATGTACACAAATCACAATTGAATGCATGTTTGTCAAATGAGTTTGCGACAACTCGAGCTATATGTAATCGCTATCTACGCAGACTGTAAACTGTTTTATAACAACGACGCCAGTCGGAAGTATTTGCATGAAATACCATGTATAAGTAAATGGTAGTTTATGTATTTATTACAGTATAATTGGTTATTTGAATATCTAGTCACTCGATAATACGTAAACAACTTAAAGCTTACTATGGTCATCGATTTATCGACATGTTAGCAATATCGAACAGCATTTGATTAATTAAAGTACATGACAATCAGTTTTGCTGACGATAATTGACATCACATATTTGGGTATTAATAATATACCCACTCACGACAGCACTGCAAGGGTATGCAAAGAGAGAACAACACAGAACACAGAGAACAGACAGAGATAGAGATAGAGACAAAGCAGAGATGACAGAAACAGAGAGGGACGAAGGGCGCTGAAAAAAAACAGCTGTTTGTTTCTCTATCGACGATAAAGACAGGAAAACACAAAAGTAAATATGTATGTACATAAACACAGCAATGTAATTCAATTTATTTGCAATTCAACGTAACGAGTAGCTAATGCAATAGAAAGATTACTGTATCGCATGTGGAACATGTGGATTATGTTTGCCTATTGATCCGGACGCGGACGCATGCCCATATGGATGCCATTTGCCGAGCGCAAGACGAGACTAAGCATGGGCCGCGGTGCAGGGCCCAATGGAAGGAGCTCATAGTGCTGCAATAGCTTGCTAATGACGCTCTTCATCTCCAGGATCGCATACTTCTGACCGATGCAATTGCGAGGCCCCGCTGAGAATGGTACATAGGCATAAGGATGCGGTTGTTGGGCTTGCGGTCTTGAGGATGACGGTATCGTCACCTCATCATTAGCAAATCGCTCGGGACGAAATTCATTGGGCGCCTCAAACTCCCGTGCATCGCGGAGCAGAGCATAGAGGCCGACAGTGTAGTTGGTGCCGGCAGGAATGAGCTTGCCGCCTGCAATGTGAGATCATCTAGGATGTGGAGGCAAGATTTACCAATGATTTACGATTTACTTACGTATATCAACATCCTTGGTGAAGTTTCGCCCAATTATAGGCACTGGCGGATGCAGGCGCAGCGATTCCTTGATCACACACTCCATATACTTCAACTCATTCAGATCGCGAAGCGTCACCGGCCGCTTCTTGTCGTGCCCGAGCACCTCATGAATTTCGTGGAGCAAGCGCTGCTGCACGGCCGCGTGACGTGAGATCTCGTACAGGCAAAATGAAATGCCACTGGTGGTTGTGTCATGACCCTCAAACATAAACGTGTCCACCTCCTCGCGTATATCCTCATTGCTCAGCGGTTCACCATTTATCGTTGACTGCAGCAGCACATCCAGCAAAGCCATGCGGCGCTTCTGACCTAGATCGTCGCACTCCCGATCGTTGCTCCCACGGTTCATCTTCTGCTGATCATTGACCAGAGCCTCGCGCCGCTGTTGGATAACTGTTTCGGTAAATTCGTGCATCGTCTTTATTAAACTATCCTGCTTTCTGGCCAGCCGCGGTTCCACCAGCCGAAACATCCAGTCAATACGCTGCCAGGGCTTAATAAAGCGCACCGTTATGATGTTCGTCACCCTGTGGAGACAATATCGATGTCGAATTGAGATACACTTCATCATTGAAGTGGAATAAACTCACTCGAAAACGGCACGCACATAGGGCAATTCCGGACTCCTCTGTGCATTGACCTTGGTACCCATTGCAGTTTCTATTGGAAAGGATAATGGAAACCGAAAAACGGAAGACAGACAACAGAAGACATAAGACAGACATTGTGAAGAAGGTAATGTCAACCGAGCCCTACTAATCCAAAATGTTGATTTGTGTATTTTCTCCTTTTAGATGGCAACTTCTTGACACTGGAGAGGATTATGGGTGGACAACCTACTCACCTGCAATGATATCGAGTGCAGTCAGGCAGATGATGGGAAATATATTGAAGGCAGTTTTGCCATCGGCATGCTGCTGCAGTTGTTCCATCAATATGGTGCTCTGCTGATCGAAGATGTCCACAAACTGTTCGAGTATCTTGAAATGGAAAGTGGGCGTGATAATTTTGCGACGAGCATGCCACTTTCTACCGACGCTCATCAGGAGGCCGGTGCCCAGCCAGGGCAGCATCAGGTTGTACAGATTGTTCTTGGTAATCTGCTGGGTGCTGGTGAGAATGACCTCGACATCGCGTGGATCGGTGGAGAAGACGGCCAGTTGATTGAGGATCCACACTCGATACATGTTCCCATATTTCTCACAATTCTCCAGCGCATAGTCCATGACTCCTGCAATCAGAACATGGACAACAACAGAAACTGCTGGCAAGTCATTGTGGGTTCAGTTTACAAACTCACGTTCGCCATCTAGGCCACGATACAGGAGTACATTGCCCAGAAACGGAAGCGCCGGTGGTCCAGGCATGTAATTGAGCATATCATTGCGCCTCTTACGAATCAGATAATCCCACAATAGGAGGCATGGAATGCCAATCAGGAGCACCGTTAACCAGAGCATTTTGTGCAGCCGGCAGCAGAGACAGGCGAACCGCAAATACGATTTCAAACTCTCGTCGAGCACCGATAAGAGTCGTCTTAATTTGATCTGTAGCAACGCACACGCCTCACCTCGACATTGTCTGTGTGTGTGAGTGTGTGTGTGTGTGTGTGTGTGTGTGGGTGCTTGCATGTGTGTGAATGTGAATGCATTGCAGCCAAGCAGTTGCATAGAGATAGAGATGCTGGGCAGCTTTAATGCTAATTTCTTCCCATGTAAAATACCTATAGACCACACATACACACACACACATGTGTGTATCACGGCTGTCGTTATACATAGATTAGTCAGCACCCTACAGAGATCTAGTCCCGATCGATTGAATCAATAAGTTTGTAAAGAATGTAACAAGTTATGGTAAATTTAATTAAAACGAGAATATGATCTGTCGAAACTGGATACTCAATATATGTATATTATTATTGTTTAATTGCCTATTACCAAGGCCATTGCAGGTGATTTGCACGTCAGTTTAGGCCGGATCGCAATAGCTATAACTACAATCAGATGATACATTTTCTCACTTATTTTATCTATGAAAATACCAAAGAGCAAAGTACAAATCATCCAATTGCTCCATTTAACCATATCTAATTTACATGGACAGCAACTTTAGCCCCAATATGCTTCTCACATATTCATGGAATAACAAAAAAGTAATTAACTCTCAATATATTCCAAATCGATTAGTCAGACCCAAACTTCCACTCTGATGACCCTTGTTTAGGCTGAGCTAAAAAATACTATATTTTATATATATGCAGACAATTGGCGAGTATACATGAATATTAATATCATATATCTACCGATTCGTACCTAAGAAATCACTCCAAATATGTATATATATAATGGTAGATAGGGATCACTTCTATCTTAACCAATTCCAATATCTAATGCGAATCATGCTTTCTCGACTTCGAGTTTCCTTTTTGTGTGTTAAGAACTGATGATAGCTGGCACACTCTGATTCTGCATCCCTGCATCCCGACGAGAAAGTGCAAAAGGATTGTTGGTTTGACATTGTTTCTATTTTAAGATTAGTCGGCATTCCCTACGGAAATAGCCGAACACTAGAAAAAAATAATTAACAAACACAGATTGTGTGCATTCATTCGCTATAGATCTCCAGTTTACAGCCAGTTGAACTTCTTTAATCCCATGCGTAGACTTTTCCCGGTGTTGGCAGCTTGGCCCCTGCCTTGGAAGCGGCTGCGTCTCCCTCCGCCACGAGCAGCTTCTGTTGTTGCACCAAGTCAATTGGCGGATTCACTTCACGACGTGCATCGCGTGAGCAATAGTAGTTGGCTGAGTACAAATGCGAGGGACCGTCAGGGATCTCTGGTGGTGGCTGTGTACGATCGGCCAGGCCATCCTCGAAACGCAGTGCAACGGTGTGTTCCCGCTAGAGGACAAAAGAAAATCCCAGGCTTACATAACGTATGTGAAATTCGGAGAATGCAGACCAACTGTTGGATACTTACACCGAGGAGGAAGGCACGCACACGTTGCAGAAACGGCGCTATATCACGTCGAGCGGCAGCCATGTTAATTGTTTTTATTTAAAATCTAGCCTCGATTTTGTCAACAACAGCGATGAAATCAAAATATAGCACAGTTCAGTTTAGCGATGGGAAATGAGAGCTGTTTCGATATGAATTTATCGATTTGGGATAAGTTAGCAGCACCAGTCAAAAAAAACCACTCGATTACACATCTCTATTACCGCATCCGCGTGCACATGGCCTTTGTTTTTGTAATCAACTCGTATACGAAACATTAGGGACCTGCAGCAAATATGGGTGGCCAGGGAAAAGTGATAAATCGGAAGCGTAAATTTGTGGGCCGCAAGGCCGACGATCCGGAATTTGATTTGGACAAGAAACATTTTAAAGTTCTTCATGTAAACGCCGCCGAAAAACGATTGATTATTGTACTCGAGGGCGCACAGCTGGAAACGGTGAAGGTGCGTATAAACACTCTTGCCAAATATCAGTCATCACTTTTTGACAATACTCCAGGTGCACAACACGTTCGAATTGCTTAACTGTGACGATCATGCGGGCATCATGCGGAAAAACCAACGTGATCCTGGCTCATGCCGTCCAGATATCACACACCAATGCCTGCTGATGCTTTTCGACTCGCCACTCAATCGCGCGGGATTACTACAGGTGTTCGTGCGAACCGAGCATAATGTACTTATTGAGATAAACCCACAGACGCGCATCCCACGTACTTTCAAGCGTTTCGCCGGGCTCATGGTACAGCTGCTACACAAGTTTCAAATACGCGCCAATGATACGTCGCGTCGACTGATGAGCGTCATTAAGAATCCGATCACAGACCATTTGCCGGTTGGCTGCAAAAAGTATGCCATGTCCTTCTCTGGCAAACTGGTCGCCAATTGCCGTGAGCTGGTGCCGCATGGTGAAGAAGGCAGCAAATCATATGATGAACCCGTGGTGATGGTCATTGGCGCCTTCGCGCACGGTGTGCTCAAGTCGGACTACACTGAGGAGCTATTCTCCATTAGCAACTATCCGCTGTCAGCGGCCATTGCCTGCTCCAAGCTTTGCACCGCTTTCGAGGAGGTCTGGGGTGTGGTGTAGTCATCCAATGGACGCGTTATAGTTTTAACCACCTACACATATAGTTTGTATTTGTTTTTGACTAGATTATACCTAAATATACAATACACGCATAAAACAATAATTGAATGAAACGTAACATTTATACGGCACACTTTATTGCGACATCTTCAACTGTTGTCTCAGACTTATTAATTCAATTGATAAACTGAGGGAGAGCCAGAAAGATCAGCTCCAGCCAAAGTCAACAAATTTTCCGAATACCGAATAAGATTTAAGTGACGAAGGCTGACATATAAATGATTGGCTAATCTTGGATCACTGTGTATCTTAGCTTTAGTTGCATTGCATAAACAAATCTGTTGCAAATGCTTCAAAGGATTTGGTCTATACACATATTGTTATTCTATATATATATATGTGCTTATACATATATATTTATTTATATAATTCTCAATTACAAAAAGACGGCGTTAAATTAAAAAAATAAAAGAAAAAAACAGATTTTAGTAAAGTTCGACATTGGGACCTCATATCTTAACTAAGCGCTTGCTGATGTCGGGATGCTGAGCAAATGTTCAAACAAATCAATTATGCATAGCAATTTCATTTTATGGATATTTATCAATTTTCTCACAATTTGTTGATGTTAGAAGTTAGTTCTTTAGCTGTAAAAAAACACCGATTCGTACATTTGAAATACGAATATCTTAACTAATTGCCATTGCCATAACTCCGCTGCAAACTTGTTTACTACTTGGACACCGGCTTCTGGATAAGTCGGCCACTGATTTTTTCTCTGCTTCGCGCTTGGCAGCAGCCTCTTCCCGCTGTTGCCGAATGAGCGCCAGGCGCGCCAGATCCGCCTTGGCTTCGGTTGTTTTGCCAGCGGCATGTAGCTTCTCGTAGCGCTGGCGTGCTTTTTGCTTTTCAATTTGTTCTCGTTCGCGACGTGACAATTCCGGCTTGATGGCAGCACCGGTTGAATCATCAATTTTGATTTGCGAGAGTTTTTGTGTGGCCTTTTTGGTCACACGGTTGGGGTTCTCAATTTCGATGAGCGAGGCCACGCCTTTTTTGGCATCACGTGCTTCCGCCTCCGAATCATCTGCAGAATCATCATCGTCTGATTCCTCATCGGAAGAACTACCTGCTGCTGTTGCTTCTGTCTCTGTTGAGGCTTTACGGGTTTACGGACTGTCGCCGCCGCCGGCTGCTTCGGGTGCGGCGGCGCTCGCTTTGGTCTTCCTTTTCGCTGCCGCTGGACTGGTCGCTCTCCTCCTCGGATTCCTGTTGCAGCTCCTCGGGCGATGTAAAGTGGCGGCTGCGGCCTTTGTGGTTAACATACTTTCCTCGTGGCATGACGACCTACTGCTGCTTCTGTTATTCGTAGTAGTGTTGAGTGTTGGTATTGGTGAGAAGCTTGTGTATGTCTGTGTTGGCGCACGCGTGTATGTATTGCCGCTAGTTTTTCCCAACAAATGGCGTCGTACGTTGTGCTTTATAGCTGAATTTTGTCAAAATTATTGTTTTTAAGATTTAGCTTTTGAAAGTATAAGCTTTACGTTACTTTAATTTTTTCAGATTTCTGTACTTACCCTTTGCAAAGTTATTGCTTTTATTTATCGTCCCAATTTGAGAGTTGGACTTATCGCTTATCGGTTTGCGACGCTACCACCTGCTGTTGGTTAGCAGCTGGTTGGCGATGGCAATAAAGTACACTGTTAGGTCTGCGATATTGATTAAAAGTCTAATTCGTCAATCGATATATCGAGTTAGTATTAACAATCCCAAACGATAGTACACGCGCCGCTACGTGCTAAAATGAACACGAAAAATGTGCTAGTCAATGCTAAAATGTAGATATTATATGTAAATGATGAAAAGTAGTACAAGCGGCGCACATAAATCATACCAAATGGATATTAAGCTAATTGTAGTTTAAGAATAAAGGGCTCATAGGTGCTTAAACCGAGAAAAACGTTTAACAACATTTTCGATGCAAGAAAAATATTGTGAGACAGCCATTTTGTTTCGACGTTACGTTTGTTCATCGTGCATTTTTTCATGCGCGCTGCTCGTCGCTTTTGTCACACATACACACATCGAAAATTCACAACCACAAACATCAGCAGCATTTGCCATTGCCACCACCACTAGCGAACGCTGAGCGAGACAGACGCTTTCGATATGTCGCACATGCACAGTGTCCGCTCTCGCGCTCTCTGCAACTAACGCAACACTAGTATGTTCGCTGCATTTGCACGCACGTCTATCAGCACTGTGAATGAGCAGTGCGGCTATATAGCGGTTAGTGTACGCGTGCGCTCGCCTTTCGCTGAGTATGTATGTGTATTCGCATTTTGAGTAATTTCGAAAAATTTTTGTATATTTGATGGCGACAACGACGGCTGCTTTACTCACAAGAAACGCGCGTATGTCGAAAATTGTAGCGCGTACGTATATCGGTGTGTAGAAATTGCTAAAAAATTGTGGTAAAAACTTAGAAAAATTATATAAATTGTTAACTAAGTGCTAATTTATTATGATGCGCTGTGATTCTAAGTAAAATTTGTTACAAATATGATGAATATTTCGCCAAAAATGCATTTGAAAATATGAGACTTCAATGGACATGACAATTTTTTTCATTTTACTTTTTTTTTGGTGGTGGCAACGAACAGCGCAACCAGCCAGCACTGTATAAGAAGAAGAAGCAGGGCTGACTATCTGTCGCTTAGTGTGTGTGCCGTAGCGTGTGTTTATGTGTGTGTGCGTGTGCGTGCGTTTAGCAGCAATAGGCAGTGAATATTAACAAAAAAAAAAAAGTTTAAAAGAAATACACGTACACCAACAAACACAAAATTATTACCAACAAACGCGCAAAAAGTTTCGCTTGATTTAAAATTTTTTTTAAATAGAATATACATATGCTAAAAAAAATATATATATACATACATTTATATATATATATATATATAAATATATACATACATTTTTTTATTATTATATTATTACGTGTATGTACCGTGCATATGTTAACGTTATGTAGTCGTTGCGTGTATGCATATGCCTGTAAGTGTATGTATGAGTGTCTCGCGCTGTTTTGCCGCCGCTGTTTTTAACGTAACGTAATGACGTCTCGTAGTTTATCGTAAGCTGTTTTCGAGGTTGATTCCGTCGTCGGGTTCTATCAGTTTGTCGACTACGTTGTCGCTACGTCATGTGCACACTTTGTTGATGTTCTATCGTATCAGAGCAAAATCAACAACAATACTTTGTGCTCTTAATATAATAAATATATTTAATATTTTTTTACAGTTACACTTAACAATTGTGTAAAATATGCGTGTTGTATTTGTTAATATATATAATTATATACATACAACCACAGAAAAATAAGTCAAAGTGACAAGAAAGCAAATTATAAAGTTCCATTCGTAAAATATTATAAAAGTACAACATCAATAAGGAATCCGCGACAACATTATAAAAACACGAAAATTTGGATACTCTTAAACAACAATTTTCATATTATAACTGATCGGATGTTAGCGCAATAACAGCAATTACAACTACAACAATAATGTAAGTGAAGTGAAGTACAATATCAAGTTAATGCAGTTCAACTTGATGTAGCGCGTCGCAGTCACCGCACGTGGCGCATGCCCCACTGAACGAAGAATCGAGCGGGGCTCCTTGAAGCACACGCACAAACAAATACATTATTTTGTCACGCAATGCAATTGCTAAATTATATTGATCGATCTTTTAGATTGCTTCCTGAACTGTTGCTATTGAAAATGGCTTTCTTATGTTGAAATCACACAATCCGTCTCATTCGATCAGTATATAGATTTTAGTTCATTATTTACATTGCAACCCTTCCGCTGTGGGGACATTGAAAGAGAACAAAGTGGCAGCTGCGTTTATTTGCTACATTTTGCTACCCCTCTGAAAGTGTGCGTTGAATAAAATTATTAGCTTCACCAAAACAATCACAGCAGCAGCCAAACTAAGAGCGACAATACATTTCACGTGGAAGTCATTATGTCTAGTACTCGATCGGAATAGGATTCACTGCAATAACAATTGAGAAATAAATAAATTACCTGGCATATTGTTTGTGTATTTGGATATCTGTTACTGAAAGATTCTTTTGCATCCATTTCTTATCAATCTTTAGAATTTCATAGATACAACAAAGCTAAATAAATCTAAACACCCAAAGCGTGTAAACAAAATGTGGCCGGCAAATTGCGTGTACCTTTATTGTGCTAATTTGCCGGTTGTTCATCTCGTGACGTCTGCATCTGTAGTGTTTGTGTGGGTACAAATATATATATATATATTTATATATATATATATATATATATATATATATATGTGTGTGAGTGTAGTTTGTGTGTCAATTGTATTTGGCGCGCAAAATTAAATGTAGCTAAAATTAATTTTTAGCTTTTAGAATTTATTGATATGACTACTTTATAAGAAATATGTTCGTTTCTTATTGTCACTATGAGGTTAGAAGAGTGGTTGACCTGGGGGACGATATGAAATTTCATTGATGACTTTGCTGTCAACGTCGACTGCAACTGCAGTTGGCTGCAGCATGCAAACCGGCTTTAAATTCGTGCCACTATTAGCACGATTTATTAACCTAGAGGCGCAGCAAGCAGTCAGCATTCCGCGCTCTTTGTCGACATACGATTCGACATTTGTTCGTGACGTAGTCGCTCCGGTAGTCGGCACATACTTGCAGATACAGCGAACAATAGCAACAACAACAGTTGCTGCTGTTTGCCGCCTGCCTTTTTTCACTTTCGAAATCTAGAATCGAAAAAGAGACACTCAGTCGCTCAATTGCATACATATACAAGCAAACACTCTCTGGTCTTTGCTAGCTCTTGTGTGTCTCGTGCCGCTGCCGCCATATTTGCATTTGGAATACGTATTACGTACCGAATTGTTGTCTCGCTCTAACCCAAGCTGATGCCCTAAGTGCTCAGTCACGGAATCGAGTAAATGTGTGTGTGTGATGTGTATGTGTGTGTAGATCACTTGTATTTTATTTATTTAAATAAATTTTTTTGCGCGTAGTTCAAGTGCATGCAGGCAAAAAATAATAATTAATGAATGTGTGCGCACTTTTTGAATTTGAATGAAATTGTTGTACGTCGTACACAGCCATATAAAGTATTTTTAGCGCACTTTTTGCAGAAAGTGACGAGAACTGTTGTTGACCTTTGTTGATAAACTAACGTTGTAGCGTGTTTTTTATTTTTTTGAGTGCCATTTGCTCGTACTAAATTAATACAAATGACATTTGTAAATTAATAACAGCCAATTACGATGTGCATTTATTTATTAGCCACCTAGTGCTTGATGCTCGTCTGTTTTCTTTTTTTGCCGCCTCTAGTACCCGCCCCTTTCTTCGCCCACAGAGTCAAATGCATGCCATTGCTTGCTGCTTCTTCTCCCTAATTCGACGTCATCGTGTTTGCCTTGAATTCATATTCACACGTACATATGGCGCGGTCCGTTACATACACAAATGCAAACACGAAATACACCGAACGCTCTCAACCCGAAGCACGAGCTTACGTTCGTGTTACGTTGCTGTTGTTGCGTCCTACGTACAATTTTTGTTGAAAACTCAAAGTCGTCTACTGTACTACATAATTACAACAGCGCAGCGGACATCAGCACGTTTGGTGTTCGTGATGCCTGAGTGTGTGTGTGTGTGCGCGTTGCCAGTAAATGTTTTGTTTTGTTGTGAGAATGAATGAGATACTAAAAGAGAAAAATATAGAGAGCGAGAGAGTTGAGCTCACTCGTCTGCTGTTGCAATTGGCGTTGGCGTGTGTTTTCTTTATTTATTTATATTTTTCAAATAATACAAATAATTGCGCGTTATAGAAATATTCATTTGGCGGCGCCGACCGTCGTAATGCATACGTCATTTGTTGACGACTTGCTTCAGTTGTTGTTTTCTGTGTTCTTCCGTTTTTAATTTCGCGTCACTGAATTTTTTTAAGCACTCGGCAACAAACCGTAACCGCAAAGTTACAGTCAGCAAGCGGGCAAATACACAGACAAATCAAAGTGCTATGTCTCTCATGTCTACAGTGGAATTTGGCATTTTACGTAATTAATTAATACATTGTTGCAAATAAAATAGTTTTTGTTTTTGTGAAAGCAAAAAAGATCTAGGATATTGGCTTGTCGACACTTGCTGAATAAATGCATAGTTTTTAAAAATACGTATATACGTATGTTGTGATTTGTGACTGCTTCAACAAATATACGCATTGTTTACGATTTGTATGGAATTTATTTTTGCTTGTAAACATTATTTTGAACCACTGTGCAGGCTGTTAACATGAACTATGTATATGTGAGTGAAAGAATTATGCGTGGTATGTGTTTTTGATATATGTTCAAATGTGTGTGTGCATTTTGTTTCAGAGAGCCCTTCCTTCTCGCTGCTCACGAATCTTGTCACAATATCAGAGTAAATGGCGGGGGTGTTAAAACCCCAAATTACGTATGCCTTTTTGTTTTGATGAGTTCGTGTATGTGTGTGCTTGTAATGTGCAACAGCACCAACAACAAACAAAGACTTTATTATGCATGAATCATGTTGCTACTGCTGAAACGGAACATAACCAAGTTAAGTTGGCGGCGTGGTGAATTTCTCCCATCAACACCAATACACAGGGGTGCCATTCAGCGCCACACATACACGTGCATGTATGCATACATATGTACTGTTTGTTGCTATACTATAATATACGATTTAAGTTGGCCTGACGCTGTTAACATCGTAGCATCTTTAAAATCAACCAATCCATTTTATATTTTGAGTTGTAAAACATTGTGTCTTTGGGCATTGTTACTAAAAATATTTTATTTTATTTCGCCTGTCATACACCATATCAAAGCCAGACATGTATAAACGGGACAGCTATATGTATAGATTGCATCTCTCTTTGTGTGTGTGTGTGTGTGTCTCGCGCTCTCCCTCTCATTTTCGAATTTCGAAAGTTGACTCGCCGCTCATTTCGACTGGTGCTGTTTGCGCTGTTGCCGTGAGTGCCAAAACGGCGGCAAAGTAACTACACACAACGCACACACTCGCACAGATACGAAAAACAAAAAAGAAAAATAAAGGCCAAGCCAAAGCGTAATACAAAAAAACTAAAGAAGAAGCAACAGCAGCTGCAGCACCAGCGTATGTAAAAAGAAAATTGTCGTAGAAAACGAGGCAAATCAAAAACTGCAGCGTGTATTTTTTGGTGCTATTTATTTCTGCTTTTTTTTTTGTTTTTATTTTATTTTTTTGTTGTTGTTGTATTTTACATATACCAAACGCGGGAGAACCTATAAATGTGTGTTCATAGTGCTGTTCGGTGTGCGTGTATGTTCCGTTTGTATTTTGTTTATTATAACTACCCATTGGATGGCAATTTTGTTTATGTAACGAATAACAAAATTTAGTTTCGCACTCTCCCTAATGCATCAACATTAATGTATGTGTGTGTGTAGGGCACCATTTCCACCAGCAATTATTTGAGCAAATGCAAAAAGCCAAAGATTTGCATTTTGCATTCATCCATTTTTGTACGGCCGGCCGGCATTTAAATCATAGGCGGACTATTGTGTGTTTACGTTTTTGTACTTTTTAGTGCAAAAATATTGTATTTGGATTTGCGAATAATAGTGAATAAATGGTGCTCTAAGTATCTGTTAGGCTAAATGCATAAACAATATTAAAATAACATCGCGAACTGCAATATTGAAATTTCTTCTCATGTGCCAGCTAATAATATATCAATATATTTCTCGCGAGAGTAATCAGTGGAGAACTTTGTAACTAATAGTTAATTTTTTGCTTATTCTTTTTTATGCAGTTCCGCTGAGCAATCCGACCAATAACAACAAATCAAGTGAGAGAGAAACTTAGTAATTAATTTTACTAAAAGCCAACCACAAATAAAAACAGCTGCGGAGGGGTAAAAGAAGCAACTGCTTCCAGTTAAAAGTGGCCATCAAAATGCCAACTATACTGAAACTGAATTGTATTCGAAACAGAAACTAACACTGACATCTGGAGGAATTGCGCCACGACACCGGCAAGTGGTGGTAAGTAGTTGAATTTGAATTTGAAATGAATTTAGAATTTGCTAACTTCCATCTATTTGTGTTATTCAATTAATAGTTGACAAGAATTTGCTGAGCATGCAACGGACACAAAACCAAACAGCAGCCGTAGAAGAAGCAGCAGCAACATCAGTAGAAAGATTGGAGCAGGTCTGCATCAGCAGAAGCAACAGGAGCAGCAGCAGCATCAGCAGAAGCAGAAGCAAAAGCACCAGAGCAGTACATCATTGGCTGCTCTGAGCGGGTGTACAAAACAGGACGCGAGACCAGGACGAGACGGCCCCGGGCGTGTGTGCGTTGTGTGTGTGTGCGTCGGCCGTCTCAGTCAATTTGAGGAGCAATAATAACAGCAGCATCAGTTGATCTTAGGAACAATAACAATTATAACAGAAGCCAAGCACAACACTAACAACCACCATGTCATCCAACGAACCACCGCCACGTTATGAGCCCGCTGTGGAGCCTATTAATGGTATTGTCCAGCCACCGGTTGTACCACCACAGGAGCGACCGGGACGCAATACAAATCAATTGCAATATCTTATTAAAACCGTGATGAAGGTCATATGGAAGCATCACTTTTCGTGGCCATTCCAACAGCCCGTTGATGCCAAGAAGCTGAACCTGCCCGATTATCACAAGATCATTAAGCAACCAATGGATTTGGGTACGATTAAGAAGCGATTGGAGAACAATTATTATTGGTCGGCCAAGGAAGCCATTCACGACTTCAATACCATGTTTACCAATTGCTATGTGTACAATAAGCCCGGTGAGGATGTTGTTGTGATGGCGCAAACACTGGAGAAGGTATTTCTACAGAAGATCGAATCGATGCCCAAGGAGGAGCTCGAACTGGAGCCAGTAACGGCGAAAGGTGGTAAAAAGAAACAACGTGCACCGGCCACACCTAAAGCAGCCTCTAGCAGCGCCACTGGACTCGCTGGAGTTACAGCTTCTCAGCGGCGGAGTTGCCAGTAGCAACGCAACAACAGCGTCAGCAACCAGTGCACCATCATCTGGCAAAGCAGCACAATCCTCACAGCTGCCTTCCATGGGCCTGCCACAGTCAGCGACAGCGGTGGCAACGCCAACGGCGGCAGCAGCAGCAAACGCCCGACCTGTTCCCGCAATTGGCGGCATGGTTTCATCAACGGCCGGAGGCGTTGCGCCGTGCATACCACCGATCAGCACAATGCCACCGCATACGGTACCGGGCAGCACGAATACAACGACCACTGCCATGGCGACGGGTCCCGGCGCAGCGAATGCGGCACTGAATGCGGCCATGGCTAGCCTCTTAAATCCTGCGCAGAGCGGCGGTGCCAGCTATGGAGCCGGTGCCCAACAGACGTCGCTCAACAGCAGCTCCCTGCTCGATGGCAATGCCGCGGCGGTGGCGGCAGCGGCCCAAGCGGCAGCAGCTGCGGCGGCAGCAGCAGCAGCGGCCGGTGCTGCAAGTAGTGGCGGTAGCGCAGGAGTGACAATACCTACGGCTGCCGTGAACGCCGCCAACGCGGTGCAGGCCTATGTGAATAGTACGGCGGGTGTTGGTGTTGGCGTGGTCGATGCAGTGATACCGCCACAACAGCCAGCTAAGATGAAGAAGGGCGTCAAACGGAAGGCAGACACAACAACGCCCACAGCGAACGCATTCGAATCACCCTACGCCCAAATGGACTCCAAAGCGGCCAAAATAGCGACGCGGCGGGAATCGAATCGTCAGGTAATTGGCAAGAAGGTAAGAGGCAATTGTCAGACGTTTTTACAAATTGTATGGCTCTGTGTTGTAGAGAGAGTGTATATGTATTTGAGAGTGAGTGTGTGTCAGCGTGTGTGTCAGCGTGTGTGTGTGTGTGTGTACGTATGTGCGTGTAAATAAATATATTTAACTTACCCCGAAGATATTGAGCTTTAGATAATTCTTCTACTTTTATTTTCTATTCCAAATTTGTTCGTTAGTTGATGAAGATTCTAAAGATACTTGCAATTATCAATGTCAATTTAATGGAGTTCCCAATAGAATATGAATCTTATGTGAGAAACAGAGAAACGACATAGGCTTTGCTCGAAGCGCTAAAGTTCAGAATCATTCACTTCGAGATTATTATATTTTGGATAAGGCATTTAGGATGTTTTTGCAGAGCTCTAGTAATGAATCAGGTGTAGTTCCTTGCTCCTTGCTCCTTTGCACACGTACACACAAAAAGTCCAGATGCACGCAAACCTAGAATTATTATTTACACTTTTACAAATACACCCACACACACACACACATACATACACACACACATACACACATACCCTCACACCTGTCCACACATACACAACCCCCCAACACAACCAGAAGAACAACAGTAGCTATAATAAATAATAATCTCATGTATTAAACGCTGCCTTTGCCTTTACTTTCACACTTATGATTTGAGATCATTCCAAAATGAGATCTAGAGCTGAAAAACGATTGATAGTCTCCATTGATATTGATCATTTAATGACTTTAGGAGCACAATTATCTTGAATGAAATGCGAAATCAAAAAAAATGAAGAGAAACTTGTGAAAATCCGTACCGCAATCAAGTTATCGATAATGAAATAGATTGTTATTCAGCTCTAAATATATTATTATATAGTATTGCTAAGCATATATATATATATATATATATAAAGTTATAATCGTAAACCATATTGTACATTGATTTTCGAATGCTCTAACCCATTGCCGCTTTGCTCTTTCTTTTCTTTTTCGTTTTGACCATCGTTATCGTCATTGTCATTGCACATACACTACGCACAACCAATCGCCAATCGCCAATCGACAAATCAACAATCGAATCGAATAAACGATTAACCAAACAATCGACAATCAACAATCGAACAAAATCGATCAATCTGAAACAGGATCTTACATTCCAGGGCTCGGGCTATCCAATGTCCCCATTGGGTGTCGCTGGTGTGCCTGGTATGGTGGCCGGCGGTGCCGTTGGCGGAGTGGCGGGTGCCAAGTCCAAGGAGAAACTATCAGATGCACTGAAGTCATGCAACGAGATACTCAAGGAGTTGTTTTCAAAAAAGCACTCCGGCTATGCATGGCCCTTCTACAAGCCGGTGGACGCTGAGCTGTTGGGTCTGCACGACTATCACGATATCATCAAGAAGCCGATGGATCTGGGCACAGTTAAGCTCAAAATGGACAATCGCGAATATAAGAGCGCGCCGGAATTTGCGGCCGATGTGCGATTAATATTCCCAACTGTTACAAATATATCCGCCAGATCACGACGTTGTCGCCATGGGACGCAAGCTGCAAGATGTCTTCGAGATGCGCTACGCTAACATACCCGACGAGCCGGTTGCGAATGCGGCCCATCATCATCTTGGCTACTCGAGCACCTCCAAGCACGATGGAAGCGACTCATCCAGCGAGGACTCCAGCGATACCGAAAACGAGTCCAACTCTGATGAAGAGCGCAGCGCCAAGCTTAAAATGCTCGAGTCTAAGCTGCTTGGCCTGCAGGAGGAGATACGCAAGCTTGTCGAAGAAGCGTCCGCCAAAAAGAAGGCCAAGAAGAAACTCAAAGAGAAAAAGAAGAGCTTGGGCCCACCCAGCGCTAGTGGCGGTGGTGCACATCATCAGCATGCACCGAGTGCTGGAAATGCTACACACGGCGGAGTCACAATGCCATCCAATGTAGCAGCACTTAGTGCGGGCGGAGCTGCCAGCGCGAATCTGTCGGCGTTGTTAAGCGGTTCACTGGTGGGTGCCGGCGCAGCTGGAGTTGGAGGCGGTGTGTCTGGAGCGGCAGCACTACAACATGCCCACGACATGACCTTAGCTATGAGCCAGTTAACAGGCGGCGGTGCCGCTGCTGGAGCGGGCTATGCAGCTGGAGTGAATGCAGCGGGAGTTGCGGCTGGTGGTGGCAAGGCGGCGGCTGGAGCATTGGCTGGCGCACTGGCAGCTGGAGCGGCTGCTGGTGCAGGCGGTGCTGGCGGCGGTGGCGGCAGTAAAGGTGCTAAGTTGAAGGGACAGCGCGGCACTAAGGGCGGTGCGGGCGTGGCAGCTGGCGGAGCAACGGGCAGTGCAACTGCTGGTGCAGCCGGTGTCGGTGCGGGCGCTGCGTCCGGCGGTGGCGGTGGCAGTGGTGCCAATGCGAAACGCGGCAAGAGCAGCAGCAGTGCCGGTGCTGGAGCTGGTGGAGGCGGTGCTGGTGCAGGTGGTGGTGCCGGTGCGCGCGGAAGCAGTAAAAAGAAGCCCAGCCAGGTGATGAACTTCGATTCGGAAGAGGAAGATACCGCCAAGCCCATGTCCTACGATGAAAAGAGACAGCTCTCGCTGGACATTAACAAGCTGCCAGGTAAGCAGTCGCTAATATAGTTGAACAACCGCTCGACATACATATTCATGTTCATGTATTTCAAACATTTCATATTTGGAAAATGTGTAATGTTGCGAGTTAGTTCATCTATCAGTCAGATTAATGACGATTGCAAATTTTAATGTGTTTCGTTTCTTGTTGCAGGTGACAAACTGGGACGTGTGGTGCACATTATACAGAATCGGGAGCCATCGCTGCGCGACTCGAATCCGGATGAGATTGAGATCGATTTCGAGACGCTAAAGCCGTCGACGCTGCGCGAGCTTGAAAGCTATGTGGCGTCGTGTTTGCGCAAAAAAACACGTAAGCCATATTGTAAGTTTGTAACTAAACCGAGACCACAAACAACAACAACAACAACAACTAGAAGCAATGCTCAAAAATTAAATGAAACATTTTTAATAATCAAAATTTTAATGCAATTTTGTTGGGTGGCTTTGCGTTTTGCTGTTTGAATTTGAGATTTTTTGTGATCAAATCTGTGCCGCAAAACAAAGAAAGCTAAAAAAAAAAATAATCCAAAAAAAATAATCCAAGAAAAATAAAAAAGAAAAAATTAAAAAGATTTTCCAAATTTACGTACGCAAATTACTTTAGTGGTCATGTTTAGTTAGCTAAACTCTCATAAACCAAAAAGAACGAACAAAAACTAAAAACCGAAAAGCAAAGTAATATGTTAAGTTTCTATATATACATATTATTATTTTTTTCCAATTCCTTTCGCTACTTTATGTCTGCGACTATCATCCCTCCATTAGAATCGATGAAAAAAACTATAATCAAATATAAATGGAATGTTGTACAAAAAGTCGAGTAGCTACAATAATAATGCATGGCCCCATATATCTCTCAGTATGCATCTAGACATAATAATTGCTTTTGTGTGATTGATTGATTGGTAAATTGATTGACTGATTGACTGGTTGACTGAATGTACAGAAGTACTCTCAAAGCATGCATCGCATCATTTCGATAGAGAATCTTTCAACTAATTCATTCTAATTTTTGGGATTCTCATTGTTGAGCTCTAAATATCTAATCTCTCTGTAACTCTATCTCATCTTATTTCTCCACTTCCATTCTACTTCTGTATCTGTATCTGTATCTCTGCATCGCTCTCTGTGTATCTATCTTCTAACTTCTATCTCTATCTCTATCTCCATCTGTCTCTCTCCCCCGCTCCCTCTCTCACAATCTATCTTTCTCTTTTTGGCTTCTATATATTGCTTTATATATTGCTATCTCGCTTCACTAACCGCAATGAGGCAGCTATCCTCATGAACTTATATCCTACAAGCAGTCGCAAATATCTATAAATCAAACATTTCTTTACAGATAAAAAGCCTTCCGGTAAATCGAAGGATGAGCAAATGGCCGAAAAGAAACAGGAACTGGAGAAACGATTACAAGATGTGACCGGCCAATTGGGCGCTAGCAAGAAAACAGCCAAGAAAGGTAAACGCACAACAAGTTCGATATTCCAGTTCTTCCCTCTAATGCAATATTTGACACTTACAGATGAAAACACATCGAGCAAAGTTGAAGCTGTGCAGCCAGCGAATCCTGTGTCGTCTAGTTCAAGTTCCAGCGATTCATCGTCCTCGAGTTCGAGTGATAGCAGTTCGAGTGACTCGAGCGATAGTGAAGCAGGTTAGGACGCGTTTTGTTTGTTTGTTTGTTTGTTTTTTTTTTTAATGCCCCCTCCCAACTATATATATATATATACATATATATATATCTACATATAAAGCAAATGTTTTACGATTGAAAATAAATGAAAGATGGAAAGGAAACAAAAGAAAACTCACAGAAACACGACATACACAAACTCAAATACACAACACACACACGCACACACACACACACACACACCCGTATATGTATTACATATATGTGTATAACAATTGAAACAACAACAACTACATTTATCTATATAGACATACACCTTTTTTTTTTATTATTATTATTATTATGTTTATGATTAAAATTATTTAAAATTAACAAATTATAAGATACGTTGAAAAGGTAGTCGAAAGTTGAAGAAAACAGAAATCGAAATCCAAAGTTCTTCTGTGTAAGCTAAGCTCGCTAAAACAGTACGAAATGAAACGGAAAGGAACAATGTGGAAAGGCACGGGCCAGGCACACACACACACACACACACACACACACACATATATATATATATATATATTTACATATATATGCACACGCACGCATTAACGATTGAGATACAGTGTTGAAAAGTGTTTTATGATAAGATAGTATGAGAAACAATACGATTATAAATAAATAGAAATAAAATTTGTGAGGAGCAAACGAATTGAACAGAGTTTAAAGTTTAGTAGTATCTTTTGGTTTAATGAATTCTTCTATAGGACAGAAAATATATGTACGTATATGTACAGTTTATATATACATATGTATATAGGAGTACATTGTGTTTACTTTAGTTGATAATTTATTAAGGTCTAGATCAAAGCAAACTAACAATAATGTGGCAAAGTTGAGCGTGTAAGTTGTGAATGGAATAGAAGGAGATAGCGATAGGGATAGAGATACAGATAGAGATAGATAGAGAACAAGCGTAAATGAGCGAGAGAAAGAGAGAGAGAGAGTGAGTGAGTGAGTGAGCGAGTCGTAGTGCGCTAGATGATGCTTTTAGTGCAGAGTTGTTATGTTGTTTTTTTTTAATGATTATTATGATTAGTTTCACATACACACAAACACACATACTCAATTTTTCAAATATTTAAATTTTTGTTGTCGTTGCCTGTGTGTGTGTGCCAGCGACTCGGTGGGATTGCATGTACGTGTGTGTGTGTATGTGCCACAGTCATCCGCAGTCAATCGCATTAGCAGATCGCCATCTAAAGCCTCCGTAAATGCATTTTCAATTTTAAATTCTATGCCAATTCTGAGTAACCTGATTCAAATGAACAAACTTTTTTTTGTATTTTTTTTTTCGATTTTTCACAACTTTTTTTTTTTGATGCCCAGAACAAAGTTCATGACAAAGTGCAATATGCGTTTACTTAAATTATTATTATATAAATTTTTGCAACATTTACGGAATTTGGGTAAAACGCTTAATAAGGCTTATTGTGTCCATAGTTTATTTTTCATTCCTTAAAATCTCAATGCGAATTGCAAATTTCAAGTAAATATTCTACAAAAGCATTTTAGAAATAAAATTTATAAACTTAAATTAATAAATGCATTAGAAGCAAATGAATTTGTTAAACAAATCATTGTTGTTGCTAATGTGGATTAGTAAATTTAGTCAATTTTTTTAGGTTATCTCGGAACAAGTGGCATAGCAATTTTTTTGAAATTTCCCTTGCAAGTTTGTAATTTATTTGTACTACCGAAAATTGGTAACACCCACACACACACACATACACACACAGACACACACACATACACACACGCACACTCACACATATACATTTACAGATAAAAACAGACACATACATACGCTCACACAAAAACTGGAAATGATATATTATCGAGATATATATGTATATGTATATATATATGAATATATATATAAATACTATTTAGGTCTAGTTATACGTACATATATATACATTATTATATATGTATATGCATATAGATATTGTATTTAAGCATTTTCTAGGTATTAAACGAATTGTATTTTTAATGAAAACTTGTTTATATATAAATATATACAGACATACATATGTGCATATATATTTATATATATATATATATATATATATGTATATGTATTTATATATTTATATATATGTTCGAACATACTGCATCTATTTTATATGCATATATTAGTATGTATATAAATATATATGTGTATGCTTATATATATATATATATAGATATATATATAAATATATTTATATGCATATGTATGTCGACAACAAACAACCACAAAACAAAAACAAGAAAGTTTAACAACAACAACCAACAAGTTTTACGTACTATCTTAAAGTAAAGAAAAAGAAAATTAAAGAAATAGAAGCTTACGAATGAAAGCTCTAATAATTTGTAAGTCTTTTGAAAAAACAAAACAAAAAAAAAAAAACCAATATTATTACCAATATTATTATTATGATTATTATGAGAATATGCTGAAAAAAATCGTGAAGCAATTGTGTATTGGGGGCAGCCAATCTGAAAAAGAAAGTAATGAACCAACCATTCTACCAACCAACCAACCAACCAACCAATCAATCAATCAATCAACCAACAAACCAACCAACCAACCAACCAAGTAATCAATCAATCAATCAACCTAAGCAAACCAAAAACAAAAAATATATGTATATATTTATATATGTATAACAAGAAGAAAAAACAAAGCAAAAGTAAAACGAAGCAAAGTTGAAAATGCCTCACAGCGACTAGAGTGCATGAATGATCACAATATATGCATATGTACAGATATATTTTCATAAATGTATATATGTATATGTATGTGTATATGTGTATATGTAAGACTGTAGTCTTATTTCTATTCATCAAAAGTGCAAACAAACACACCTACACACACACACACACATACACACACACACGCAAACACACAGACTCGCACACTCGAATCATATACTCAATCATTTAGTAGAACAAACTCAATCATCGTCCATCTATTCTGCTTTCAACTTCCCTCAATGTACTATGCGATGTATATACGATAACGATTCCCAATCTATATGCAGATTCAATTGTATAAAGTATAAACCGGACAGAGGAAGATTTGAAGACAAAGCATCGAGTATAGTGCGTCCCCATTAATGTCCATCTATCTATCAATCAAGCCTTCCTTCAATTCAAATAGAGCTGATCAAGACACACCTACACACGTAACAGCCATGCCTTTAAGAACTGCGTGTTTATCGTTGTCATCTTGTAATTTGTGTTGAATATTTTCGATGAGCAGATTCACTCAATTTTGTAGTTTCAATCATTGTTATCGTATATTATGTTCATTAAACTATTCTATTATCATTCTCAACCAAATTTTATAATTGCTCTCTATTCGCACAATTAATTGTTATACATTTGATTTGCTTTCAAATAATGGACAAATAAATCACATTTAGCAAAATTCAATAATTGTTTCGCATTCAAACACTGCTTTCATCCAAGCATTGTTCAACACTACAAACAGTAGATTCCGTATTCTCTTAGGTTTCTGTCATTCAACATAGGTGTAGAGCAGCCAGCCTCCAACACCCACAGTTCTATCAAAAAACAATGGATAAAGATTGTAGCATGCTTTTCTGGGCCCTCACGGCAAACACACTATTACACACACACACA